>CM068981.1:38906282-39506282 GCA_035357415.1 Ophraella communa | reverse complement strand
TCAGTGAATCCGCTTAATTTGTTCAAAATGAAGAAGTATGTTCCATTTGCAATCCAAAAGAACACGAAAGTTTGGGATACTTTTCAATATTGTCTATCAAAGATTATTAATTGTATATATACCAAACCCTTGGAACAAGATATTACTTTTTATATACAATAAAATTGACTTACTTACTTGTTGCTATAAACTATGCCTCCATATCAGATTGTGCAGTGGATCACCGTGAAATGGCTCAACGTTTGGGGTTTTCACAAAATGTTGTAAATAGAGCTTGGAATCTTTATGTCACAAGTGGTGTAGCCTCATATGTTCATCGCGGAGGTCGATAACGGAATACCAACCCTAATATATGCGAATTATTTCTAGGTAAAACCCAACATATACTGCTAACAATAAGAAGAAGGTTGCATGAAAGTGCTTCAAGAGCAAGAAGACGTTTTTCTCATCCAGTACTAACCAGACAACATCGGAGACTAAGAAGACAATAGTCCCAGGAACACCGCAACTGAACAATCAACGAATGGAGAAGTTGTTTATTCACAGATGAGTCCAGATCTCGTTTAACCAATTCCGATGGTCGAATTTTGGTCTGGAGAAAACGGGAACAGAGATATACTCAATACTATAGGGTACCTACAACTGCTTTTAAGGCAGGCTCCATTTGCGTTTGGGGTAGTATTTGTTTTGATGACTTTAGTAGCAGATTTTAGTAATTTTGCACAATGTTACCATGACTTTATGGCTAGCCTAGCTTTGAAATATATTCCGATAATAAAGTGAAGGTCATCTATCTTCCGAAGGTAGCCAAAATCTCAGACCAAACGCCCCATTCATGTATACCAATTGCCTAACGTCTTTTCTATTCAAGATTTTGCAATAGCTAGTTAAAGGTACATTAAGAACAAAGCTCTGAAAACTCGCCCTCTAAGCGACAGTCAGTATGCATCTCAACAGGGCAAGTCAACAGACTCTGAATGAATTAAACAGGCTGCTGTCCAAGTTGATCCCTGACAAAGAAAATAGCACAAGCTACTTTTCTGAATATAGAGGGACCATTCAGTAATGCTTCTCCAATATCTACAACCAGGTGCATGGGAAGAAGAGGGGTCGTATCCATCATTTGCAAGTGGCTTACAATCAACCTAGGAGATACGAAAATCACATCCACTCTGGTTGGCCCAACCACAGCGAGGGTGAGAAACGGTTTTATCACCCCACTGGCCGATTCTAGTAGATACACTTCTAGTACGGCTGTCCGATGAAGGTATTCAGTGCCAGAGGCATGCGGACGATATTTGTAAGGTTATAAATGGGCGGTCCCCCAAGACAATAACAAAGAGCGCTTAATATAGTGAGTGGCTGGTGTAGTGAGGAAGAACTGGCTACAAAAGCCGCAAATGAACAGAGTGGAAATTCCATTTGTGAAAGAAGTTAAATACCTAGCGGTAATATTTAACCAGAAGCTTACATGGAATTCTCACATCGAAAAATCCACAACAAAATCAGAATCGCCCTGGGAAGGTGCAGGCAAATGTCAAGCTAATTATAACCTATGGATCAATAGACTGGTGGCCCAGGACTCTGCAGGTTGGAACGCAGAGGCAGCTAAGAAGTATCAGAGGGGCCATAAAAACGACGCCGACTGCAGCTGTGGAAGTGATACTAAGCCTACCACAACAAATTACTACAGGGGCCTCCTCAGACAAGTCGACAAGGTAAGGCCTTCAAAAAACTGTATGAAGAAATAAAAGCAATATAATTTTTAAAATGAATATATAGTAGCCATTCCAATGATAAGGTACTGGAAAGCAGGGCCTCCAGTAACAGCTAATCTCAACTGGTATCCGATGGCTATAAAACAGACTCTGGAATATATGGGGTACAAGAGGAGATCACGATCTTTCTAAGGCTTGAAAAACATGCCACTATCTTTCAGGCAAAGGTATAATGGCAGTGCAATAGTTTGCAGGTGAGTTGATGGAAGGTAAAAAGCCAAAACATCGTCATCTACTCCGACAATTTTTTTAAATAAAAGTGGAAAATGGTTAAAAAGTTTCTTTCTCTGTATCTGTATCTGTAGAATAGGGAGGGTGAGTATAGACCCACAGCACTTAGGCCACAATATGGCCCATTGTACATCCTTCCAAGAAGTCGCCCTCCTAGGACATTGTCCATCCTGCCTTATCCAGGAAGGAGAACAAGTCACCAGGGTGTAGGCGAAGACTCACCGAAAACACTCTCTTATCGACGATAGCTCCAGACATTCACATTTTCATCTTCCTGTTCACACATCCTGCATAGAGGTGTATCCACTAGCACCATAAAATGGAAGTGTTTCCTTAGTTGACAGTGTCGTCAGAAATCCTACTGTTCAACGTAGGTTCTTTCTGCGGTCATCGCCAAATATTTATTCGGATCCAGCTTCTCAGGGTAGCCCAGAGTGATCCTGGCAAAACTGCATCCAGTGGTTTCATCCCAACTCTTAAGGGATTGAGTATGGGTGTAATATTTGGCTAGTTCCGCAATTGTCGAAGTCGTCAAACCATGGGTGTCGCCTGGTCCCAAAATTTTCAGTCCAGTCGCCATCCTGGCCAAAGAGCCAGCAGTACGGTTACCATTGCTTCGGTCGTGCACTTTCTCCCACCTTAGTACGATATTATTATTTACCGAGGCGTTAGCTAAATCTTGGTGGCACTCTAGTGCTAACCCTGAGATAATACGTTGTCTTACGTTGTCTATTCAAGGTTAGTAGAGCTTGTCTACTATCAGTGCAGATTATTATGTTTTTGCCAGAAATTTCTTTTCTGGTTAGCTCTTTTGCGGCGATTGAGATACCAGCCAGTTCTATTTGACCCAAGCTGGGATTTTTCCCCACTTAATCCTTAGGCTAAGTGATCTGGAGTAAACTCCACATCCTGATTCTTCCTTGGTTTTTGAGTTATTGCATTTGCAGCATCCGCTTCAGTGTTTGGTTTTATTTGTATTTTGTAGGGTTTATTAAACACAAACCTGGGTTCAAAAAGTTTCTTTTAATGTTCTAAGTAAGATGGACTTCTATAGAATAGGGGGTACAAATAATGTTAATGTCATGAACATAATAAAATGGTTCATTATTTCCACCTACTAAAATTTAGACTTAAACCTTAATTAGTATAAGTTTGTATCTAACTGATCAGCGTTGATCACATTTTCTAGATTTATATATTATTTAATTTACACCAATATAAATAAGTTTTTGTGTACACAAATTTTTTTATTAAGGATAATAAAAAACTCTTCGTTTTAACAAAACTTCCAATATTTATTTAAAAATTGCTTTTTTAAAAGACTCAATGACAGCCGTTTCGCTATTAAGCATCGTCAGATTAACATTTAAGTTACATTTTGTTTGTTTGTAGCTAGGTACCTGATGTTTAGGTAGTATTAAGGCTAGACCAAGTATGGAAGTAATAAGACATAACAATATTAAAGCCTAGATGTTATTAGCCCTAAGGGATTATCCTGGAAGTATTTCCCTCTAAGATCAGTATAACTGTGCAATGATATAGAAAAACCAGGAAAAAACTATATCATGCTGATCTTTACAGTTATACTGATCTTAGAGGGAAATACATCCAGGATAATCCCTTAGGGCTAATAACATCTAGGCTTTAATATTGTTATGTCTTATTACTTCCATACTTGGTCTAGCCTTAATACTACCTAAACATCAGGTACCTAGCTACAAACAAACAAAATGTAACTTAAATGTCAATCTGACGATGCTTAATAGCGAAACGGCTGTCATTGAGTCTTTTAAAAAAGCAATTTTTAAATAAACGAAGAGTTTTTTATTATCCTTAATAAGATGGACTTCCAAAAAGTAAGGGTTAGTACAATCAATTTAATTAAATTTTTTTATGCTTATTTAAGGAAATATTTGCTGAATTACATTTAATCTGCAGTGGTTTCCTATTGTAGACTAAAATTAATTATTTTAAAGCAGAGAACAGCTGCGCTTTGTCACAGTCTAGCTCTCTGATGTGATATGACAATCAGATTCTATACAATGGGCAACGTCACAACATCGAGTTTTGTAATTAATAAAGTAGAAGCGCACTTGGTCTACTCGGTTACTTCATTCCGACATTGAATACACGGGACAATTAAAGATGGGGCGTGGTAGTTTGTTTTCAATAATCCTCTGATTTTAATTCGATCTGGATATGCTCCATACGGTTAAAAAATAAACATTGGTCATCGAAACATTTAAAAAACTCGAAAATTTAAAATGGTGTTTCATTCAACAATTGAGCTAATTGGCTCTGTTATTTTTTTGAATTGAAAGCTAATTGGCACTATTATTTTATTGAATTAAATGACAAAATAGAAGTATTTGTAAAAATACGCGTGCCATTGATGTTAGCTTAATCCTCTAAGTCGACTTTTTCAAGGACAATGTTTAATACATTTTTTTTCACCTGTCAAAATATCAGAGTTTTGTGTCAATGTCAATGTCACAAAATATTTATTTATTGTTATATGAATTTGTTGTAAAAAAGCGACTAGTTTCGGCCTACAATACGGCCATCATCAGGCTACAAAGAAATAATACATTACATAGCTGATAGAGAAGCAATTTACAAAACAATCCTTACCTATTAAAGTCAAATACAATATAACGTTAAAGAACCATTCCAAAACGATTTAAAGCAATGCAGTTGAAGGTATGAAATTAAATTTAATTTTAATTTTGTTTATATATAAGCACTTATACCAAATATGGTGACCACCGATGATCAAAACCAAGTTAAAGAACTGTAGATGAAGTTGGAAAATGTAATGGGAGTCAAAAAATAATTGTTTGGGGCATTAAAAAACAAAAAAGAAAGGAGAAAATGGAGAATGAAAATTGAAAGAGCAAAGGGAGAAACCTAGAGCTCAATGTAGATAACTATGTAATAAGTTTGGAAACTTGAAGAAGGGTTGAAGAACCCCTGATATAGATTTATCCAAAAAGAAGAGATCTATATAGTTGGAAATAATGTTAAAACGATTACAATAAAAAAGGTTTTTAACCCGTATAAAACAGGTACAAAAAACCAAAAGACATACCTCTTGTGTCTCAGAGAAAGGTTTCTAGAGCACAAAAGGAAAGAAAATTGGATAGGATTCCACAAAATTATGGAAAACCAAATTAGGAAAGGTAATCAAAATTAACATCAAATTATAAATAATAAGATGCATAGTCAACCAAAACATCAAAAACATTGTCCATAACAATATAAAGGTTAAATGCATTGAAATTCAGCAAAAAGCACTTAATACATGCACTTAGGTAAAAACTATTTCTTTTACTCCTTACAAAGAGCACGTGAACTTAAAATAATGGCGATAGACACGTATATAGTGGAATCATAGAACATAGGCAAACAACATGGAAGGTAAAGTTAAGAGAAGTCACAGGACAAGAAAACCAGAGTAATATCTGTGATCAATGGAACTGTTATCGAAATAGTTAAGGAAAAGAACAAATCAACAACAATACTGCAATCATTCAGGAAACAAGATGCAAAACAATCAATGGATAACCAGCTTAAATTAAGGAAAAGAGTTAGTACAACATAATGTCAAATACAACAAAGGCATCAAACTAACTATCGAGTACCAACCCCCAATCAAATGAATGTCAATATAAAAGAAGAAGAGTAGTCTGAATATTGGTTATTTGTCAATAAACAATGATTACATTGACATTCAAAAAACAGGGAAATAAATTACAACTCAAACGAAGTAAAGTAATAAGTAGAAATTACAGAATTAGAAAAAAGATTTATACAAGTAAAATTTGAAATAAAATAAATTTAGAAGGCCAGCCTCCGATTGTCCCTTTCCCTATTACTTAAGCACAACATTTTTCTTTGGCGTATCTTAAAAACAAATAATTTGATTTTACTTGTAATGCTGGATATTCGATTTTGTATTGGGTACTTTTACAATCATTAAACCATCGGTTTGTTGATGTCATTCATAGTAATATTATATAATTCTTCTCTTCTACAGGCACCAGATATTTCCAATATCATTGCGAACTACAAATTATGAAAAAATCTTCATTAGAGTATTTCTTTTACCTAAACTAGCTTACATTACTTGTAAATTAGAAATTCTTCATCCGGTGCTTCCTTCAGACATTTTTTCAAATTGCTCCCGTGTAAAAATGCTCTTTCTAAGTCCTATAGCCAACATTTTTTCTCTTCAAATACGCGATCAAAGTTGAAAACTTGGAACTATCAATGCCATCATAAAGAAAAACGGTGGATTTAATCGTTAAATTTTCTGCCCAGAGGCTTCCAGGAACTTTTAACTGCATCTGTCTTTGAACGAAATATGTCAATAGAGTCTTTTCATCGATTCTTAAATTCTTGCCTTCGCACCATTTTTTAAAACTGTGGTAGGAATTTTGATAACGGATTTTGGATTTTTCGGGAATAATTGCGGAACACCCTTCTTCTCAAGCCCGTTCAATTTCTTCAAATTCATTTTCGCTCATATTTTAATTTATAATAATCAAAATATATACTTAAAACTCTCCATTGTTGTTATGCATCTTAGTTACTACCTAACAACCAAAGTATCTATCTTGATAAAATGAATGAAACTAGTCAATATGACGAAAAGGTTTAATTTTATAATTTATAATGGTATCAATCGTACAAAAAACGTTATAAACATGTCGAACGTTAAGGGTAACCGATCTCGGACAATAATTGTCTTCGATCGGTATAAAACCCTTACCGTTCTCCATACTTAATATACTATTTCACCAAGTTTTACAAAAATTGGTGTTTTCATACCGAAATAACAAATTAAAAACGAAAAAATTAAAAAAACGGTTTTTTGCAAATTCTTTAAAAATTTTGAGGTTATGTCAGAAAACAGTCAAAATAAAAGTTGTAGATAGTTTTATTACCCACAACTTTTTTCCTGTACACTTTTTGTTTTGATGTCAAGTTTCGCCGCAAATCGAGAATGTATATTTTTCATCCCTTTTCACCCCCTCAAAAATGAACAACACTTAACCGTCAGCGGCACGAATTTTTTTCCCATTCATTACATACTTCTCAACCTTTTTTCATTGTTCGTTTCCTGCTACTGATTTTTTTCTATTTTTAAGCAAATTTTGCTCAATTGGTCTGCACAAGGAATCTAGTTTATCATTTATTTTTATACATTTTTAAGTCAGCATTAAAATTTTTAAAACTGTCTTCCTGTATTTATCGACACCGAGAATTTAAGATTGCAGTAAGTTTTGGAAAGTGACAGAAACTCGCATTTAATTTTGGCAAATTGCAATGTAAACTCGTGAGTCGAGAGTAATTCAGATATTTTTAAGAGCTGCATTATCAACGTTAAGGCAAAGAACAAAACAAAATAATGAAAATGCATTCGTTTTCGCAAAGGCGAACAACGAGTATATTTCATAGTCAACTCGAAGCATTACGGCAGAGTTAATAACTCCCCGGATATAAGATTCGCTACAGCGCTTCCGGCATATTCCAGATCGAGAATCGCGAGGTGATGATCCACACACACACCGTTACTATTGTTTTCAAGAACGTAGAATAGATCCGGTATATTCTTAATACTCTGCATTGTCGCGATGAGAAGATTGCTATACACGGATTCGGATTACTTTTACGTCTCTGTTTACAGGGTAGACCCTTTTTTAATAAGTTGGTTTGTTTCACGGATCTCTGTCACCGCTGATTCGTCATTAATGTTTTTCGAAAGAAACTAACCAAATAATTGGTGTAAGAAGTTTCTGACCCATTTTAATTGCAAATACAGGGTGTTTCAAAAAAAGGTAACACCGTCTCTAGGATAGGTAAAAAACTGAAAAATAATTGGGGTTTGCTTAGTATAATTTTTTTCTAACGCCATCCGTTTTCAAGATAAATGGCTTTGAAGAAAATGAAAAATTACACATTTCTTACGATTTTGCCGAAACTACTGGCACCATTGCAATGAAATTTTATACGAATATGTTTTGGAAGCTGATATATCCTATGAATTTGTTTTTATAACTAACTCTCATAGAGGGCGCTAGTTACACGATTCATACAACGTATTATTCAACATAACTTTTTTTAGGGTAGAATTATTAGTCAAAACTCCAAGTGAACATTAACATCGTTTAATTCTACACCAAAAAGGTACTCTTGGTAAAACTCGATATTATGTACCGTTTTCGGAATATTTTGATTTGAAAATTATGAAGTAATAACCGCTCCTCGTATAAGTTAATGATAAATTTATTAATTAAAATTAATTAAAATAAGAAAATTAAAATAAAGACAAAGAACATAACATAAAATTCAATTAGAGTAAATGTTCAAAATGTCCTCCGTTTTCACGAATACACAAGTCTATCCTTTTTTTCTAAAGAATCCATTAATCTTCTTAACGGTTGGGAATCATCTATGATGTCATTAAAGTGACGTTTAATTCTGTCTATTAATTCTTGACGAGAATTTACCTCTGTAGCATAGACTTTTTCCTTAATATACGACCAGACTGTGTAGTCCAAAGGATTAAAATCGCATGACCGAGGAGGCCAATGAATCGGAGCTTCTGCACCTCTACCAATCCATAGATTCCGAAAATTGTTACTCAACCAATTACGACACCTTCTATCAAAGTGCGGTGGAGCTCCATCATGCATAAAAAATAATGATGTTCGCTCATTTATCGATAAATCTTCTAATATCTCAAATAAGTGATTATTTAGAAAATCAAGGTACATATCACCACTTAAATTTCCAGGTAGAATATGATAACCTATTAATCTGTTTCAAATCAAAATATTCCGAAAACGGTACATAATATCGAGTTTTACCAAGAGTACCTTTTTGGTGTAGAATTAAACGATGTTTATGTTCACTTGGAGTTTTGACTAATAATTCTACCCTAAAAAAAGTTATGTTGAATAATACGTCGTATGAATCGTGTAACTAGCGCCCTCTATGAGAGTTAGTTATAAAAACAAATTCATAGGATATATCAGCTTCCAAAACATATTCGTATAAAATTTCATTGCAATGGTGCCAGTAGTTTCGGCAAAATCGTAAGAAATGTGTAATTTTTCATTTTCTTCAACGCCATTTATCTTGAAAACGGATGGCGTTAGAAAAAAATTATACTAAGCCAACCCCAATTATTTTTCTGTTTTTTACCTATCCTAGAGACGGTGTTACCTTTTTTTGAAACACCCTGTATATCGGAACTTAAAAACCATAGAGGTGCGGTTTTTGAGGAACCATTTTTTTTACCAAATTTTATTAAAAATTAACTTTATAAAATATCTAATTTAATAAAAATACTCAAGATGTTCTAAGTGTTGTCCCATTTGGTCTATACATTTTTGTAACCTGAATAAAAAGTTCTGAAAACATTTCTGGGGTGTGCTCGGACCATGTTACATCTCAGTTGTTCTAGAGTCTCTGGAATAGGATTATAACACCTATCTTTTATTAAAGACCATTTAAAAACTCTGGAAAACTCACCATCTGGTGGATGGTGAGTGAGCAGGCCACTCAATTGGTCCAGCTCTCCCAATCCACCTATCTCCAAATGGTTCTGTCAAATAATTTCTAGCACAAATGGTGGTGCACCATGTTGCTAAAAGTAAACTGAATTTATGATGCCATCTTGTTCCAGTTGTCGATATAGGTAATTTTGTAACATATCTGTGTAGATATTACCAGTAATTGTAGTTTCTTGAAAGAAGAACCGTTCATATATTTTTTCTTTAGAAACGCCACACCAAACGTTCAATTTTGGTGAATGTTTTTCGTATTCCTCAGACCCTTGGATTTTCAGATCCTCATATGAAACAATTATGTATATTACATCTCCCTTTTATTTGACATTATGAGTAAAACATCTACACAACATGTACTTCCTTCTTTTCGATTGGGCTGATAGACATTAGCCCAGGAGTCAGATGCTTGCGTTTAGGAGCTCCTAGATAATGGTGGCGTTTAGCATAATCCATCTTGGGTTCCAGGTAAAGATTCAAAAGGGCCCTGGTCTTTGAGATTGTGGAGACATTGTAAAGTATTCCGTGGCATCATGGTGAAGATGGTGGTTAATGTTTTGTACATCATATTCATCTTTCCTGCATCGGTTTGGTTGGGGTGGATTCCACTAGAACAGCTCTTGAGGCCTTGGTTGATTATCCTTTTGGTTTCGTGCAATTCACGCTCTTTAGATGGGAGTTGTATATATCTGGATTTAATAACAACATCGGAACATCGTCTGAGATAACCATTAGCTTTAACTTAAATTCGTACTGCTTATAGATTTGTTTTTCATGTATCAATTACGAAAAATGTAATTTTAGAAGATGAATAAAAGTAGAGTACAGCTAGTTTTACTGGATTACTGGATTTTACTGGATTATTGAGAACATTAGAATAGTGAAAACAGCTGACTGAATTGTGGTTAAACGAAGGATAAAACCTACATAGATCTAGTGAAAATTGCAGTGTTCAAACAGCCAAAGTACGTTATTTGGATAAATATAATTTATTTGCTGAAAATTTTTTTTAATGAAATCTGTTGCCGAAAGACTATTAAATTATTGCTGAGAAACCCTCTTCTTGCTAGTTATCTAACTAAGTAAAAGTTGTCGTTGTAGTTGTCAGATCAGTTTGATTTATATATAAGTTTTTTTAAAACGATTTAAAATCGACATTTTATAAACAATTTTCAAATTGTCATTCTTTAATAAATGTTTGACAACAATGTTATCTATTCAACAAAGAGTATATCTTATTAAGTGTTATGGTATTGGGAAAGTTTCGTACCAGTATGCAATTGCAAAATTTTACGAAAAATATCCAGATGTATCCATTACGCGGTGTGAATTAAAAAAATTAATAAAGCAGTTTGATGAGACAGGATCTGTTCAAGACAAAAATAAATTGAAAAAGGCGTTCGTTGAGGAGGATGATGCAGCTACTGCACTAGCTATGCATTCGTTAAGGGAAAATCCCAAGTTGAGTCTATGAAAAAGAGCAGTGGAGGTTGGTTTTTGCAGGAGTCATTTACAGAAAATATTTAAGCAAAACAAAATTTATCCATTCAAAGCAAAATTCATTCATACCTTACAAGATTATGATAATGACACATAAGGTTGGACTTTTGTGCGATGATTGGTGAAAAACTTATGCATGACCGAGCTACAGGATTAACTGTAATAGTCAATTTGCTAAAAAAGTTAATGTTTGGTGTGCGGTTTTACCGGATCGAATAATCGGACGATATTTCCTGGAAGATATAACTTTTTAATACCTGAATTAGAAAATATCTCCTTGGAGCAAAGGTGTAAGATGTACTTTCAACATGATGGGTGTTCGTCACATTCGACTTTGCTAATTAGAGGATGGCTGGATGAATATATTCCTGGGAGATGAATCGGACGTTATGGACCAATATTTTTTCCGACCCGATCCCCCGATTTAACTATTTTATATTTTTTTATGGGGCTACTTAAAACAAAAAGTTTACGCAAATAATTTAAACCATAATATTGAAGACTTTAAACATATAGATTGAGGTTATGTGACTTGTCAACCTCAATAGATGTTGAAAACGTCAAATAATAAACCTATTTTTAAGCTGTCAACTCATTTCATCAGTAAACTGTTGAGAGCTTTAAGTCAGCTGCTGAAGTCGGGTGAACGCACCCATTATTTTCGAACTTAGTGCAAAACTTCATACGGTTTTCATAAATAAAACTGGCTATAAAATCAGACGGATTTTGATAAATTTGAATTTTGTTTTATTTTATGGGGTTTCAGAACAAGCAAAACTTTTTATCAAGAATGACATTTTTCACTATGTAGTTGGACACGCTGTATATGACAAACCACTGCCCAATTAATGTAATAAAGAATAAAATATATTTATATATTTGAAATAATCTTTTTATTTGAAAAAATTATTGTTGGGTTTGATTATATTCTTGAGTATTGGACTATTCGTTTCTTTTTCTAATTTATAAGTAGATAGTTACATTAGTAATAGCAACCATTGTTTAATAGAAATAATTTCTTACAATCCAGGATTATTTCAATGCCTGAAACAACTTTAGTAATTATTTATCCCAAATGATTTTTGAACAGCGGGTAATCAATAGCTAGATTTAAATATTGCCGCTTTCATTTAGTTTTTACCCCAACCACGCAGATGGCGCTATAATTAAGTCAGAATTTTCAACATTAAGTTTTTTGTCTATATTAAGTGACTCGTACATTTCAGCCTTCTGCTCGCAATTCTATTGCTAGCTTTTTTTGTGAAACAATTGCGCATGCCTTTCAGACTTTTGACTGCAACAAAAAGGCGCACAAAATTATAGAACCATTTCTATTTATTCAAGGTCAAATCAGCGCAATCTTGCCTGTTTTGTCAAGTGATGAAAAAAATCTCTCAAAAGTTGCGGCAATGTACGAAGGCATGGTAAAAATTTGCTAGCAATTCAAAATAGATTTGCAGGAAAAAGGCTGAAATGTACGAGTACCTTAAATATTTTACCTCCTTGGAAAATTTTAGTTCCATATTGTTCATGGTTGGAACATACTTTTACTAACCCTGTATATCTCGACCAATCGTGTATACATTTATTAGCAATCAATAGTATTAGGTTTGGTATAAAAAAAAATACATTATTTCGATATGAAACAAACATCTCTTGTTTGAAGTTATACAAGTACATACAGACTGTCATTTTTAGTAGAAAACTTTATTTATTTATAAAAATCCCTAAAAAAATAGTCTGAAAACAGTAAATTAGTTTAATTTTTTGTTAGGTATTCGTTATCACAAAAAGTATTGAAATAAAAGAACGATAATAATGCCACACGTAATGGTAGAATAAGGTAAATCTTTAGGATCCGCTAAAGAAGGAATAAGGAACTTGTTGCAGTTAACTCGGCGCACCAATAATAGCATTATCTCATTAAGGGAAGCTACGCGTCGGCGTTCCGACGCCTGGAAGGCGTCCGTCAAGCGCCAATGAAAACAAACGCAGGGTGGAGTCTCTCTTAATTTCAACTATTACATGGTATTCGGAAGGCACAGTTTGATTTTAACTGCGTTAACGAAAAGCCTGCAAAATGGCAGGGCCGTACTTACCTTCGTTGCCAGGGGATCTACTTACTGAGTACATGTTCGGCAGAAGAAGGCAAAGAAGGAATAGAACGACATTTAGTCCTCAGCAGTTGCAGGAATTAGAAGCGCTGTTTCAGAAGACGCACTATCCGGATGTGTTTCTGAGGGAGGAAGTGGCGCTTAGAATTAGTTTATCAGAAGCTAGAGTTCAGGTTAGTTTTGCACGATAGAATTTACACATTAAATTTGTTTTTTTTTTTTAAATTATTAAACAAAAATCGTTAAAATATGTCGTGCCGTTTTGGTATTTAATAACAACATTTAAAAAGCAAGAATAAAAAATAATCTTTAGTTTCAAACTTTTAATTTCCTAATTATTTTTTTACAGAATTAAAATTATGTATTTGATAATTTTAATACACGTATTTCCATTATGAAAAACATAATAGAAATTGCCGATTTAAAATTATGAAATACATAATAGAAATTCAATTTCCATTATGTATTGAGGTTGCCTAACTATATAAGTGACATATGTACCTGAAATGCATTACAGCAAGATAGGCAACCGCAATACATAATAGAAATTGAATTTCTATTGTGTATTTCATAATTTTAAATCGACTATTTCTATTATGTTTTTCATAATGAAAATTCAAGAATTAAAATTATGAAATACTTAATAGAAATTCAATTTCTATTATGTATTGCGGTTGCCTATCTTGCTGTAATGCATTTCAGGTACAAATGTCGCTTACATAGTTAGGCAACCTCAATACATAATGGAAATTGAATTTCTATTGTGTATTTCATAATTTTTAATCGGCAATTTCTATTATGTTTTTCATAATGGAAATACGTGTATTAAAATTATGAAATACATAATTTTAATTCTGTAAAGATTATTTTTTATTCTTGCTTTTTAAATGTTGTTATAAAATACCAAGTGACTAGTTGTATTTCTTTGAATTTGTTGAATAATTGTCAGAAAACAGAGAACAAGGAAAAAATAAAATCAAGCGACAATATTCAAGAAATAATTTAATTTAGAACAATTAGCAGTAGCTCTTATATTAAGTATAAATCATTTTCATACCAATTTTACGACAAAGTTTTAAGAGATATCAAAAAATGTTTTTAACAAAAATACTTAGTTGATGTCTTATAGATTTGAGAACTAAATCAAATAATTTTATTTATAACATAATGCAAATAGCAATTTTATTAGAGATATTAAATCAAATAAATTTAAAAGTCAATTGATTAAAAATGAAATTTTAGCTTTAAAATCAATCAGAACTAAAGTAACTCAAAACAATCTAATTATTACAAAATCAGATAAGGGTAACTGAACAGTAATTTTAAAGAAAGAAGATTATAAATTTAAAGTGAATTATTTCATTTCAAGTAATGTCAAAATTCTAAAAAAATGATTCAACTCAAAAATTTTGTAACCAAATAAAACATGTAAATGATTCAAATTACCTATTTAGGTAATAACTATAATAAAAAATGCCTAATAATTAAAAATCCTCAATGTCCAGAATTATTTGGAACTATTAAATTACATGAGTCAAAACCAATTAGACCTGTAGTTTCATATGTTAACACTTCGTAAATTAAAGTAGTTAAAAAATTAAATACTATTCTAAATAACTATGGCTAGATATCTAAATATTCAGTACAAAATTAATTAGATTTGAAAAAGAAAATAACTATTTTTTAATGCGCACGCGTATCTCGGAAAGGTAATTTTCGAAACGACCGTAATAAGTAATATAATAATAAGGCGATAATTCTTAATAAAACACCCTGTATATTTCCAATGTATATATAATTTGTTAATGATCAATAGTCAATATTGTAATTTGACATCTTTTACGCTCTGTTAAATGTGCCATTGTATTTTAGTCTGTTTTTTTTTTATTAGCTAGGCCTATTTTTAAAAACGATTTATTCCATACTATAACGTACACTTCCATTAAATACGTTAATCCTAATTTGATTATATAAATGATCAATATTGGTCACTGGTTAACAAAAAATAAGAAAAAATCTAAAATATAAAATTGGTCTTATTTAAAAATTAACATATATGTATATCTCAGGAACTGTAAGTATATTTATCAATGTCCAAATTAAAAAAAAAATGTCTACACCTATGGAATAATATGTCTATTATTTACGGTTTTTCGTTAAATAATAGTAGTAGTTATGTTTACCTGTTGGCTTATGAACCATAAGCTAACGGTATTTTGACCAATCACAGACCACAAATTTCATAATCCAACAGATATTCTAAGGTTTTATTAGTTGTCCATGGCAACGGAAAAGGTTCAATGATGTACAATAATTGTACTAAATCTAGTACTTTTTGATTGTAAAGGTATATTTAGTACCTTTTAAAATATTTGGATGAAATTTTGTATGCGAAAGAATCGAAAGATACTTTAATTTAATCTGGTTTTTAATTATTCCATAAGTGTAGAAAAAGTACAGTATTATACTCGCGATTATGACCATTATACACTCGGGTGATTGGCCTACATAATCGCTCGTGTAATAATATACTAAGTAACATATAATGTGGCTAATCCGTCTCATAAACAACATAATCAACATTTTGTTAGAACCTTCTCATGTTTCCATATTTAGATCGCGCACACTAAAATAGCTGTAATTTTTTTAATCAGAAATATTGGAAAACAGATTTTTTACATATCTTATGTTTTAAATTGCTTTAAAAGAAAAGTAATAGAAAAGCTAAGGAATCTAAGTAAAAAGTGGTCTACAGAAAAGTTGTAAATCATGAAAAAATCTAAAACTGTTCCATCGATCATTTTTGCACATAACCTCAATTTTTCGAGTAAAATGCCAAAAACCCGGGTTTTGCGATTTTAATTTTTATTCAGCGAACGGATTCATCGATCTTAATAAAACTTGGTGAAAGAATAACCTCAATTTTTCTCAACAGTGTTTTTCACTTGAAAAGTCTCCTAAAAATAATCATCGTAGAAGGTTCATACGGGGCTTATTTTTTTCGTTTTTACGTCTACTTTTTAATGAAATAACAAAAAAATGCACTTCTCGTTTAAAAATTTGCTAAAAAATGCAAAAAAAGCTAAAAATCACTTTTGTAACAACGAAATGTACGAACTAAAATGTTGAATCTGGAACCGTTGACGAATCTGATACCGAAAACCGTTTACACTACCACTACACCAACACACACTTTTATCTGTAAACTACCTTCGGTCTCTGAAGAAGATAACTTGGTTATCGAAACGCACGTCAGGCAGATAAAAGTGTGTATTGGTGTAGTGGTAGTGTAAACAGTTTTCGGTATGGAAATATACGAAATTGGTTAAATTTTTGTCACTGTCAAAAATTAGAAAAATTACACCATTCGATCTTGATTTTCACGCTTTTTATCTTATGACATTTTATGATTACTTTTAATATTTTTTTATGTGCTGAGTCAATTTCTGCATGTTTCAAGACATAAATACTTTGCTTCCATATTCGTAAGGACAAATCTTCGACTTCTTTAGGATAATTATTTTTAGGAGACTTTTCAAGTGAAAAAAATCATAATTTTTCCGGAAAAATCAAATTTCTCGTAAAATTTTTAAGTTACAAGCTCCGGAAAAATTGAGGTTATTCTGGACATAAAAAAGTAAGTTTTCACCAAATTTCATTAAGATCGATGCTGAATAAAAATTAAAAACGCAAAACCCGGTTTTTGGCATTTTTCTCGAAAAATTGAGGTTATGTGCGAAAAAGATTCATGGAAAAGATTTAGACTTTTTCATGATCTACAACTTTTCTGCAGAACACTTTTTATTTGAATGTCAAGTTTAGCCGCAAATCAGAAAATTTAGCATTATCCCCAATTTTCACCCCTTGCAACCCCTTAAAAATTAATGACAAAAATTCAGGCGGCGCATTTTTTTTCACGTAATATAAGTCCCTCTACAACCTACACCGTTGGATATCAGACTACAATTTTGCCGTCAAAAAGTACAATTCTCTTGTACTAAATTTTGCTTCCTTCTCCAAGAACGTCCTTCCAAGAATTTTCAAGGTCAAGAGATGTTATGAAAATGCTATTCTGTACGCTTTTACTATATTTTATTTACATCGATGTAAGAATAACGCCGACCAAAACATTCGACGTTAGGAATGTTGAAACTGTGTGATATAGAATTGTAATTTTTCAAGAAATAAATCAAAATGAACAATATCCAATTCTTGGCATAGGTACGGTTTACATGAGGCAGATTACCGAAGTGTATTTGTGAATTATACATAGAAGCAAAAAAGTGTCAAATTTAAGGTTATCATTTGAAATATATTTTTTAAAATTATATGCGAATACAAAGAAAAATATTACGTGATTCACAAAATCTGTCTTTGGACTTCCTCGTTTGTCATGTGGGCGGTATATTAGGATCTTTAATATTCTATGGTATGTCCACATTTCAAATGCCTCGAGTTTATTCATCGAGTATCGAGTTGGTTTTCAGGGTCCACGTTTCTGCTCCCTATAGTAGGGTGGATCAGAAACAATATTTCGAAAATCTGCATCGATGTTCAAGATCTAAATGTTGGTCTGAGACTATATTTCTTATTCGAATAAAGTTATCTCGAGCCTATTCTGTAGATAACACAATATTTTTGTTCTTTGCATGGATCATTTCCTGTTCTATAGTCTATATAGAAAGGACAAGGAGTAATAAATCATTCATTTAAGTAGATTTCATAGACGTACCAAAATATATTTTAAGAGGGTATACCGTAAGGTACATTTTGTATTGAACGAATGAGTTGCAGCTATGCTAAAGAATATACGATTTAGGTCAGAGGTAACGGGATGTACTAATTTTAATAAAAAAAGTGATAGAGGTACATAAATTTTAGTAAGTTTGATAAAGAAAGGCAACAAAGTTTATTCATAATAGAAAACAAACCAATCTGTAACAATAATTATTTTATATATTTTTGTTCTTTTTGTAAGAAGATTAATTCAAACTTTGAATATTGTCACAAATAAATTACAATGAAATATATTTAAAAAAAATTAATTAAAGTCAAGATAGCAAGATATCGTTACAATTTTTATTAAACTCAAAGAAGCAAAATGAATATTTTTTTATTTGTATTACTCCTATATTTAGTTTAGTTTTAGGAATTTTTCTCAGAAATTTTAAATGGCAAGTGGCCTACTGTAATCGGCTTAATACGATTACACCTATTTACAGATTATTCGATTATTGAGAGGGATTTTACAAACAACCCAGTTTTCTTAGAAACATTTATCGGGAATATTATTTTAAAAGAAAGTAGGTACATTAAACCAGTACTTAGTATTAGTTCTTTGAGTAAAGTTGTATGGTTTTCATAATATTGTAAACAGTTGGAATATATTTAAAACATTTGTTGAATGTTAATTGTGCAAGTACCAAACAATGTCGATAAGCCAAGGACCATCTAAACGACCAAAAACAGGTCCATTATCTTTAAATGAAAAAAACTCTGATATTGAATTGTTATATATCATTGAAAAACAAGGATCCAAGTGCAAGTGTTGATGATATTGTGGAATTAACGGCTGCTATGTTGTGTGTTGCTAAATCAACAATTTATAGATTACTAAAAGAAAGCAAGAATGAAACTCTTCAACCCCCTAAAACTCCTTCAGGTCGAAAACCAATTGAGATCGATGAGTCATTAAAACAAAGACTAAGGCGTAAAGTCCATGGATTTTACTTACGAAAGGAAATTCCAACACTTGACAAAATTATGACATCAGTGCAAGAAGATACGGACAATACAAAATTCTCCAGAATGACATTATGCAAACTTTTGAAAGATGTGGGTTTCGGATATACAAAACATAATAGAAAATCTCTCTTGATAGATAAACCGGAAATAGTTTTTTGGAGAAGAGACTATTTAAGAAGCATTCGACATGCCAGAGAACAAAATTTGAAAATCTTCTACTTAGACGAAATAGGGATAAATGCTGGATATACAGTTTCCAAATCTTGGCAAGATGAAAACATTAAAAGCGGAAGGCAGGCATTCGTGGAAGGTTTGTCGTTAGGTTTGCAGCCACCATCTGGAAAAGAAAAAAGACTTATCATTGTCCATGTTGGAAGTTCTGAAGGTTTTTTTGATGGTGGATCATTAACTTTTATTTCAAAACGCACGGGGACTATCACGAAGATATGAATGAGGATGTTTTCGAGGAATGGTTTGTTCAAATAATGGATCTGATTTCAAAAGGGGCTATTATTGTTATGGACAACGCAAGGTACCATTCACGGTTACGAGAAGCATTGCCCACAAGTCGTTTGCGTAAAGCAGAGCTTTTGGAGTGGCTTATTTCGAAAAATATTAAGTTTCCAAAAGAACCACTAAGGAAAGAACTTTACAGAATTGCAAAAATGAACAAGAATAAATACAAAACCTACATTGTAGAAGAAATGGCTTCTTCTCGTGGTATATCAGTTCTTCGACTTCCCCCTTATCATTGTGAACTTAATCCCATAGAATTAATATGGGCTCAGGTAAAGCGGGAAGTTGGAAAAAAAATACTACTTTTAAAATAAACGATGTTGTGAAATTGTGTGAGAGTGCTGTAAGTCATGTTAGTAAAGAAAATTGGACAAACTGTATCGAGCATGTTATCAAAGTAGAGGCAAATATGTGAAAAATTGACAATATTTGTGATTATTTAATCGACCCTATTATTATTAATGTCAACAACGATTCTTCCTCTTCTGAGTCGGATATAGAATAAAATGTAAGTAATAAATGTATTCCAATAATTATTTCTTTTCATTTTTTATTATATTATAATTTAAAACGTATTTTTTTCCCAAAATACACACCACTGCATTGCGTCATTGCTTATCTGCTAATCCTTTAACAATGAAGAAACCATAAACTTTGCTACAACTAAAACAAATACGAGGTCGATCTACCTGGTTTTTAGATTTACGGAAGAAATGTAATTTAAAGTAAGAGATTTATCAAAAATTTCATGGTGCTCCCTGTAAATGTTTTGCATACTTAATTAGGGTTTATTACTCCTCGTACTTTTTGTACATACTATAAATGTTCACTGATTCTTAAGTTAAATCTAAAATTAATAAACAGTTAAACGTTTGAACTAAACTTCCACCTTTTATTTAAAAAATGGATTTTTAAATGCAACGACAGCTCTTTCGCTAAAATATAAAACATGTTTCAAATATGGATCACCGTGCAATCAGGCGACATGAAAGATCTGTTCACAATTACTTTGTGCTTATTGTTTGATTATTTCTGTTTGAATATGTCGACTTATTTTGTGAAGGAAAAAAGTCGATTTGCAAAATTTGCATACATTTTAAATGAAACTTATCTGGAAATACATGACAATTTTATATTAGGTATGGTTTCAAAATAGACGAGCTAAATGGAGAAAACAAGCAAGGCTACAACTTCTTCAGGACGCTTGGAGAATGCGTTGTTTAGGAATAACTTCACCACAACTAATATTAACAGGTAAAATATTTATTAATTTTTGTTGTGTTATATATATTAGCTTACTTGCTTTGCTACATTTATATACTTTCATTCAGAAACTCTATTTATTTAAATTATAAACGAAGTAAACCATCCATATCTCAAATGTGAGTCATGAGAAAACCAAATGAAAAACCCAAAGTCAATGTAGGGGACAATATAAGTAAAATCAAGTAAAAAATGAACCATTAACAAGAAGTTTAAATAAACTAAAAATGTATCTGTGGTCTGATTATTAAAAAGAAGAAAAAGACCTTACCAGAAACCATCATAACAATTAAGCAATCCAAATGCAAGATGGCACCTGGTTGGCACACATAGAAGAATGTTTACATTTTGTTGTAAATTGGGTTATATTTGGATATTTTATTGACTTATATTTTGTTAAATTCTACAAAAATCATCTTATTAGTCACAAAGTTACTGAATACACAATACAAGCATAAAGTAACTACAAATTGTATGCCAACCAGTCGCCATTTACTTAACACAAAGTATTTTTCGTGCAATCGCACGCGAAGTCAGTATTTCGCGTTCTCAGCACAGTCCGCGAAATTTAATTTCGCGGCCGTTACCCATAGCAACGGCCGCGAAACCAAACGTCACTTCCAAATTTGACATTTCTAAAATACTACAAAGACAAGGATTATTTTTTATTGAATACCAACAAATACATAAGTTATATTATTTAGGATGAATATTTACATTAATTGTACAGTTTGTATTATTACTTATATTTACTCCAGAAGTTGAAGCAACTACATCTAGTGTTTCTGAATAATGGTTATTGCCTACATTCAAACCAGATACCATATCGCTATCAGTATCAGACATTTTGCGTTTTGCCAAGAACTGTCAAAATATATATTGAAACATATCATTTCCATAGCACACGGTGATATTGTTAAATGAATTGAAATGCTATTGATTGTGTTAACCTCTACTTTTTGGAAGTTCATCTTACTAAGAAAAAAATTGTTGTTTTCTTTTTTTAAATAAATATTGGAAGTTTTGTTAAAACGAAGAGTTTTTTATTATTTTTAATGATTTATATTTTGTTTAATTCTAAAACTTCAATAATTCATAAAGTCATAGTAGGGGAGCCCCAGCAGGGATTTCTGGTTACTGAAGCACGACAGATTAATATACAGTATATCATATACAATATACAATATATAATATATAAATTTCTCCTAAACCCTTAATTTTATCGAGTTCAAACAAGAGTACATTTTCATTAGTAAATGGATTGGAAAATTTATTTTTGAAATTTAAATATTATTCAGATGGTCCCTATTAAAATTACGGATTATTAACCAATGGGCACAAGCCGTCTCTGCTTATCTGTACGTAATGTAGATTCATTTATACCGTCAAACACAGGACATGGATGTATGCAATCCGTCACTGGAATTTTATAGTATTCCATTGTATAGTTTAGAAATTATGACAAAACAAAGGTTTTTATTTCGAAACTTTAGAGGTCTATAACTCGGAAACGAAGGCTCGTATGACAAAAATTTATTTGAACTTCTAACATTATTTTGACCTCTTCTATTTGCTCCCGAATTTTTGGCATTAAGTTCCTGGACACCCTGTATTTATTTTAAATATTTGCAGAGGCAACAATAAAAAAAATCATTAACAACGGAACACAAAACATTTGGTCCGATTCCGACTCTTGTAGGCAAGGCATGCCTCACTTTTCTTACAATTTAAAACAGACCTCACCACCTCACGTAGTTATGCCTTAGAGCATTTAAAAATTGGGATAGGGTAGATGTCTCAACTCTGGCTGTTAAAATTTGACGCCTACACTCTTAAAGTTATTAATTTACACTCATACTATTTTCTTTTTTCTTCATAACCAGAATTTCAAGTTCCTCTCAAGATATCTGTAAATATTAGTTACTCTAGGTCATAAATTTGTTGGGGCATTCTTTGGTAAGAACAAACCTGTTCAGTTCTCTTTTTTAATCACACCTGCTGCGACAATTTTACCCATTGGTAACTTTCTGTCCATGTCTTTAAAGACACTGTTGGCAGATGAGCCAAACATCTCTAAGTATGAATCACGTACTCCTTAGACCAATTTTTCTCAATATTAGAAGCAATTACTAGGAAACGCGTCAAAGGAAATGTGTGAAAGGTGAGATTAGAGTTTTATAGGCCGTACTTTTCAGATAAAAGTATCCACCTTTAATAACTTTTGTAATACTGGTATTTAGGAAAAATTTGAATACAGTTTGAAGTGCAGTCGTGACTGAAGATGCTAGATCCATGACAACTTTAGACTTTTTTTATCGTTTAGTGTAATTTTTTGGTAAGAGAGCTTAGAGTTTCAAAGCATTGTTTGGTGGTCATTACATTTATCCCTTTTTAACATTGACTTTGAGTTTTCCATTTGGTCTTTTGAATAAATAATATTTATATATATTATTTGATATTTAGGAAGACATCCATCCCAACCAATTCTTCCTGGAAGCCATTCAGACGTAACGGAAACTTCTCACGAATATCCACCGGTAAATAATCCAAACATGCCATTGTCTTGTAGCTGTTCACCAGGTACAGAGAATAGAAGCCCTCAGAGCTATAGAAGTTCCCCGAGCCCATCTCAATTATCACCAGGAGGACCAGACGACCTTTCTTTGACTAAAAAAAATGCGAACGAAGAAAATTTAGAAGTAAATAAGTGTTTAAGTGTTAACAGAGAACTTCGAGGACCGGAGGTTGTTCAGTAAATTACTATTGAAATCATTTCAGGCAAATAAGCGGTGAGAAATATTTCTGAGTGATATATTCAGGTTCTATAACTCATATTTTATATAACTTACATATTTATTTACAAGGTATATGTAAAGGGTAATTAAAATAAAACATTTTTAAAATTTATTCATGTATACAGTGTGGTCTATTAGTAAACTAGGCATATGACTTAATTTTTTTCAAATAGAATACTATACTACATTTTTAGAACCGAATAAGTACTATACTCTCCCAAATTATTTTGTAAAACTTCCACAATCTTGGAGAAAGCCACCTTTTTCCCAAAAAATTTGAATTTGCACATCCCCATTAATAAAACCGCCACTTTATGGGATTTAAAGATAAAACTTTTAAATTACCAATGTACAAAGACAAAGGACTGAAGATTTTTTAGACTCCCTTTGAAATTTTGATTTTGTACTGGATGGTCTTAAATAAATTTTACATTCCAAAAACTTGAATTTTTTTCAAATAGGACATCCTGTATAAATATTCATCAATGGATACTGGATTTTATCCCCTTCAACTTTACTATTTGCTTTCCTTACATATTTTGGTAGTTTAAAAATTATTTGAAAAAAACACATTTTTGGTGAAAATCTAAGTAGGCTGTTCTCACAAAATCAAAGGTACATAATCAATAAAATTTATTTAAGACTAAATTGATTGTACTAACCCTTACTTTTTGGAAGTCCATCTTATTAAGGATAATAAAAACTCTTCGTTTTAACAAAACTTCCAATATTTATTTAAAAACTGCTTTTTTAAAAGACTCAATGACAGCCGTTTCGCTAGACAACTAGCATCGTCAGATTGACATATTGAAGTTACTATTTATTTTTGTAGCTAGGTACCTGATGTTTATTAGGTAGTTATAAGGCTAGACCAAGTATGGAAGTAATAAGACATAACAATATTAAAGCCTAGATGTTATTAGCCCTAAGGGATTATCCTGGATGTATTTCCCTCTAAGATCAGTATAACTGTGCAATGATATAGAAAAACCTGGAAAAAACTATATCATGCTGATCTTTACAATAACTTAATATATTTGTGTTAATTAATAAAAAAGAACAGAAAGTGGCACTACAACTAATATTTCCTAAACAAACTAAAGAAATTAAAAGTTATAAAAATATTACATATTGTGGAAGTATTTCCAATAAAATTTCAAAAATAATATCTTCGGCAACATCAGCAATAATATCATTTAAAACACAAAATAATGTTGGTACAAAATTGTTAAATGTAAAAACAAAATTACCTAAATTAAAAAAATCTGGTGTTTACAAAATTAATTGTCCAAAGTGTAATTCTGTATATATAGGTCAAACACAAAGAAATTTTGAAGTAAGATTTAACGAACATTTAAGAGCATATAGATTAAAACAACCAGATAAGTCAAATTATGCAAAACACCTACTTGAACATCCAACCTCACTCATTCACACCAATGACATCCAAATACTACACATTTGTAATAAAAAACAAAATTTAGATTTCCTTAAAGAACTTGAAATAAAAAGACATCTAGCAGATCCACAATTTAAAGTTGTTAATGAACAAATAAATCTGGGAAGTTCTCCACTTTTAAAGTGTTTGCTTTGATTGAGTCTTCATTTTATACATATAATATAAGACGTAATTGTAACACAAATATATTAAGTTATTGTAAAGAGTACCTAGCTACAAAAATAAATAGTAACTTCAATATGTCAATCTGACGATGCTAGTTGTCTAGCGAAACGGCTGTCATTGAGTCTTTTAAAAAAGCAGTTTTTAAATAAATATTGGAAGTTGTGTTAAAACGAAGAGTTTTTTATTATCCTTTATTTAAGACCATCCAATACAAATTAAAAATTTCAAAAAAAATCTTCAAGTCCTTTTCTTATCTTACCTTACCTTACCCTTTATATATACCTTGTAAATAAATATGTTTGTTATATACAATAAGAGTTATAGAACTATGGCATAGGTTTGCCGGACCCTGTATGAATGATAATTAGATCATTTTCGCAAAGTTACCTATAGTGAACTTAGGACTTGTTCTATTACTAACGATAATAAAAACTTTAATAATGAAATTATTTTGATTCGTTTAACTAGATTAAACCATTTTTATTAATCCTTTCACCATCTGATTAATAATGTTAAGTTCAGAAATATCTGCAGCTGTCCTTTCTATAGAATAAACCCTAGAACAAAAAGAAAAAGGAAGGAGTATATGCAAAATGACCTTGAGTCCAGAAAGATGCATATGGGGGCCAATTGTCAATTTTAATTTCCGTTTCCGAAAAAAAATAAAAAATATATCAGGGTTTTTATTTTTAATAAATTTCAACCAATCAAGTGTGTGAATACAATGGGGTTTCTGGTTACTTTGCCAAAATATATTTAAAAATTTTTTGAATCAAATATTTTAGAGGAAAACTGGAAATTGAGAATTCCTAAATGTTTGCAACTTTCACTACAGATACGTCACTAACTCATATATGAAGTAAGCCACTTTCTGATTTAGATGTTTTATGAACTTATATCTAATAGCCAGTTATAAAAAGGCCAATCTAATTTGCAGTTTAAAGAACTTTCAAAATATATGAGTTTAGTTACCTTTTCTCCACATTTTCTTTTTCAAATTTGAATAATGTCAGTATCATATAAATCTTGTTTTGTATCATACTGCACGAACACAACAATTAGAACTCCTCAATTGTGGTTTGAGGATCAAATTTTAAAAAAGAAGACGACAGAATTGCGGTTCTATGTCGAACCTTATGTAGCTAACTTTACTTTTGGGATATCTACGTCACAGAACGAATGGCGGACTATTTAAAATATCTAAAAGTTGAATTTTCAAATCGACATAAAAACCGTGTGATAATAAATACAATAAAATTAATTGATTCCTAGTATGGTTTTGTACACCCCTAACTATTAACATTGATAAAACATTATATTTTTATTAAGTTTAACACTCCATTAGTGTTCTAAATAATTTAGTATTTATAAGAACCGAATGACACGCCTATGCGCTCATTTTTGCATTTCTATGCAAATATTGCTTTGAGAGAACCCCCAAAGATAAGAGATATGGCTTGTCCAGTATAAATATAATTGCACGTCACAGCTGTCAGAACGATACTATGTTGCCAAACAAATAGTATTAGAATCTATTAAATGTCAAACGAATTTTTTCTAATATTCTTCTTTTTATTTGACTACAATACTACACCATTTTTGAACGCGGCAACAGAACGCAATTTTGCCAACATCTAAAACACAAAATACGAAAATTCTTTGACAGATACGACATATGACAGCACACTAGCGTTTTTTGCGGTTGGAACCTCAACTACCAACAATGAACTTTCATTTACATATAAGATTCCTTGCCATGGTATTCCGTAAACATAAACAATGCGTCATACAAGGAGCTTCAAGATGGCCGACTTCCGTAGCAAATTTTCCTTAAAGGTAATATATTGCAGACTCCTTCCTGTTTATTTTTGTTCTAAGGATTAAATTTAAACTCCATATTATTTATTATTAACGAATCAAAAATTTCAAATATGACTTGTTTTAGTTTTGAAAAAAATTTATTTAATTTGTACAAATGTGTAATAAATATTTATAATTTGTAGAAATAAAGTATTGTTTATTTATGATATATTATTGGACATTGGATTTAAAAAATATTACTTACGTTAAAGAGGAACGGATCTATAAAGTTTTTTATATATAAGGTGTCCCAACGAAAACTTAACACCTCATCGATTTTAGGACTTCAAAATGAAAATGTGAAAAATCGGATACGTTGATTTCTGATTCTAGGAGCAACTGCTTTTCCGCTTTTTGGATCCCCGTAACTTCAACCCCCTGCTGGGGGTGAGCACAACCCCTTGATTTTGAATAGGGATGAGGGATGTTGCGATACCACTTTTTGAAGATCTTATCGAACACTCCCTGATCCTGAAATTTCCCTTCAAAGTGATTTATCAATAAAGTTTTTATTATTCTCTTTTCATTTTTTTGAGAAATGAATTTGGAATTATGTTTCAAAGTAATTTATGAAAGGTTTGCAGGAGCAGTAAAAGGCTTACATTCCTGTACTGCCCCGCAAATTTCAACAGCAATTCCGGTGTGCGGCTGCACGAGCAACGCAGCCACGCCGCTGAATACACCCGTCAGCGTGACACAGAAGAGAAAACCGGAGTACAAGGAGATACTCAAAGCGGCCAAATCCAAGCCACGTGCAGCTGAGCCCCCTGCTCCGGTACCACCGAACGAGCTTCCACCACCACCGCTCCCTGTCGCTGATTCGAGCCTGCAAACTAGACCACCACCGGCGAGCATCCTAACAGCAACGACTCCTGACCAAGTGGACGATGGACCAACGAGTTCGCCCACCTCTAACATTAGTGTAGTTGAGTCATCCGGACGTAAACGACCTAGGGCCGACGATTCCTCCAACCTCGACGATACCGGGGCCAAGACCCCGGCAAAGAGGTACCACAAACGGCCCACCGTTATTTCAGCCCCTCCCACAACTACTAATCGTTCTATAACACCACATGAACACTCGGGAGTTACCCCCCCGAGACTATACATGTTGTCCCCGAGGCGCTCAGATCCTACCTGCTTGACCTACGATCTGAGCATGTGCTGGCCAACAACCTTGAATTATGGCTTTCGTCGATCGTTGGTGACCGCCCACATAGGAATACAAACGGTGCCGTCCAATCAGTCACCCCCGCCGAGGGGGAGCCCTCTCATCAGGCAGAACCAAAATGCCGAAAAAAGCGAAGTCGCACTGCCAGGAACTACGGCATGCGCGAAACAGGAAGTAACGGGCGGTCCGCAAACTAAAAGAAAACGCAGGACGTGCTCTTCCTGAGTCGTGCTAGCCTGGTAGATAAAATCCTGGCAGGCAAAAACCTTGATGAGAAGGACTCCCTATGCATAACCTCTTTGGCGGGATCCTTGCCTCGAAGTCACCGGTGCAAACCAAAAATCAAAACATAATGGGCATAAGTAATGAAAATAACAATTATTCTAGAAAAATCAAATTATACAAAGTAACAAAATAAAAAAATAAAAGATTAATTTAACATTTTAGTATCTGGTATTGACCTCTGGTTCTAATAAAATCTCTCATTCTCCGTGGAGGGCTTCTTATCAGGTCACTTATGTTTTCCAAATCCAAATTTTCCCATTCTTCTATTAAAACATTTTCCAACTCATCAAGGTTGTCTGGAGCGATATTACGTGTTCTTATGCGCCTGTCCAGGTAGTCCCAAATATGGTCAATTGGGTTTAGGTCTAGACTAACTGCTGACCAATCTAAAACTGGGATACCAACCTCTTGAAGGTATTCCAGTGTTATCGTGCATTAGAATAAAATGCTCTCCAATGATTGAGATTGGTACAAATGGCACTACGATCAGCTGTCAGTGATCCTCTACGAAATACAATTAACTCCGTGTGGCTTTTAAAACAGATGCCTCCCCATACCATAATAGAACCACCTCCATAATTTCTGGCTGCTCTTATGCACTGAGCAAATCGCTTACCTGCGCGTCTATAAACTGGAATACGTCTATCGGATCCAAAAAATGAAAATCTTGATTTATCCTTAAAAAGAATATTAGCCAAATCGTTAATATTCCAATTAACATATTCTCTTGCGCACCTTAAACGTGCTACACGGTGTGCTCTGGTTAACAATGGAGCAGTAACACGACGAGTTCGCAAAGTCTGAATTCTTAAATAACGATCATCTGCAGGATTAGTACACCTAGAACATCGTGGAACTGGTCTTCTATTATAACTTCCAGTTTCTCTAAACCTTCTTAAGACTAGAAATGCTGGATTGGTTGATTCCCATGATTTCAGCAACACATTGCTGAAATCGTCCATCTTCAACTAAAGCCACGATTTGAGCTGCTTGTTATGGGGTTAAATTATTCATTTTTACTCAAAATATTTCTAGACACTTCCAAATGAAAAATTAAACAAACGTACTGCACCGAAGAAATTTTAAAATGTAAATAATACTAATGAGATTTATCAAAATTTATTCATCTTTTCGTTTTTTGTTTATGTCACTCACACGAAAAGTTATACATTCATGTCTTTATTTTCTTGAGAAACAACTTGTTCGTAGGAATTATTAGAGAATACGGGTCCAAGTCAGGATGGGAGTTTCCAGCAAATCCAACGTATCCACGTATCTAGTGGTAACCGTACCTTTGTGACCTACCAAAAATAGGATCTTCAAGTCTTTGACATACCAGTGTCCTTCAGTTTGACATGCTGGCCTTGGAATTTTAATCACAAATGTTTTAGTTGAACAGATAGGTGTGTATTTGTGATTGATAAAAACTGCGATTAAAGTGACATAATTTTATGAACTTGTTTTTGGCTTCAGTATAGTAGAAACGCGGAAGCACTAAAAAAATATAAACACACCCAGTAACCAGAATATAACCAAAATGTGAATCACATGGATTTATATGGTTCTCACCTAGTGATTTATTTAACAGTTGTATTTTTTTAATTGGTGAATATTTTAGCACTAATTTATCTTTTAAATAGTACGAAATACAAACAAAAAAATTATAATTTTACAGTTAATCGCCGTTTTTATCAATACCATGTTCAAATTATACGATTAATAAATTATCATTATACCCCACACACAAAAACATTGGCTATCTTTATTGTATTGAATTGTATTCATTTTGTTTCTCGTTGTGCTTGCAAACGCTGCTGTATCAACAAATTTTAATTATTGCTATAATCAACTTGAAAAAATGTGAGATTTTTCAGGAAATTTTTAGTGTGTTGTAAGAATTAAATTGCCATTATCGTTATGTTCGGTAAGTGAAATTTGTAAATCAAGAATCCAATTTAAAAAACATCTAAATATAACGCAACAAGCACGAATGTTAATAAACATGACATCAACCATTCTTTTTATAGCGTAATAATTTTATAATTAGTAACCTCTCGTATTTTCCATACCTACACAAAGAAAACAATTAACCCATTTTGTTGTCTGACAGAAATGGACACGTACAATGTCTGTCTTATTTCATAAATATTTTTGTCATAATACGTGGTTTGTGTATGTAGTTACTAGTTTACAGTTCTGTGTATAGACCTCTCAAGGTCTATAAATGAATGATCAAACAGGAATCTCTTGACTCAAGTCTCTCAATACGTTTTACTTGTTTTTGTTTTGTTTGGGTAAATTATTTATAAAATTTGTTTCATATATTTTGTTTTGGTTTAGTGTATAGGGAGACACATTATATCAACTACACTTTATATAATAATAATAATAACATAATAATCGTTTATTGCTTACATTGAACAATATCAAATAGTAAGAGGGTCGGTTACGTCATAATACAAAATAATAATAGTACAAAAAATAATAACACATAAACTATTCGTCCAAAACAAATGAACGAAGCTTTAGTACTCCAACAAAAAAACATGCCAAGGCTTTCAAGGTATTTTGGTTTAAATTGTCAAGAAGTCGTCAAATGAACGTAGATTGCTTATAAGTGGAGTTTTTATTTCCCTGTACAGTTGATATTCTATTATAATATGCTCTAATGTTTCAAATTTCAGACAGTTGCACATTGTACAAATTTCTTCCTGGTTAATATTGTAGTATATATTATGGAATGATATATTTAACTGCTTTTTTGAACATAACCTTATTTGATTAATTATTCTGATATATTTAATTGGGACCCTAAAACCCAGATAATAAGCAAACTTCAGTGATTTGTAAATGTAACAGAATTGCGACTCTAATATACTACGCAAGTCATTTTGGTATAATCTATCACGGTAGGTTTCAAGAATATTTTCCAAGTTGAATTTTAGTGTAGTTAAGTTGTTCCACACTTCAGAGAACCCGAGCTGATAAAAGATTGTTAAACTTATTATTGTTTACTGGCTCAAGTTGCAAGAGTTTATTAAATATTATTTTTGGTAACCTTTTTGAATCCATTGCTAATATTTTGACTAACCAATTTAAACAAGACTTAAAGATTAGCCATTCTAATTTTGTGGCTCCAAATTCCAAACGCACTAAGTAGTTGGGAGTATGTTTCTCTCTATAATATCCTTGTAACGAAGACCCCACACAGGAATGGAGGTTGTTAGTGTATTCAAAACAATGGAATCATAGAGCTTTATTCTACATTCCCAGGAATTGTTTTTTGATTTGGCAAGAATAGACATGACTGCACCTATTGCTTGTTTGGCTTTATTTGAATAGTGGGTAGCTTGCTCTCGAAAGAAAGATGAAGCAGTAAATACGACTCCCAAGTAGGAATACTTATTGACCACCTCGATAATTTCATGAAACAGAAAGCGCTCGTTTCGTGGGATCTTAAAATTACCACGCGAAAAACAATTAATTTTAGACTTTGCCGTATTAACGTTAAGTTTATTTATTGTTGTGTAAGATTCAAGAACTTTCAGTTTTCTGGCCATATCAACATCAGAGTCCGCCAATAATACAAGATCGTCCGCATAAAGGAGCATTAGAAGATCATTGCTGTTGTCAATGCTAATACCAGAGACACCACAATTTTTAAAGAAAATTTCAATACCGGACAAAAAAAGAGCAAATAATGTGGGACTCAATGGTTCACCCTGCAGTACACCTTCACCTAGTTCAAATGGCTTGGAAAATTCATTATCAACTTTACAGCGAAAGAAGACATCGGAACTACACTTTATATAAGTTTCTATATAGTGTTCAAACCTTTCTTTAATGCAATATATGCATTGTTTCAGTAGATCAAAATACCATAGTAGATAATATACAAATATAATTACACTGCTCAACAATTGAAGTGGATATTTAATTTTCTTTTGTCACTGGTTAATAATAAATCAAAATTCGATAAAATAAGTTCATCTTTAATCTTTCACGTTACAATATACCCAAAAAAATTAAATAACCAAATTTTTTAGGAAAAAAAGTTACAATAAAACAGAAAAAATTGGAAAATGTTAAATCATTTACTGCGCAGTTCATAAAGTCCTTTCACGAAAATGAATATCGTGTGGGTCCACCCCTAGCTTCACCGAGAAAATTATCTAATAACCGTTAGTTGATATTGAATAGCCCTTAGTAGATATCTGGATACGATAGTTTGATCTTGCTGGAATGATCGAATCACCGTTAGTGAATCGTCGATGTAGTTTATTCTTTTACCGCATAGCCCTTGTACAGTAACATACTTACCGTTATTCGATAGAAATATACCTAGATAATTTTTTGTATAACTACTAGTTAACAATCAAATGCCGTTAATTTGACAATATGTTATGTAACAGGATTGATATTGTAAGTTTAGGGTTAAGAAGAGTTATATATTCGGTTTCATTTTTATTTAAGTTATTGACTGCAACAATATATTAGACCAAATTAGATTCAATGTGCCACGAATAACTTCCAGGCCAACTATCGTGTTTACTTGTCCACGCGCAAGAACAAACTTGTTACTAAAGTCACCTATTTATGTTAGGTGCGATAATTATAACAAAATATGCAACAATTGTGTTATTTTTTCATGCTCGATTAATCAACTGGTTGATACCGCATTGGTCTATGGAGTACCTTAACTTGTTAATTATTCTCTTTTATTTATTTTTTATTTCTTATTTACATACTGATTTGTTTAATTAAATTGTTCTCACTCTTTATTTTCAACATACTTGTGTATACTAACTAAAATATGTATTTTTACCCTGGAAATGGAAAACTGTTGGGTAATAAAGCTATTATTTATTTATTTATTTATTTATTTAATAGAGTAATCACTAATAGTTGATCAAATAAGAACAAGCTGGTTATTAAATAATGAAATAGCAACAGGCAGGTGGTCTCATAACTTTAGCAAGAAAATTAAATAACAGCAGGTAATTCCTCGTATAACCATAGGTAGAAAATAGAATAATACCTCCTCCTCCCGGGGTTGAATGGGTCATATTAAATAAAAAAAAGTTGAGCATTATTTTTTATTTTGAGCAACAAAAAAAACATTAAAATAACGTCATGTTTTCATGTTCTCATAGGTATCCTAAATGGTATATTATGAAAAAATATCTTGTTATATACAAATAAAAAATCAGAAAAATTATTGAACAAAAAATAATCTTGATTCATCCGATAATTTGTTAAATCAGATGTCATATAACATTTAATTACAACTAATAAATAGCAACATAATAGACCTAGTTTTCTAATATTGAATCCATGCACGACTATACTAAAATTCCATAATAGTAGGCACTAAATTCTCAGAAATATTATTGAATTAAAACGTAAACATTGTTGTCAGGTTGGGTTTCTATATATTTTATCATCTTCTATTTAAATCATACACACGCAACTAAATGGTCATAGAATAACGGACAACGTGTTTTATTCATTAAATACTAAATACTAAAAAATATTAAATATTAAAGAAACTTCCTGCTAATGAAATATATTCAACAACATCAATGTTTATTAAATATAAAAAAATTTGAATTATATTCTGGGACTAAAATTTATAAATGGCAACGTTGCGTACACAGAGACGTTTGTGGGGCGGAAAAAAGAGAGGTAGATTAAATTTGCCGTAAGATAGAGAGAGATATAAATATTGCTTCATCAGCTGAGCACGGTTAGGTTAACATTCATGAGCGTAACATTCGTTGAATAATACGTAATGTAAATATTATTTTTTTTTCTTTGATCTGTTATTATAATACAGTTATAACGAATTAGGTCTGTTTCAACACTGATGACAGTTTTGGAATTTCTGTTGTAAAAATTCTGAAATTGGAAATACCCTTTTCAATACAATAATATAATAAATAATGATATTTTTGTATAATACCTACCCTAGATAAACATAAAAGAGGAATAATACACTTTCTATACAGTTAATCCATTTAATCCATTCGTAAGAAGTAATAATGTAGTAGACGTCAAATAATTAGGCAGGTACATTTCTAGGAAAACGATTAACAGTAAAAAAAAAGGTAATTTCATATCAGATCAGGTAAAAACCAAGGGATTTGTTTAAGGACTGAAACAAGGGAAATATCATTATAAATCAGTTTAATTTTGTGCTGTGAACTGTGAGCAATATGGAAAGTGAAAGCAGTCAAAGTAAACGCAGACGTCCAAATTTATCCGAAGGAGAAAAACTATTATATACAATGTGTATTGTGGGCTCCGTGAACGGAATGAGAATATGTTGCATAATGACGTAGTTAATCTGTGTAGTGATTTAACTAAAGTGTCGACGAGAAGTGTTCACAGAATTCTTAAAACATTTAAAGAAAATGAAGGTAAATGTGATAATGTATCTAAAGACATTGAAACTAGAGGAAGAAAACAAATTCAGCTTGATGATTGCACCAAATATGCTATTCGTAGGAAATTCCATTCGTTCTTTTTCCGAAATGAAATCCCAACTTTAAAAAAGTCGCAGCCGAAATAAGTTCCGATGAATCGATGCCCAAAATATCACGACGTGTTTTATTGCGCACATTAAAGCAAATGAACATTAAATTTATGAAAAGAGGTAGGAAAAGTGCTCTTATTACTTTGAATAGTAGCGATCGCGATAGTTGCTCATCATCCGACGAGTTTTCTTCAGATGATAATGAATAATACAATACTGTAAGTAATTTTAAACTTTTTGTGGTGGTAGTGGTTTTAGTCCAATAAACGTAGGTCTGAAATCGAAATCTCATGCACACGGCTGCATTAATAATAATAATGGTGCCTACTTTTCTCATGAAACATTTTCACGTTTTATTACTTTGCTAACACCCTGTACATCCGATCTCAGATTTTTTTATGTCAATCTTATTTCCAAAGGATGCAAATTTTTTATAACAATAACTTTGTCATAAAATTAATAATAAAGGTTTTTCTCCTCTTAGCAACTCCATCCGTGGACACAGTGTATATTAAATTGATTGTACTAACCCTTACTTTTTGGAAGTCCATCTTATTAAGGATAATAAAAAACTCTTCGTTTTAACAAAACTTCCAATATTTATTAAAAATTGCTTTTTTAAAGGCTCAATGACAGCTGTTTCGCTATGAAGCATCGTCAGATTGACATTTAAGTTACATTTTGTTTGTTTGTAGCTAGGTACCTGATGTTTAGGTAGTATTAAGGCTAGACCAAGTATGGAAGTAATAAGACATAACAATATTAAAGCCTAGATGTTATTAGCCCTAAGGGATTATCCTGGATGTATTTCCCTCTAAGATCAGTATAACTGTGCAATGATATAGAAAAACCAGGAAAAAACTATATCATGCTGATCTTTACAATAACTTAATATATTTGTGTTACAATTACGTCTTATCTATGTATAAAATGAAGACTCAATCAAAGCAAACACTTTAAAAGTGGAGAACTTCCCAGATTTATTTGTTCATTAACAACTTTAAATTGTGGATCTGCTAGATGTCTTTTTATTTCAAGTTCTTCAAGGAAATCTAAATTTTGTTTTTTATTACAAATGTGTAGTATTTGGATGTCATTGGTGTGAAAGAGTGAGGTTGGATGTTCAAGTAGGTGTTTTGTAAAAACAAAATTACCTAAATTAAAAAAATCTGGTGTTTACAAAATTAATTGTCCAAAGTGTAATGCTGTATATATAGGTCAAACACAAAGAAATTTTGAAGTAAGATTTAACGAACATTTAAGAGCATATAGATTAAAACAACCAGATAAGTCAAATTATGCAAAACACCTACTTGAACATCCAACCTCACTCTTTCACACCAATGACATCCAAATACTACACATTTGTAATAAAAAACAAAATTTAGATTTCCTTGAAGAACTTGAAATAAAAAGACATCTAGCAGATCCACAATTTAAAGTTGTTAATGAACAAATAAATCTGGGAAGTTCTCCACTTTTAAAGTGTTTGCTTTGATTGAGTCTTCATTTTATACATAGATAAGACGTAATTGTAACACAAATATATTAAGTTATTGTAAAGATCAGCATGATATAGTTTTTTCCTGGTTTTTCTATATCATTGCACAGTTATACTGATCTTAGAGGGAAATACATCCAGGATAATCCCTTAGGGCTAATAACATCTAGGCTTTAATATTGTTATGTCTTATTACTTCCATACTTGGTCTAGCCTTAATACTACCTAAACATCAGGTACCTAGCTACAAACAAACAAAATGTAACTTAAATGTCAATCTGACGATGCTTCATAGCGAAACAGCTGTCATTGAGCCTTTAAAAAAGCAATTTTTTAATAAATATTGGAAGTTTTGTTAAAACGAAGAGTTTTTTATTATCCTTAACAGTGTATATTTTTTTTATATAATTAATATAATGTAATTTAATTCTTATTTGTGGATATAGTTTTTAAATAATTAATTTTTCCACATCTGTTTAGTATAATTTCCGTACGCCACTGCAAGAGGCAGATTAAGGCAAAAACGTCACAGTCATTTCTGAGAATTTAGTGCCTACTATTTTGGAATTTTAGTTTAATCACACTTTGGGACACATTTAGCCGTGTAGGTATTAACAATGTGGAAAAGCCAATCAGGCAGAGGAGATGGAGCTAAGAATTAGGAAGGCTTGGGTAGCATTTGGTGACAAAAAACAAATATTAACAAATAAAAAAAGACACAAAGATTAATGGAGTGAAAAATGGTAGTCATAAAAATCAAGGATAATGAATACATGAGAGAAAAAACTAAACTGATAGATGTGAAGCAGCACGTAGCAAATCAATAATTGAAATAGGCTGGACTTACCACGCGTCATCCTGACGATAAATGGAATAAACAAATTCTAGAATGGAGGTCATGGACAGAAAAACCATCAAAACAGCGTTGGAAAGATGACCTTAAAAGAACAGCCGGCCTAGAATGGATAAGAAAAATCCAAACACTTATTTGGGCAACTACTTGGGATGGCCGCATCCTCCAATTTCATTTATTTATAAAATGAATAATTTTTTTAATAGAATTAAGGATCTAAAAAAAAAGAAAACGGTATTCTTAGGAAGAGGAAGAAACAAACGGGTTCCAGTTCGTGGTGTATAAAGAGAAGCTCCAACTAAATATCTCGAGTAGAAATCGTAAATAATTACTAACTAGCATCAGAGAGGAATATTGAAATCTATAATGATAAAATGGGAGAGAAAAGTTGAAAAATGACAAGCTGCTATGTTTTTAATAATATTCTGTTATACATTTTTTTATTTCAGGGATCTACTTCATAACACTTTTATTCAGTGGTATCAACTGGTAAGTTTGTTTCTGTTGAACACTAAAAAATATATAATGTTATAATATGATAATTTTGAATCTAATATTTTAGTAATCCGAACTGGGTGTGGAAATGCGACAATGGATACTGTGTAAGAGAAAATGCACTTACCGAGAGAGAAGGTTATGTTTCTCTACCTCTATGCCAATTGGTTTGCTCTAGTTATTTCAATATATGGCCTAAACCAACTGGAACCATGTCCACTACAAAAGAATTGGTCAACGTCAACACCAAGTAAATAATAGACCTATCTCTTTATTAAATACTCATGCGCAAATATTTTTGAATTTTTCCCTTCCACTGCTAAAATATGACTACTTCTTTCCATGGAACACAACTTATTGCTTATTGCTACCCAGGAATACCACTATTTAAATGAAAAAAAACCCTTGTAGCTGTCAAAAGCTAGCTTTTATTTGCCGGATTGACCCGGCAACTCAGGCCATAAACCACAAAGAAGAAGTTCCAATTTTAATTTCGTTTATTTTTATTAGTGCGTATAACAATAAAAATACTGCGATGGTCCAAAAAAACAAAATACATATCCACTCAAATAAAGTAAACAATGAACTAACCTTTTATGGTCTTATGCATAATAATATACGGATTAATAGGCTTGCCAACACAAATTTATAAGGGGCACGAACATTTAGGGGGAACTACGAGAGTGAGAGTTGGTTCGCGCATGAGTATTAAATTTGGGCCATTAACGAGATGGGTCTATTGCTCATAAAATGTTGTTATTCTTCTTGAGACCTACATTCAAATTTTTAGCATTTGAAGTGTATCTACATATTTATGTGTTGTAGAAGTATCAAATTCAACTTCTCTGGGCCAGTCAAAACCATAGATTATCTAACAAAAGTGGCAAAGTATTTTGAGGAACGTCTTAAGACGGAAGAACCGTTTTCTTGCGATGAAAATATGTTAAATTTAAAAATAGTTCTACACCCACTAAGTGATAATTTATCCTTAACTTTGGATACAAAGGAAATGTACATTATATCTATATACTCAACAGGTAACTAAACACAACATTTACCTTTCGAACACTTTGATTTGATTGATTTTATTTTAGTTGGTGATCTCAATGTAAATATAAAAGCTCCTACTGTGTATGGGATCCGACACGGTATAGAAACATTCTTGCAATTGTTGTTACCGCATGTCCAAGATGGATCTAAATGTTTATCGACCTTAAATAATCTTGAAATTTTCGATAAACCCAAATATCGACATAGAGGTTTATTAATTGATACAGCAAGAAATTATTTAAGTGTTGATACGATCAAGAAGCAGATTGATGGAATGGCTGCTTCGAAATTAAATGTTTTACATTGGCACATGACAGATTCACAAAGCTTTCCGTTGGAATCAGCTAGGTTGCCAAAAATTACGAAGTAAGTAATCAAAAAGTGTAATGCTTGCTTTGCAATATATTCCAAAGAATTGGAGAGAAGTTAGAGTTGCATTAGAGTTGCAATTATAGAAAACACTGTAAATCCATCAACAACTCCAATAATAGGTATTGCTGGCAACAGCAATTGTACAATTAATGTCAATCTTCAAAAACTAGAATAAAAACTTAGTTTATGTTGATTCACTTATTATTTCAAATAACATTGGGAGAATTTGAAGAGTACTGTAAAGTACAAGTGTACCGTGAAGTGCCATTTCCCGGACTCGTTTGAGTCCGGGAAATGGCACAGTATGAAAAAAAAATTATTAATCATTTTAGGTACGGTGCTTACAGCCCAAAGAAAATTTATACAAAAGAAAATGTAAAAGAACTTGTTAAATACGCTGAAATAAGAGGAGTCAGAATACTGATTGAAATAGATGGCCCTTCGCATGCGGGAATGGGTTGGCAATGGGGCAATGATGCAGGTTTCGGTAATTTAACGGTATGCGTAAACAAGCAACCGTGGAGATCGTTTTGCGTTCAACCACCTTGCGGACAATTTAATCCTGCCAATCAAAAGTTGTATGACGTTTTGACAGAATTATACCGAGATATCGCCAACATGACTTTAGATAGATATATGTTCCACCAAGGAGGCGATGAGGTGTGTGGTGAATCAGCAAAAGTGCCTAATAAACACAAAATGAGCTTATTAAAAATTTTCTAGGTGTTTATACCATGCTGGAACTCAACCCAAGAGATTTTAGAATATATAAAGGGCAAACCATTAACAACTGATACGTTCCTTGATCTATGGGGAGAATTTCAAGAAAAAAACTTAAAAGCTTTCGACAGTGCGATTGGACACAGTGAAACTTCAATTGTTGTATGGACCAGTCACTTAACCGATCCAGCAGTGATAACCAAATATTTGCCAAAAGAAAGGTATAGGTACTCTCATTACTAATTAAAAATAAATTTGTTTGTTTATGAGATTTAATGACTTTCTGTAGAAGTGTTATTGTAATATTTCCAATGGAAAAATGCAATTACTTTATATTAACTTTTATTTTTGATTTGTGACATTGATTAATTTGCCCAGCGTCAACACATAACAACAAAACAAAACTATGTCAATTGAATACATTACAGTTATCAAAATGTATTATTCATTTCAAGATCCTGCGAACTGACTATCTTATTTTTATTAGGTATTAACGACGGTCTGGTTATCACTTCCATTGTATTAAATTATCTGGTTTTGACCTTTACAGGTTTGGGTTGAAAATTTTCATAGAATTCTTGTCAAAATCACTTATTCTAACGCCAGATTTTGTACACACACCCCTGTGCACCCCTCTGACATCAGAAGTAGCACGTGTAGAAGGCAGGGGGTCGATTCTCGAGTGTGTGCGCCTGAAAAAGTATACTTTTTCTAAACGTATGCAATTATAAGTACATGGTTCAAGAATGGACTGGGAAAGTGTGACGTCAAAATTTGTTTAGAAAAAGTATACTTTGTCAGGCGCACACACTCGAGAATCGACCCCCAGGTGCTTTTAGGTCTGTTCCAACCAAGCAAAGAACCGTTCTAAAATAGTAATTTTTGTGCGCAGTGGTGTACTGAGTTGCGCAGTGCACTAATTTGGTCTCGTGAGTGGTAATGTTACCGTTCTAGAACGGTTCTTTGCTTGGTTGGAACAAACCTTTTGGTTTCAGTTTAGATAACTCGAGACGTTTTAGTTTTACACATCATATAGTTGACAGAGTTGCCGAAGCTACTCCCATCGGAGTAGATCTACTCCCTTTGATCTTCCTCTACTTCCGCTACTCCAAAGGTGGAGTGTACGAATCAACAATTGGTTCATAACGGACAGTTGCGAATGCCGATTCTTCTGATAATTAGATTTTGGGTGTGTTCGGGGAGCACGCTTTCGAGCTATGTAGCGCCAAGCGCCATATAACGCAAACGAGGAATAGTACTAGGTAGCGCCAACTGGCGCAAATAGCGTGCTCCCCGAACACACCCTTTATGCGCTGTCATGTCTACACTTTGTCATGGAACACCAAAACTAATCAGGGAAGATTTTCTGTGTTTTCCCCCCGTTCATCTTTTTCCGGCTATAATTGAATTTGACAAATTGACATTTGAATTATTGATTATCTAATTATATTTGTGTTCTATGGTTATCTATCTTTGATCTTTTTTCTGTCCTATTTCTGATCTAATTTATGTTTTGAGAATTCAAAATAAATTGTTTTTCATTCAGTAGTTTCAATTCACTCCAGAATAAGCTGATACCATATTTTGTAGAACTCACACAAAATGTGCAGTATTATATTGGAATGCACACTGAATGGTTTTTCTGTTGTAACATCTTATTCTATAATAATAATATTTTAAAATTAAACAACCTCTGATTTCTTAGTTCTGAATGTGCTTGCGTATTTAATTCCTTTAGTTCCCTAATAATATTCGTAGTGAACCCTACGAATAAATAATAAAAAGGAAGGAGTATAATACGATTTGACGATGTCCGCAATGGTTCTTGCATATGGCTGACTTGAAGTTTCCGGTTACCAGTGGTGTCACACACAGGGTATTATAAACTTTTTCCTCGTATTAATTATTAAAAAAAATAACTGTTTTCCGCTTGTAATTATCTGTACAGTAATATACATTGTCATAAAGTTGTAGGAATATAAATTTAGATTAAAAACTTCTAAGTAGGTAATTATAAATAGTTGACTTAGTTGGTCTATATAAAAAATAAAGGAACGTCTATGATAACAATGTGGTTGTCATTAAAATATTTTGTTAATTTTTAATAATTCAGATAAATAGAACCCTACAGATGAAAAGTAATTCCCATTCAAGAGTTAAGTTAACTACTTAAATCAGAAAATAATATATAAAACAGCATGAAAAAACTATACATGTCAAATGTCACGATTCGAATGAGTCATATTTGGTTCTTCAATATGGCCGACTTCCGTCGTGATTATTTGCTAGATTAAAATATGACAACGTTCCTTCCTTTCTATTCTTTATTCGTAGAGTGAACCGCCCAAATCTAACGAAGGCATTGACAAATTGACATGGTAGAAGCCGTGGATTCTGATGTAGACTTGTGACGTCGTAAATAGTTGCGCACAACTGAATGGCAGCGGTGCATTAGAGAGAGACAATACGACGTAAACGGAGGACTAACCAGAATGAATCAGTAAGGATTGCAATTATTATTATAGTTAATAGGACAATTTTCAAACACAAATTTGTGTACTGCGCCGGTTAACGTCACAGGTCTACTCAGAATCCACGGCCTCTACCATAAAATGTTAATTTGATGCGCATACGCAGTAATCGGGGGCAAAATCCGGTTTTCTATCTTATAGCGTTTTCCATTCGTCGCATTGGGGTAGAACTCGCTCCAGTTTTGTGTTCCATTCGTTGAACTTTTTTCATTTTTTTGTATTCCATTCATGTGTCACTCAAACTCCGAGCGACGGCGAATCGAGGGCAATAATTTGGCACTAGCTGTTTGATCAAGGGTTACGGTAGTGCAAAACAATAATGGTGGATAGTGAGTTTCGTAATCATTTGCAAAGTCCAGGGAGAAAATTTGATTGTTAATTTTCATTTTCAGTAAATATATTATTATAAATATGTTTACAAATAAATAATTAATGTTTACAACCAAAGGATAAACCACACCTAGTTAAATAAAATCTATACTCTACAAAACAAAAAAATTCAAATCTTTTATTATTGTTATCAAATGTCAATAAAAACAAACAGTCCGGTCCGCGTCAAATCAATTTTCGTGTTCCATTGGTTTTGCCCTAGAACATGCATCTGACAGCACTGGCCTTGAATTCTCCAAAATCCCAGTGTTGCCCGAGTGCAACAAATGGAAAACCACGAATACATATAACAAGGATGTGAAACTCCTATGCCGAGCTATAAGTGCTCGTAGCTGAATTTACGACTCCTATCTAGGCGGAGTCTAGTCTACGGTCGTTGCGTACTTTGTACTGCGCATCAGGCTGTCTCTCTCGAACGAGAGATGTTTACACGAATCCATATGCGGTTGGTTATCTCGCTCGCACAAAGAAAAAGACAGCCTGTTACGCTGTACGGAGTACGCAACAACCGAGAATTTAACCCTGCCCAGATAGGCGCCTTTTCTACTGCTACCCTCTCCACTCGAGTTTGACATCCTTGTTATATGTATTCGTGTGGAAAACGCTATTAATATATTGACATGACCTTATCAACAAAGACTTCTTTTTTAACACGTGTATATTGAGTGGACTAAATATACCCTCGGAACACAAAGTACTACTCCGCTTTGGTTATATATATACTCCACTTTCAGTTTCAATCTACTACTATTCTTTATCTTGTTGTGGCAACACTGATAATTGAGTAGAGTTGACTTGAGAGGGTAAGGTATGCTCCTTCCCTCAGTGTTACGCGTATTATATATGTAATAAAATCCACAAGTGTGTGTGATATAGTGCTTAATATGACTTATCAGGTATGCAGACTTTTGTTAAATTAGTATAACTTCATCCTTTCCTCGATCGTTGAGAAATAAGACGTCGCTAAAAGTATCGCGAAACCTTCAACGATAGCGATGTTGCTAAATTAGATATTAGGTTCGTTCCAACAGACAATCAGGGATGCGTTTCGGATTGTTTTCAAATTTGTTTCTACGCATGCGCGCATTTGATCAAATTTGAAACTAGTCCACAACTGTTCTGTTGGAACACTATAGTACTAGTTTAACATTTAACACATGACAGTGCAACAAGTGAAAAATATTTTCTCATTCCGAATTTTTCGGGCGAACACCTGTTGAAACATATACTAGCAAAGTGTTAACTTAAAGTTACTGTCTTGTTGACTAAATATAAACAAAGTAGTTGTTATGAAGTTGACAAATATTTTATGTTTTTTGATATGTATATTGCTGTCATATATTCTCAAGTATAATTGTATATTGCCATTAATAAACCAATTTAAATCGACGACTGAGTTTCCCACAATTGCTTATACACAATAGGTTATGGGCCCAGAACTCAGGTTCAGTCGAATTTTGTAGAAATAGTTTTCTAGAGAATAGTTGGAATGGAATTAGCGAAGTACATCAAGCCCTTGGTTGGTGAAGCAGACTGGCCAGTATGGAAGAGAAAAATAAGAGATCTCTTAGATTATCATGAAGGAGCGTTAGACGTTATTGAAGGCATATTGAAAAAACCTAATCCTTTAGACACGGGTGCAAATGAAGCTGAGATCAAGAAGCATAAAGAGTTATCTGATCTTTATAGAAAGGCTAATAGTTATGCCAAGTCAATGATAACAACAACAGTTACCGATGTAGTTTATCAGAAGATAATGGACAAAGACACAGCTCATGAAGTTTGGGAATCGCTAAAATTACAATTTGAGGCGACTTCCAAAGAGCAGTTGTTTAAAATTTGTACAGATTTCTTTGCTTTCAATTGGAGTCCAGGTGATGACGTTTCAACTCATATTGCTAAGTTACGAAGTTTATGGAATGAGTTGAATAATGGACTTAAAGCTAAAAAACTAGCTGTTCTTCCTGATATAATGTTAGTTTGTAAAACCCTTCACATTCTTCCCAGTGGTTTTGAAACATTTCGTTCAGGTTGGATGTTGTTAACGAAAGACGAAGAAAAAACGTTTGATGAGTTAACTATGCAGCTCTGTTCACATGAGAGAAATTTCATGAGCTCAAACAGTCAGAAACAAGTACAAGAAGCTTTATTAGTTAAAACAGACACTAAAATTCAAGAAGAAAGAAGAAAAGACAGCAAAAACAGAAATAGGAAAAGCGATGTCTGCAATTATTGTAAATTAAGAGGACATTGGGTTAAGAATTGCAAGAAATGGATAGGAGACGGAAGACCGCCTAAAAATCGTAATACAGAAGATGGACAAAGCAGAACAGTACTACCAGCTGTGGCTCTAACCTCCATTAGCACTGAACTCAATATGGTCAGATGGCCAGAATGGCCAGAACTTTCAAGTATTCCAACCCAATATGGTAGATGTAGATTCGAAGAATTGGTGGTTTGATAACGGTGCAACTAGGCATGTTACAAATTGTTATGATGTATTTGTCAAGTACAAACAATTTGAAAGTCCTTGTAGCATAAAAGCAGCAGGAAAAGAAAGTTTAAATGCACTTGGAAGCGGTACCATAAGAGTTCAATCCTTTGTAGAAAATAAATCATTCGAATTAATTTTAGAAGACGTTTGGTTTGTTCCAAATATTTCGAGAAATCTGATCTCCATTTTAATAGCGCAAGATAGGAATCCGAGTAGTGTATTTACATCTACAGCAACAGAGTGTTGGTTAGAAGTTAATGGAGAAAAGAGGTTATATGGTTTTCGGAACATAGGCGGAACCCTTTTTAAAGCACACATTGAAGTAATTACACCAGAAACCAAAGCAGAAGTTTGTTCTACAAGGGCAGATAGTTCATTATTACAGTTATATCACGAACGATGGGGGCATCAAGATAAACGCCATGTGAAAGACATGCTCAAAAGAGAGCTAAGCATCAACGTGAAAATAGAACATGAAGTCTGTGAGCCATGTATATATGGAAAAGCTCATCGATTCCCTTTTGGTAACAGAAACCCTGCAACAAAACCAGGTGAACGAATATTTTCCGATGTGTGTGGACCATTTGATGAGTCTTTTCAGAAGAAACGATATTTAGTCATTTTTAAAGACAGTTACACTAAATTTCGTTATGCCTTTCTAATCAGACACAAGTCAGAAGTGAAGAATACCTTAAGAAACATGATTGCTTATGCTAAAACAACAGGGCATACCATTCAAGAACTGGTGAGTGATAATGGTGGAGAATTCGACAATGAAGATGTTCGACAGATTCTTCTACAGAATGGAGTGACACAGAAGTTAACAGCTCCGTATACACCTGAACAAAACGGTGGTAGTGAACGAGAAAACCGCACTGTTGTGGAAATGGCCAGAACTTTCAAGTATTCCAACCCAAAAGTTCAATATCCAGAGGCCATTTGGGCTGAGTTGGTTAGTACAGCCGTATATGTTCTAAACAGGACCGCAAAATCGTCGAAAGAAGGTGTAAGTCCATATGAACTGTGGTTAGGAAGAAAGCCAAGAATAAAGCATTTGAGAATTATAGGATCAGAATGCTACACACATATTCCTAAACAAAAACGACGAAAAATGGATAAAAAAGGCTATTAAAGGATATCTTGTAGGATACGATGGTGATGAAAGATATAGAATTTGGGTTAAAGAAACTCATAAAGTTATTTTGTCCAGAGATGTACAATTTAATGAGATACTAACAGATTGTATAGAAAGAGTGAGATTGCCATTACATGATATTCAGTCCAGTAAAAAAGGCTGCAGTTTTAACAGTTCTGAAGACAATATTGACGAGTTAAGTGAACATGAAGAGGACATAGATAGTGAAGACGATGATGAAGTAATAGTTGAAGAACAAAAAGAACAAGATAGAGTAACATCCAGTTATGATTTAAGAGATAGATCACAGTTGAGACCACCTAATAAATTAGAAGATTTTATAATGAGTGCAGAGAATATACTAAGTAAAATAAAAACTCCTGACAATTTTCAAGAAGCAATTGACAGTCAAGAAAGCAATAAGTGGCTAGAAGCCATGAAAAGTGAGTTAGCCTCATTAAACGAAAATGAAACATGGGAGCTATCACCTTTACCAATTGGATGTAAAGCTTTACCATGTAGGTGGGTTTTCCGGATAAAAACGAATCCAGATGGTTCTATAGATAAGTACAAGGCCAGATTAGTTATTAAAGGATTTAGTCAAAGAAGAGGAATTGACTATAGTCAAACATTTAGTCCTGTAGCAAGATTAACTACAATTAGATCTATTTTAAGTATTGCAGCAGCTGAAAGGATGCATTTAAGTCAGTTTGATGTGTCTACTGCATTTCTTTACGGTTATATTGAAGAGACAATTTATATGAATCAGCCAGAAGGTTTTGACGACGGAACAAATATGGTATGCAAGCTTAAAAGAAGTTTGTATGGCTTGAAGCAAGCACCACGATGTTGGAACAGCAGATTCGGAAGTTTCCTGTTAAGCTTAGGTTTCAAAGTTAGTGAGGCAGATCCATGTTTATACTTAAGAGAAAGAAATGGTAAGAAGCTGCTTATAGCCCTGTATGTTGATGATGGATTGTGTGCTGGGAGTGATTCGAAAGATTTAGAGGACTTTCTTAAGGAGTTAAAATCAGAATTTAAAATAACGATAAGACCAGCAGATTACTTTTTGGGTATTGAAATAGAAAAGGAACTTGATGGTAGTATTAAAATTAGTCAAAAAGGGTATGCATGTAAAATTTTAGAACGTTTCAACTTCTCAGAGTGTAAACCAGTGTCAACCCCTATGTTGAAAAATACAGAAACCTCAAAATCAGGGAAAGAATCCAGAAATATAAGTAATTTTCCATACCGAGAATCAGTAGGTGCACTAATGTACTTGATGTTGGGTACAAGACCAGATCTAGCGTACAGTGTAGGATTTGTATCAAGATCTTTAGAAAATCCATCTTCAGAAGATATAGCTAGGGTAAAACGAATTTTTAGATATATCGCAGGTACTAAAGATTTGGGCATAGTATATAGGTCTCAGACTATTCAGCGTGTCCTGGATTGCTACAGTGATGCAGACTTTGGCGGATGTACTACAACGGGTAGATCGACTACTGGTATAGTAGTACTATATGCAGATGGCGCTATTTCTTGGCAAAGCCAAAGACAAGCCATGGTAGCAACATCTACTACAGAATCTGAGATTGCAGCCGCAAGCGAAGCGACAAAAGAAATTATTTGGCTCCGTAGACTTTTCAAAGAAATAAGTCAATTAATAGATGTTCCTGTTCTACAAGTGGATAATTCTGCAGCAGTTAAATTAGCCCTCAACCCCGAGTTTCATCGTAGAACAAAACATATAGCGGTGAAACATTTTTTTGTTAGAGAAAAGGTTTCCGAAGGACAGATTGGAATTAAACAAATTTCTACCGAGCAGCAAGTTGCGGATATTTGCACAAAGGAGTTACCAAGACCAAGACACCAAATTATTTGTAACAAGATGGGTCTCAAGTAACTTTAAATTAACAAAGGAAAGTGTTGAAACATATACTAGCAAAGTGTTAACTTAAAGTTACTGTCTTGTTGACTAAATATAAACAAAGTAGTTGTTATGAAGTTGACAAATATTTTATGTTTTTTGATATGTATATTGCTGTCATATATTCTCAAGTATAATTGTATATTGCCATTAATAAACCAATTTAAATCGACGACTGAGTTTCCCACAATTGCTTATACACAATAACACCAATTTCCTCAATTATTTCCTCGAGATAATCGCTGGATTCGTCTTCACTGTGGAATGCACCAATACTTTCGTCTGATAAATTGCTGTTGCCAATATTTTTATCCTAGCCACTGTAACTCATATTTATATTAAATAGATCTCACGATATAAATATATAATACGCGAAAAAGGTTAAAAGTTGAATTAAATGGACAAACCAGTGGTTTCGAATGATCAAATCTCCTTTGCGCTTGCGTCTGATTTATAGTTCCTAATAAATTCACAAACTCTTATGACAGTTTTCAAACCGTTTGCATGTAACGTTGGAACAGCTTACTAACAGTCACCAAACTGTCACAAATTGTTGTTGGAACGTTAAAATGCACATACGCATGCTCATAACAATCTCTGATAGTTTCGGACTCTTGTTGGAACGAACTTATGTTTCTTTTAAAATACACACATCTGTTTTTATCTCCTAGTTTTATTAACCTATCCCCAAGGGTGCAATTAAACATGTGTGGGAGTTGCAGAACCAGGATTTAAAAAACATACAAGTTTTTATGCAACCATTCCACAACCTATATTTATACAATTCTTGTTGTGTTGTTATTTTAGATAGATTGTGCGAGAACAACTTTGTGGCGATTTTTGAAGAACAACAGATTTAAATTTAAGACTATCGATAAACGTCAGTCTATTATGGAGAGCAAGAGACTGGTTGTATGATGAAACAAATATTTACAAACACTCACAAAATATAGAGAATGCGGCAGAACAATTTATTATCTGGATGAAACCTGGTACGACACACATGCAACGGTGAAGAAAGGATGGGCTGATCAAAACCAGCGAAAATGCAGTGTAGACGTTCCTTCAAACAAAGGAAAAATAAATAGCATTCTACATTGTGGCAGTTTCCGACGGTTGGGTTGAAGGAGCGCACCTTCTATCCGCTAAAAACAAAAAATTGTTTTCTGGATTACCATCAAGATATGGAGGGCCCTCTTTTTGAGAAATGGTTTTCTGAAACGTTACTAAAGAAAAATAAAGTTATTGTTATGGATAACGCTCCCCATCATTCAAGGGTGAGGGTAAGAGTATCCACATCAAGTTCTAAGAAAAATGAGCTGAAATTTTTTTTGGAACAGAATGATCTTTACTATGAAAAGTGTTACACAAAAAAGAGTATGTCGGCAAAACAAGCAGGTCATGAAGTACTAAGGCTACCTCCCTAACACTGCGTCCTAAATCCTATAGAGCTACTTTGGGGTCAGTTGAAAAGGAACATTGCCAGCAAAAACCAATCTACAAAACTAAGTGCATCTGTGATAAAGTTGATAGAAAGTGAATTTGCTGCAATAGACAATTAACACTGGACAAGTTGCACTGAACATGTTAAACAAGTAGAGGTAAAATACTTACAGGCATTTTCTAATGTAAATAAATTGATTATAAATGTAGACAGTAGTGATGACGATGAGATCGATACTGATATTGCGATACTTGAATGAAATTATCATCATGATTTATACCTTTTTTAATTTGTATTATAAGTTTATATTATGCTAATCAATAAATTAATGTGAGTTGAAAACTTTCAATTAAAGAATTTAAAAAATAGTAGTCTTTTAATAAAAAACATCTTAGCTTTCATGTCGCGTTTCAGTAAAATAATTGAACAAAATTGTCGATAGAAATACGGCCCAGAGTTTTAAAGTGTCGGCTTAAATATCTATTAAAATAAGTCAGTCCGCACGAAGTTGAAACGAATACTCTGCTTATAATATTTATAGATGTTTTGATAAAATAATTCCTTTCTAGATACATCATACAAACTTGGGTACCAGAAAATGAAAATGATTTAATAACGCAACTATTAAATCTTGGTTACAGAGTGATTATATCCACTAAGGATAAATGGTATCTAGACCACGGTTTTTGGGGAGATTACTGGACTTATCATAAATGGAAAACTGTTTACGAAAATAAAATGTATGCAAATTATACTGATGCTATTTTAGGTGGTGAGGTAAGTAAATAACACAGAATTAAAAGAAATGACATATATGTTGAAGCCATTATATACTTATATGGCGACTTTCGGTGACAAATAACTCTCTGAAATAACAGCATCGTCAAAAATGTGATGTAACCGATGTAACCTCATGCAGTCGCTAGTCGTTCAGTTTGAACTACAAATGCGACAATGGTCTCATTCCGACGACGCGTAGCGAAAACTGATACCGTTACCGATACCTTTCGGAAACAGCTCCGATGTTCTTCTTCATCTAACCTAGGTAGTCTTTCTTTTGAAAATTCAAATTGAACTACATTCTATACACGTTTTATATTAATTTAAGTTAACTCCGTTTGTGTTGTTCCTTTTATCCAATAGTTTGTATTTTTAGTATTATTAGTTAATTTGTTTTAATGGAGCTACTTTTATATTTAGCGAAGAGTAAATTTAAATAAATACAAGTTCCATAAGCTTTATTTGAGACATCACAAAAGCTATCAATTTGGGAAGAAATTGCACATCTAGGAATTTTTAATTCAATAATGCCTATTAGATTATAAAAAAAACGAATTCCAATGATTTACTAATGGTAACAGTATTTCCCTGGAACCCCTGTAATATTTTCTGCCCTACTCCAACAGGACCAAGAGGCAATAATTCCACACTTGATTCGAATTAGTCGGAGCAGCCTTGAACTGGGATACATATCAGAAGCGTGGAGAAGGGCCAAAATCACCTTCATCCCAAAAGCAGGGAAGCGGGACACTACACACCTCAAATCCCTTAGACCGATCAGCCTCACATCGTTTGTTCTCAAAACGATGCAAAAAGTTGTAGACAACTACATTAGAACAGAAATCTTGGAACAGATGCCATTGCACCCCCGTCAGCATGCGTACCAAGCGGGAAAGTCCACGGAAACCGCTTTAACACAATTGACTGACGAAATCCAAGACACTGAATAAAAAAGAGACCGAGGTAAGTGCCTTTCTAGACATAGAAGGGTCCTTTGACAATACGCCACATGAGGCAGTCAAAAGAGCACTGATTGAAAAAGGAGTAGATAGAACGACTTCCATCTGGATGTCGCAACTGCTATCTACAAAAATCACAGAAAGGGAGGCAGGACAAGACACTATCTTCATTAATGTGACCAGGGGCTGTCCACAGGGGGGAGTTGCATCCCCGCTTATGTGGAGTCTCACTGTGGACAGTCTACTTAGTCAATTGACCAGGGAAGGCATACCATGTCAAGAGTATTCCGACGACATGGTTATCCTGGTGTATTGGACTGGCAGAGAGTGCGGACTGCAGATTCTGTCAGGCGGAGGATGAAACGATGGAGCATATGTTGTGTACAGAGCCAGAGACCACGAGAGATCAATAAATTTTCTCTGCTTCAACTCGAGTCCACGGAGTTCGTGGGAGTGTTGCCAACAACCCTGTTGTACTTCATCAGAGCCCTAAGGGTTGGTAGAACGACTATAACCTAGGGATAAGGCGCAATATATCTTTCAGGTAGCAGTGTGTAGTGACTTCGTTTCCGTTATGAGTTTTTATCTTTTATTTGATTTCCGTCATTCATTAAGTGTCACTTTTGATGGGTCAGAAATATTCGCAAAAATTTTTCCGATAGTTGTCGCTGCAGTAACTGTCAGTGAAATGGGGAAAACAATGGACTGAGAAAGTAGTGACGTAAGTGTCAAACCAAATGATTCCAAACAACTTTTTTTATGGTATGTTCTATAGGTGTTATTAACTATTTTATTGCATCTTCTTGATTTTTGGGAGTTAATTATTGTTTTTTCATTGGTAAGTGTTCATTCATATGATTTATATATCACTAAAGTAGATGGACGAACAATTTCCGTAAAAATATTATAACATAACCTTCAAAATTGTGCATTGTCATGAATTTTAAGAATACTTACTAAAATAGTACCTTAAAAATCGAATTTGGAAATATTTTGCTTATATGTATTTAATTATGTTACTTCAGTTATATTTCAAAGTATAATAATAACAAAATAACTCAAACAAAAGTTATTTCTGGAGATTTATAATGTTGTCGTTTGGAATCATTTCGTTGACATTTCCCAGTTCAACAGCATAGAACACAAATTTTGACGTCACACTTTCCCAGTCCATAACATCAGCTATTTGATTCAATGTTAATTCAACCTTTTCTATTTTGAATTTTGTGTGGTAAAGATCGTTAGTGAAAGATGGTACGTGTGGTATTTAACTTATTCTAAGACACTTCTAACAAATAGCATGCAAACAAATGGATAATGGATTTTTTTTCTCATTCTAGTAGTTCAGATAGAGGGCGCACCCTTTGCTCGTTTTCGCCTTAGAACAAAAAGAAACAGGAAGGAGTCTGTCATATATTAACTTTAAGGAAAATTTGCGACGGAAGTCGGCCATCTTGAAGCTCCTTTTATGACTCATTGTTTATGTTTATAGTGTACTGTCAAAGCAATATGTGCATATAAATGTCAAAAATGAGCGCATAGGCGTATCATTCGGTTCTTATAAATACTAAATTATTTAGAACACTAATGGTTTTCACACACTTGATTGGTTGAAATTTATTAAAAATAAAACCCTTGATATAATTTTTATTGTTTTTCGGTACGTCAATGGAAACGGAAATTAAAATTGACAATAGGCCGCCATATGCAAGCTCCTTTCTGGACTCAAGGTCATTTTGCATATACTCCTTCCTGTATCTTTTTGTTCTAAGCTTAGAATACAGAACCAATCGGCCTCAGTTTGTTTGAACCCGTCAGCCAAGTTTTTAGGAATCACGTCTGTTTCGTAATTATTGCTGGTAATTTATTCCCGAAACATTTATTAAATCGGGAGACCCAAAGCCGCGCAAATATCAAACCACTTACCTTGAAATAAGTCGACTCTGTCCGCCTCGATTTAATGTCTGGTTTAGGTAGATTGTCCACACCGTAATTATAACACCACGTGTAAATTCTGGGGCCCCAACTCTCTCTAGGCTGTTAACTGCTCCAAAAATTACTTTTTCTTTTTTTGTGGACACACACACTCAATCTCTAGCATCTACTTCTCAATTGGCGGGACAACAACACTTGTTCCCGCAAAAATTCATGACGCCACTTCTTCTTTTTTGTTCATAAAACGCATACTTTGTAACCGACGGTCTAGTCCGATATAGTCGGCGACTACATAAAGTGGCTGATAAAGGCCTTGGGCTCTCATCGCGCGAAATTGTACAGTTTAAAATTAAAAAACGACGAAACAACGTCTGCTATATTTTGTTTAGAAATGTTGGGTTCCCCGGAAGACGGTTCCCAGGAGATATATATTTATAAAATATAATGAATTGTACTTTTTGAACATAGAAAAATTTATATATCTTTACGAGAATAAATGTTAATTTTGGTCCTCAGAAGTTCAAGTTATAAAATTATTTTTACATTTGATGTTTCGGCATTTAAATGAAACAGCTCCACACAGTGGAAGGAACTTCTCTCATATAGAACCTAACCTACCATTTTTACAAACGTTAATTGATTTAACATCATTATTTTTAAATACTCTTGTGTTTCTCTCGAGAAAACTAATGTTTATAAATTTATTAACCTTGCAGGTTTGCATGTGGGGAGAGCTGGTAGACGACAACAATATAGATTCGAGGGTATGGCCACGAGCAGCTGCGGCAGCAGAAAGGTTGTGGTCGGATCCATCGACCACAGCAAACTTTGCCAAAAATAGATTTTTTGCACATAGAGAACGTTTAATCAAACTAGGAATCAACTCGGAAGCAGTTATGCCAGAATGGTGCGTGGAAAATGAAGAAGACTGTGATGGATATCTATAACAGTAGTGACAATTGTTTAATTTTATCTTGTATTTTACAAAGTTTTCTTCCTTTTAAAAAAAATGATTTACTAAGAAAACCGTTTCAAACAATTATTTATTGAAATAATATAAAAAAAATATATTTATATTAGGTATATGTGAATATTTATTCTTTTGTTAAACACCATCTAGGGCGATTTGGAAAACCTTCGCAGCAAAATCGGCATCTTCTTTGGTTATACACATCGGAGGTTTGATTCGAATCACCTAAAATCGTATTTTAATCAAATCTGTAGGATACAAAAGAAAAAGGACTTACGTTTCCGTTCAACCCTCCTTTTCCTACTATTACTCCGAGGTCGAGACATTTTTCCCAAAATTTCATTAATCTAGCTGAATCTAACGGTAGTTTAGTTGTTCTGTCTTCAACTAATTCAACGCCAATCATTAAACCTTTTCCGCGGACATCACCCACTATATTATACTTTGATTTTAACTTTTCCAATTCCAATAAAAGGTGTGTACCAATATTTTTTGAGTTTTCTTGCAGTTTTTCTTCTTCAATTATCTATTAATTATAAAAACAATCTTAAATCAATATTAGGAAGACAAACTTTTTATAATACCTACCTCCAATACGGTCTTGCCCGTAACACACGCTATAGGATTTCCTCCAAAAGTATTAAAATGTATAGCTTTAGCTAAAGAGGTGGCAATTTCTCTAGTAGTTGCTACAGCTGCCAAAGGATATCCGTTACCAATTCCTTTAGCCATTGTAACTATATCTGGAACTATGCCATGTCCTTCGAATCCCCAAAAATGATCTCCCGTCCTGCCGAATCCGGTTTGTACCTAAACGGTTATTAAAATATACAGAGTGTACAATATACAGAGTTATACAATATTTTGGAATAAGGATATTTCATATTTGGTATTTACAATATTGCTAGATTTATCGTTTCTCTTATATTATAAATAACTTTGGTTTTTCAAATTCATCACCCTGTATATTATTCAGTAATTACTGGAATCTCCTATTCAATACGACGTCAACCATATGTACTTATGAAAGGTCTTAAATACATAAAATAGAAGTCTGATAAAACGTAACAAAAAAAATAATAGACTTAACTTCGCAGTATAATTACAAATAAAAAGATGTCAGTGGCGTCCCTGTACAAATCGTCAGAGCTAATGAACTTAATTTCCACTAGCCGAGGCATTTTTCTGTTTGTGTTTATATTTATTCTAAAACTGTTTTTAATGCTCAATATAAATATTTATTATATTTTAAATTCACAGTCTCAGTACCAAGGACATATCTTTATCACATATCTTTATCGGTTGTTATTTTTTTCTTAGTAAGGCAGTTTTTCGTCTGTCTGTGATTGATATGTATCTTAACATAATCTTTATAGCTAACCAAAAAAAAAATAATAGACTTAACTTCGCAGTATAATTACAAATAAAAAGATGTCAGTGGCGTCCCTGTACAATTCGTCAGAGCTAATGAACTTACTTACCCCTAGCCGAGGCATTTTTCTGTTTGTGTTGAATAAGCATGCTTAATAATATTATCCTACACTAAATTCTATTATTTGAATATTATTTTTTTAGTGCATTAAAGGTAAAATTAAAGATTAACCGTTGTTTTATTATTAAGTAACATCTAATTGAATACAGCTTTCATTACAAATTAACTTTTATATTATAAATTGCCGAATAACTCCTGTTACTATGATAAACTACTGTCAGTTTTAGTTAATCATGTAAATGGTTAAATTTATTCAAATCTACATAGTTTGTACTGTTTTATGTATTTAAGACCTTCCAGACTACAAAAAATCATAAATTTGACATATCATTGAAATCGTATTGAATATTCCAATAATGAATAAATATATACGGTGATGAATTTGGAAAACAAAAGTTACCTACTAATAATATCAGAGAAACGGCAAATCTGGCAAAATTGCAAATATCTCCGAATCCCAAAATAGGTGTAGATAACCCAAATTTTTTACAATTAGGACTAGCAATTTGCGAAATAACTGGCCGTTTCCAGACTTTTGGGCCACTCTGTATATTCCATTCGGTTAATGTGCAATACTTACTTCATCAGCTACAAATAGTCCACCTTTGGTCTTTATTACGTCGTAAACACCCTTTATGAAATTCTTCGGATATTGAACGACGCCTCCAAATCCTTGAATAGCCTCAGCCCAAAAAGCAGCTAAGCCAGTCTTTGGAATATCATGATTTAATTCGTATTGAAACTGTTCTAAATATCGTACACCAGCTTGACATTCCCCACGACACTCACAAGATCTATCGGTTTGTACTGGACTGTCACGACATTTATTACCACCCCATAAACCTTGATACACATCAGGATTCATTGTCTAAAAATATGTAATTTATTGTACCAACCCTTACTCTGTGGAAGTCCATCTTATTAAGAACAATAAGCAACAATGTTTAAAGGAAACTTCAGTTTCATTCAAACGTCTAGTTGTTTATTGTTCTTACTAAAAATACGAGGGTTGTCTGAAAAGTTTCCGACCTCAACATGAAGATGGCAGCACTCGTAGACAAAAGTTGGGGAATGTGTTTGCGCATGCTTTGAAAGGTACCCACTAAAATTTCAGCCATTTTGGACGCGCAGTTGTTTCACAATCATTTGAGTGAGTCGATGTGAGTGTTTTTATGAAAATGGAAAAAATCGAGTTCGAGTATCGAGCTGTCATTAAATATTTTTTTTTGAAAGGCAATACGCCTACGCAAATCAAAGACGAGTTGGACGCTGTGTATGGGGACTCTGCACCATCATTTACCACCGTGAAAATTTGGGCTGCCGAATTTAAACGTGGCCGTACCAGCTTGGGTGACGATGAACGTTCGGGACGTCCAAAAACTGTAACCACTGACGATAATATCGCTCAAGTTCACCAAATGGTACTAAACAACCATCGAATTAAAATTTGAGACATAGCAGAGGCTATAAACATGTCCAATAAAGAACGTGTTTGTCACATATTGAATCAAGATTTAGGCATGAGAAAGCTTTCCGCGCGTTGGGTGCCGCGTTTGCTTACTTTGGACCAAAAACGTGTTCGAATGACATTTCCAACTCTCTGTTGGCGCAGTTTAGGCGCAATAAATTAGAGTTTTGGCGCCGATTAATTACTGTAGATGAAACTTGGATACACCATTATATTCCGGAAAAAAAAACACAGTCAAAACAATGGACTGCGAAGAGGGAATCGGCTCCAAAAAAAGCAAAGGTTGTTCCTTCGGCTGGGAAAGTGATGGCAACTGTTTTATGGGATAGTCATGGAGTTATCTTAATCGGTTATCTTCAAAAAGGAAAAACCATTACAGGAGTATACTACGCATCATTACTTGACAAGCTGAAGGCGAAAATTGCGGAAAAACGGCCACAATGCGCCGTCTCACGGCGCGGTTGCCATGGCGAAAATCCACAAATTACGGTTTGAACTGCTTGACCACCCTCCTTACCAGATCTAGCCCCAAGCGACTTTTTTTTGTTCCCTAAGCTAAAAGCTGCGCTAGGAGGACAGATATTTTCGTCGAATAAGGAGGCCATCACCTTCGTAAACAACTATTTTGCAGAGAAAGACGCCGAGTACTATTTGGACGGGTTGAAGAGATGGGAGCATCTCTGGGAGAAGTGTATAGACTTACAAGGAGACTATGTAAAAAAATAAAAAAAATGTCTAGTATATTTGTTAGGTCGGAAACTTTTCAGACAACTCTCGTATATGTCCATTACAGATTAGATTTTCTAAGGACAAACATTTGCGCTTTCTCTGCTCTAGGACCTACGGGGTTTTGTGCCTCGTTTACTTTATAGGAACCAATAACGTGTTCACCTTGAACATTCCAGCTGCTCCTGGTACAGGATATTTGCAGTTATTGTTGGACGTTAACCCCATTGTCTGGTAAGTCATTCCATGGTAAGAATTTTTTAAAGACATAACATCAAATTTTCCTGTATAAGTTCTGGCCATCAATAAAGCTAAATCGTTGGCTTCGCTGCCACTGTTTACCAAATAGATACACTAAAAATTAAATAATCATAATATTTTAAAGCCGTTTTCATGGATTATAAAAAAGAGACACCAGCAAACTTACTTCTAAATTACCTGGCAACTTTTCAGCTAGTTTTTTAGCATATTCTTGCAGAATGGAATTTAAATAGAGAGTCGATGTGTGACCTAATGTATCCATTTGTTCTTTAACTGCTTCATTGATTTTCCTTTATAAACAGACTAAGTTAGAACTCATCAAAGATTATTTTATTTTATTTCATTATATTTTAATTATTTGATCATAAAAACTGAATAATAATAATAATAAAAATGTTTATTTAAAAATATTCTACAAAGTTGAATATAATTTGTAAAATTAATAAAATAAACATGCAATTTCACTGAAATAGTGATACCACACAGGGTAATCACTATTTGTGTGTGATTTTATTCAATGAAAATTAACAAGTAAATAATAAATAAATAATAAATATTTAAAAAAAAACTGAAAAAGTGGAAAATTGTTTCCACCTGCACCCAGGGTAAAGAAACTTAACAGTTTCTATACCAAGCTTGACCGTTTTCTATGAAAAAACAACTACTTCCTGGGCTATATGCCCCAACGGACATTGAATTACATTCCATAGAAAACGTGATGGCGACCGACTTCGTCGATACTTAAAACTATCTCTATCGATTTGCAGGTGGAAACAATTTTCCACTTTTGCAATTTTTTTATTGACTGCACCTTACAGAAATTATTTCTTGATTGTTATCTTTTGAATATTTTTTTTACTTACGGGTGACAATGTCCTACACTAACTGTACACACTCCCCCATACAAATCCAAATATCTCTTTCCGTAAATATCGAATAACCATTGTTTGTAGCCTTGATGTAAAGCCAGTGGTTTACTATAATAAGTTTTATGAACTGGATTGATGTTTACTTGTCGAATTTTTATCAATTCATCATAAGGTAAACCCTAAATTAAAAGATGAAGGTATAAGATGATAATCAAGGGAACTAAGTAACTTACATCGTATTTCTTTGAAGTAAAATTACATTTTGGGAGTATCGGTTTTGTTGAATAACTTCGTAAGTAACAAACAAACTGCTTCATTGTCAAAAATTATTTGAGGAATACTTTTATGTTTATACTAATGTATGTAAATATGCTAAATCAAATTACCAAACAATGTAAAAATTATGAATATAATGGATTGTTACCATTGCATTCCTAGATATTTGTGTATATAAATTTATTAAGCATATTATGTCAAATAATATTAAAACACGCTCAAATTATTTTTGAAAGAATTTAAAAAAAAAACAGTTGAAAACAATGAAAAGTTTTATTTCTCTGCATAAAATAATAAAACTTACAACTAACTACATTACACATTCGCCATGGGAACTTTAGCAGCTCTAAAATCATAGTTTTCTAAACCGGGATTATTTTCGCAAATCACTTGGTAGGCATATAATATTCTTACAAACTCTTTATTACTTATTTGAAATGGTCTTGTGGTAGGGTCGATGTCAGCTAGTGTACAAAGTTTGATACCTAAAAACCACAAAAAATATGTTATGCATGATTCAGTAAGCAATTTATAATTACCTATCCATAATATACGAGGGTTGTCTGAAAAGTTTCCGACCTAACAAAGATACTAGACATTTTTTCTTCAAATTAATTTTTATTTTTCTACATAGACTCCTTGTAAGTCTATACACTTCTCCCAGCGATGCTCCTATCTCTTCAACCCGTCCAAATAGTACTCGGCGTCTTTCTCTACAAAATAGTGGTTTACGAAGGTGATGGCCTCTTCATTCGAAGAAAATCTCTGTCCTCCGAGCGCAACTTTTAGCTTAGGGAACAAAAAAAAGTCGCTTGGGGCTAGATCTGGTAAGGAGGGTGGTCAAGCAGTTCAAACCGTAATTCGTGGATTTTCGCCATGGCGTGTGAGACGGCGCATTGTCTTGGTGAAACAAAATTCTTTTTTTCTGCAAATGTGGCAGTTTTTCCGCAATTTCTGCCTTCAGCTAGTCAAGTAATGATGCGTAGTATGCTCCTGTAATGGTTTTTCCTTTTTGAAGTAGTATAATGGTGTATCTAAGTTTCATCTACAGTAATTAATCGGCGTCAAAACTCTGATTTATTGGGCCTAAACTGCGCCAACAGAGAGTTGGAAATGTTCATTCGAACACGTTTTTGGTCCAAAGTGAGCAAACGCGGCACCCAACGCGCGGACAGCTTTCTCATGCCTAAATCTTGATTCAATATGTGACAAACACATTCTTTGGACATGTTTAAAGCCTCTGCTATCTCTCTAATTTTAATTCGACGGTTGTCTAGCACCATTTGGTGAACTTGAGCGATATTATCGTCAGTGGTTGCAGTTTTTGGACGTCCCGAACGTTCATCGTCACCCAAGCTGGTACGGCCACGTTTAAATTTAGCAACCCAAAATTTCACGGTGGTAAATGATGGTGCAGAGTCCCCGTATACAGCGTCCAACTCGTCTTTGATTTGCGTAGGCGTATTGCCTTTCAAAAACAAATATTTAATGACAGCTCGATACTCGATTTTTTCCATTTTCATAAAAACACACATCGACTAATTCAAATAATTGTCAACCAACAACTGCGCGTCCAAAATGGCTGAAATTTTAGTGGGTACCTTTCAAAGCATGCGCAAACACATTACCCAACTTTCCTTTACGAGTGCTACCATCTTCATGTTGAGGTCGGAAACTTTTCAGACAACCCTCGTAAATGAAAAAAAATCACATAAAGCTTAATTCAAAAATTTTAACTCTGACCAAAAACAAGATATTTTAAAATTATTATCTGAGCATGTTTTTTATGCAATAAAATGTAATGCAGATTTCATTAGATTATGTACCTAAGGATTGTGAAGCTAAACTGTTTGTTGTTTCTAAGAAAAGTAAGAAAGTCTACACTGATAAATGCTTTATACAAAATAACATAATATAAAATCTGTTTACATTCTGTGATATATTTTATTTCCAATTAACTTTTTGTGTCATAATATTTAATCTGCTCTGTATTTGACTAACGTATTACCGGAACTTTTCCCACTGCTGCAATGGACGTGATTCTAAATTTGACCTCACTGCACATTCAGCAAGAAAATGTAAGGAAGAAAATAATATATAAAATGATCAAAGAAGGAATTATCAGGAAAAAACGTGGATCACTCCAATTTGATCAAACTTGGGAAGTGTCCCATGATGATATGCCAAAGAAATTCAACTTTGTGACAAAATTCATCACAAAGTTGAGTAATAAATCTCAATGGGATCAAGACATCTTACAGAATTTAAACCAAAATGCCATAAAGTGGTATACAGACGGTTACAAGCTAGAAGAGGGAACTGGGATAGGTGATCCTGGACCAAGAGCCAAATACTTAGAAATCTTGAGCACATACCCAAGCATCTTTCAAGCTATTAAATTGCGCCATCGAATATTGTACACAATTTAATATTGAAAGAAACTACCACAGACAAGTGATTGTGATCATTTCAGATAGCCAAGCAGCCATCAAAGCCCTTAACTCACATACAATCAGTTCAAAGATGGTTTGGGAATGTCTAGGGATGCTAAATGAACCAGAATACATAGCAATAGAAGGGAACAAAGCAGCAGATAAGGTTGCAAAAAAGGAGGCAAATCTCTACATCTGGGACCAGAACCACCTTGTAGAATGAGCAGTAGCGTAATCTTAGAAAAACTAAGAAAAGAAATGGAGAAGGAAAAATCCAAGTAATGGAATCAGCTCAAAGGACTGAAACAGGCTAAGATACTTCTGGGAAACTAAGACCAGAAGAGATCTCTTAGTTACCTCTATCTTAGTAAAAAAGGCTCCAGATTCTAACAGGAATTGCCAGTTAAGAAGTCACATGAAGAAACTAGGGTTAGTAGATTAAGCAAAGTGCAGATTCTGTGAGGAAGAGGACGAAACCTCCATACCCATACTCTCGGAATGCTTTGTCTTGCAAAATTCAAGGGTTAGATAACTAGGAGCCCATGAAATAGAATAGCTGATTTGAAGGCCTACGATGTCCTAAACATTTTTAGGAAAATAGGAGTAGAAGAGCTGCTATAAGTCTGAGAACACATCAGACCATGACAAGTAAGCGGGACACAATAGATCCTATATGTTGCAGTGTACCTAACTTCATACATACAATCAACTGCAAGATCTGAGTATTAAATAATGATACTGCATATGCAAGAGTTTTATTTTAAAAACTATTTTACATCGAATTATCCCCTCCTCTTGCCACACATCATTCCATTCACTGTTTCCATTAGTTAAAGCAATGCTGTAAGAGCATTTTAGAGCTTTGTCGATTTTCAGTTCACATAGACTCCAAACAAGTTCCTTTTAAGACATTATTGAAGTGTGGAAAGAGAAAAAAATTCACAGGGTGTTTAATCAAATACTAAAATGACCTAACTTTTTTCATTTTCCAGTATATGGATTGCCACATCATATTGGAATAACTAAGTTTTATAAAAAGTGATAATGTTTCCCTCAGACTGTTCATCTAACATCTTAAGAAAAACTGAGCATATCTGTTGATGGATAAGCTTTTGGTCAGGTATCAATTTTTTGGGACCAACTTTGCACAGACTTTCTTCATGTTCAATTTGTCATGTAAAATTTTTATGACATTTCCTTTATCAACGTTTACAGCCATAGCAATAATCCGAATGCCCATAAGACTTTCTTTGCACAGAATTTAATTAATTTTGGTGTTGCAGAATTGAAACAAAGACAGGTCGACCTGGATTTTGATCATCTGCTTTCTAGGCCTAGAGAAAACCACGCAAAAAATAAAGAACTTTCATCATAGGTTCTTTCAACAACTTATAATACTCAGTTGGAGTTTTTTCTTTCACTTAGTGAGATATTTCACATTCATCACATTTGTTTCTATTTGCAATAGAAAAAATACAACAAAAATGTATTTTTATACTGAAATATTACACATTCAGCTAGCCAGACCTCATTTACTATTTTTGGGGTAAGACCCCAATTCTTCCTGCTCATTCTCCTACATGTGTTAAAGGACAATGTATATTTGTTTTATGCACTTTGTTGATGAAAAAGTACACCTTTGTTGAAAAATTACCCCTGGGTATTTTTCTTTGTGCATACAGAATTTGCTCCATATTGAGTACCAGTGATCTTAGACCATAAATGTAATGTAATAAAATAATAATAAATAATATAAATATTTGTTAACTTTCCTTTTTTGTTTATCCTAAAGCAGGGCATTGCTATAATGTCTATTTGCAGCAGTTTTGATTAAAATTTAACTGATAAAATTTATTGTACCAATACTTTGTGGAAACCCATCATAACACTATCCAAATTATACTAATTTTAGAGGAAAATATTCAATTCCTTAGAGCTAATAAATTATAGGCTTTAATATTGTTATGTCTTATTACTTAAATACTTGGTCTATTCTAAACATTACTTAATCAACATCAAATAGTTATCTCATAAAATAAAATTTAAATTGTATCAGACAATCTGATGGTGAAAATAATTTCAAAACAGCTGCCATTGAGATAAAAAGTTAATTGGAAGTTTTGTTGCAAAGTTATTTGTTTAGTATTCTTAATATAACTGATACTTAACAAGACAGATAATAATGTAATTGTCCAAGACTCAGCTAAACATTATTCATAATTGGTAGAAAGGGCATTAGTTTTATGCAATTGTGCTACTTATAAATATGATAATATAAATATGATAAAAATATAAATAAATATTGCATTACCTAATTCTTTTCTTAGATCTTCTGGAAACAGTCTTTCAATCCCACGTAAACAATATTTTTGCCTCATGTTAAATATAGTTCTAAGTACTTTTTCAACTTTCTTAAATGGAAGATTTACTAGAGGATATTTTAATGGGACCAAAGTCATTACAGCAACATCAACATCTGGTTTTGGAACAAATGCTTTACCAGGTATAGTAAATTTGTATTGAACATCACACCATAGTTGGCACATAACAGAAAGACGACACCTTTGTTTGTCTGAAATAGGTGCCACCATTCTCTCCCCAACTTCTTTCTGGAAAGTAAGAGTCATAGATGCTCTACCAAATGTCCATGCAGAAGTTTGCTCTGAAATTGACTGTAGAAATCTAATAATAAGATTTGTAGAAACACTGAAAGGTAAATTACCTAGAAAATAGGAAATCAATATCAAAAGTTGTAAACATTTCTTTACCATTACACATACCAATTATGTGAATTGGAGGTGGTGCATGAAACCAATTATGATTAGGAGCTCCTTCAAAACCAGTTTCTAAATTATATTTTCTGATATCATCAACTTCTATTTTCATATCTGTAACATCTTTGCAACATTCTTGTAACAATTCTAAAGTGGGTAAAAACCTAGGATCTTTTTCTACTACAATTAACTTTTTAGGTTGTTTCTGTATTATTGATCTAGTAATACCACCTGGTCCAGGACCAATTTCACAAACATAATGATCTTTTAGATTTCCAGCAGCTCTTACTATGTTATTTGTAATTCTATAATGTTAAAACAAAACTAAATATATACAATATTCCATTGAAAAGTCGAATCATTTACAACTAACCTTTGATCCATTAAAAAATTTTGAGACAACTGACGAAGTGCTCTGATACGATATAACTTAACTAAATCTCTAACAGTGGGTAAAGGAGGCAGGCGAATATTTTGAGCCATTATTGTGTAGTTTTTACTGGTTCTTCAAAATCATCAAGGAATTTTTCTTGTCTTACAGCATAAATAGAATATCCATAAATACTAAAAATTCCAAAAGTTAAAAGCCCAGCTGTAAATAAATTTTTTTTTCTTAAATATTTTAACTTCTGCACTCTCTCTTGATTAATTTTTTCAATTTCTTGCATAAAATTCAAATTCGTCTTGTTTATTTTACCAATATCTATCTTCGGCATGCGATCAGACATACTTTTAAATTCTTTTCTTAAATTTATTTAGGAACATAAAAACCAATACGTATTAACGTTAACCTCAATTTTCTCCTTCTTTTTCTTTCAGTTCATTCATTCTATGCTCTACGAGCAAGGTTTGTAGAATATAGTACGGTTGTCTCGTAACTTTCAGCCAATCAGAGCATGTCGTGATGTCACAAGTATGCTTATGTCTAGCGTCTGAGGTGGACTGGAAATGAGGTTTTAAACAATAATTATCTAAAAATTTTAATAAAACAGTCACAATGGGCAGTAATCATAACTAAAAAATATATTTTCCATTAAAACACATATGTAGGCGGTATTAATGAGCTATGAGCTGCATATCATAAAACTTTTGTATCTATAAGTATTATTAGGTATATCTATTTATTTTGGGTCCTAGATAAAACAAAAGTATTACAATAAAATATATTTATATCAAACTAAATACAATTAGGCAAGAAACAATTTTATTAATAATCATTGCCTCGTTTAAAATTTAAAACTAGATCTTGCTCTTTCGGAAGAGTTATAGATAAATCTTGCAACAAAAAAAATGCAATTTAAATTACTATAAACATCACAAGAGTACCAAAAAAACTACGTAAACTCCGGTGATCAGTAGACTTTGGCATTCTGGTGACGTAGCTGTGACGTTGGCCGCCAGCAAAGTTAGGCACCATACTATTTTCTACAAACCTTGGTTACCACCTCTACTTATTTCTGTTCTGTGGTTACATGGTTAGATTTTTTAAACCCTAAATTTCCTCTCCGTACCTAAATGTATACAACATAAAAAAATGCCTAAATATTGTAAAATTTTCGTTTCTTAAGACATTTCAAATTTTTGACATTTAAGTTATTTTAAGGTACTAAAAATATTTTAAGTAAATTTAATAAAGTTAAACAATGGCAGAAAATGGTTCATCTTCCAAACATGTTGGAAGTAAAGAAGAGGAGGAAGATAATTCTGATTTGGAACCAATATCACACATGACATTAGATTTAGGAGATGATTCTTCATTTAGTTTAAGAGAATCAAATAGGTTAGGGAATCAAAAATCAGGAGTTTCGGGTAAGTTATTTCAAATATGTCTCAGAATACGTCGTTTATTCAAATGTTATATTTAAGTACTTATTTGATTACTGTACAAATATCTTTTGGCACTGAATAAGAACAAAAAGAGTATAGTTTTTTTTATATTTATGGAATTAGTGTAAACAAATAAATTGATTGTAAATTTATGTTGAAGTATTTTATCCATGTACTTTTCCATACTTACACTTTATAATAAAACAACTATAGTCTGTAGACTCTGTCTTTTAATTATATTATTCTGGTAATTTTAAGTTAAACATTTCATTAACACATTTATATAAAAATCTTTAAGCTTCTGGTTCTGGTACTAATGATAGTTATAAGCGAGAAGACAATCCATTTTCTTTTAAACATTTTCTTGAAAATGTTTCAACTGATAATTATCAAGCAAAGGGAGCTAGGCCTAAAGTGTATGAAAATCGTTCAGCATCTACAGATTATGGAAATCACATTCCAGAATCTAAACCTGTTAGGATAATTCCAGAGTATCCTTCAGCATTACCAGACTTTGTGCAGGACCATCTAGTCATTGAACAGGTATTTTAACAAATTATAATGAAAAAAAAAAATTTTATTAGATGTTGTTTTTATTGTTTTAGTGTTATTTACGAAATAATACATCAAACAATTATAATGTGGATATTAATAATCTTCCTGACTTTGCTCCAGGAAGACAAATTCGAAATAATAGTACTCAAGGAGAAAGTAGTTCTAGTAGACCAATACCATTAGATTTACCAATACGAAATCAAGATTCATTCCCTTTAGACTTACCTTTAGCTAGTAATCATTCAGGAAATTCAAGAAATGTGCCAACAGTTAGTGAGGTAAATTATGAAATATTTTTGTCTATTAAAGTTAATTCTTAATACCTAAAATATAATTAGATTGTGTCTATGTTTATGGTTTTGTTGTTAAAGTATGATATTCATTTAAAATGTATTTTTAGGTTGGAAATTCAAAGAGTTTACCTGATTTTCTGACAGACAGTGCAGTCTGTTCACAAAAAAATGAAACATTATCTGCCCCACATAGTCCAGAAGAGGAGGCAGAAAGACTGAGAAATGAATTAGATATCACTAAAAGGCAGTTATTAGAAAAAAATAGGTTGTGTGATACCTTAAGTATAGAATTGGAAATTGCTAGAAATAAAGAACATGAATATACACAGAATCTAGCCAGAGCACTTGAGCAGCTGGAAGGTAACTTGAAGAAAAGTAATGTAAGTAATATGAACAAGTAATCAGGGTGCAAAAATATCATGATATTTATATAAATATCAAAATATCCGATATTTATGATATATATCCAAACTTTGATATATATCGGATATTTATTTTATTATTGTCATAATAACCGTCCTATTTTACTTATTTGACAATAGAACACACTTAACAAGGATTTAAAGTTTAAAGGAAAAGGTAACACATAATTTGTAAATTTTTTATATATTTCATATGAATTATGAATCAGTATCAGTACTATCAGTCGGCTAAAATAAAATAAAAAAATGGAAAACTTAAAAACATTATCTCTGCTTTTCTGCTCATTTCAGTCATTCCCAAACCCATTTCAAATAATCTTTTTTGGAAAGAATATTTTGATTTAATGATTTGAACACAAAAACTAGCTTTCCTGCCTTTTCATTTCCCAAACGATTCCTTAGTTGAGACTGAACAATTCCAAATGTTGAAAAAATTCTTTCAAGACCTGCAGTACTTGTAGTAGCATTTAAAAGTTGTCCGCATAAACCAAAAAATTGTTCCTTGGCTGGCCAGATATCTTCAGGGATATTAACAGTTTTCCACCAGACTTGGGGCTGTGTGGTTCTTAACTGTTCCACAAATAAATAACCAGGAAATGGTTTTGATCCAGTAACCATTGCTAATACCAAAGGAAAGAAATCTGGATTAACTTTATTCAAATACTCGTATGCCCGTTCACGTTGATTTTCACTCAAGTTCGCTCCCCTGAATCTGTGATCTAACATATTGGCTAGGTAATGAGGAGGTCCTAATGCCATATCTCTTCTCTTTCGAAAACAGGTTTTCACTGTATTATTTTCATTTTCTAAATCAGTCTCAAGTTTTTTCCATATTTCTACAGCTATAGCTATTGTTGTATGGTCCCTTTGCATCCTGTCAAGTGAGACAGATATTGGAGTCATTCTGCCAATGAAATTCATTGCGTTTGAAGCTATTTGTACATCATTAACTAATCTGACTATTTCTTTATCAATATTTTCTTTATTGTCTTGACAGATTTGTATCAAGATACCTCTGTTCTCTAAATATGATCTAGTGGAGTCACTTAGAGAGTTCCATCTCACTTATGTTGGTATAACAAGTTTCTTTCCGTTTTTTTCTTTATATAAAGCTGAAGGCAGATGTTTGTTACGAAAATATTTTATTATTTTCAGTATATATGCTCCATTACACTTGGTATTTGCACATCTTCAGCCAATAAATTTAGTAAGTGTGCACCACACCCATAACAAATTATTCCACCTCTCTCAGACGCCAGTAATTTTCGCATTTTTGAGACATTACCAGTATTGTCTGTTATTACACTTGCTACACGTACCTGAAAATTCTTTTCAGCATTAATGATCGCTTTATCTGCAACTTCCTTCAAATATTCAGCCGTATGTGAATGTCCTGAAGTATCTACACAGTCAATCAAAAATGATTCTCCATTTGATGTCATGATGGAGCAACATACAATTGGATCATTATGTATGTTGCTCCAGCCATCTAATGACAGAGATACAGTTTCACCCTGTAATTTTTGTTTACATTGGTTTAGTACAGTTAGGTGTAAATTTTCGAGAATTTTCCCTCCTATTTGAAAGGGTGTTGGAGGTTTATACCCTGGTCTTAATGTATTGCACATTTTTATGAATTCAGCATGTGCAGCATGTCGAAATGGTGTGTTAGTTGCAAAAAAAAGTTACCAATCTGAAGGTCAATCTTTTCACTGTACTCCTTGTTTGTCAAGACAATATCAGCATTCCTAACTATGTTCAATGGAGGAGTAGAGGTGTTCACTTTTCGTTTTTTAGCGATTGGAACATTACTAGATGTTGATGGACCTACAAAAAAAATTAACACAATTACAAGTACAGGTTATTAAAATTCTCGTTTTTCTTTTTTCAAAAAAAAGTTAAAGATCTACAGAAAATGTACTTTTACTTACCATCTGTTATTGCTGTAGTCTCAGCTGCATTATCAAATCCGTAAAATTCATCATCAGTATCATCACCTTTTTCAGAACACAGTTCTTTATGTTTCTTCATGCGGGCTGGGATTCCCTGCATTTCTTTATGACAAGTTTTGCATCTTGCCCATTTTCCAATGTTGTTAAGTTTTGTTGTACAGTCAAATTCATTCCAAATCGGCAGTGGCGGTTTTGGCATTTTTGAGTTTAATAAGAAGCACCAACACTAACAGTTTTTATGCTTTCAAAACAAAATTATAACCTTACAAATCTTACAATGTACCAATATCCGATCTGGCGGGAAATTCAAATTTGATGTTTATAACCAAAAAATAAATAAATGATATATATCTAATGATATTTATCGGTAGATATATATCCTAGCACCCTGCAAGTAATATTAAATATTTTAATAGTTTTTTCTTGTAGAAACGAGCAACATCTGCAGAATGTTTAGTATTAAAAATGAAGCAAGAAATTAAATCTCTAGCTGTGAGTAGTTTATTTTTTTAAAATATATGGATATCTTTATATAATATTCTAGAAACAACTTGATATAATGAGAGCTGAAAATGACAGTCTTAGAGGAGAAGAAGCTGCAGGAGGTAACAGTTATAATTCTTCTAATCGCATGCATTACCTTCACCTTGCTCAAGAATTAAGAACCGCTGCTGGTACAGCTGAACAATCATTAAGGTAAGAAAAAATAAAAAAATTATTTCAAATAAAAAAAAACATCATTTTTAGACAACTTTTAACTGGTGTTGATAACCTGCGAATAATGGCAGCTACAATAGAAAATATGCATCAAATAGAAGATACCAGAGAACATTTTTCTAATTTTGATGAGGATGCTGGTCCTGCACTATAAACTTCTTAACTTTTTTTAGTATGGTGAACCTATTAATGTACATAAGTAATTTTTATTTATTGTTACATTTTGATACATGTGATTATATTAATTTATTAACTAGCATTTCGGGCAATGTATATATTTTACCTTTTTAAACCGTGCCTAATAGAGATGTCAGTTTTTTCCATTTTAGATTTTTGTTTTTAAAGACAAATGCTTGTTAAAATAAAAGTTTGTATAGTACTATGGTTTTTGTTAAGTAAGTTAAGTTTTTGAATGTATAAAAATTTATTAATTATATTGAATAATGCACTATACAGGGTGATCAGTTAAGGGTAGCGAGCGGCTATATTTCATAACATATTAGTAGTATTTGAAAAAAAAAATCATGATAAAAGTCGCCAAGAGAAATTGCTGTAAATTATTTTCGAGTTTGTCAAACGTCCGCTAGAGGGCGTAACAACCAACACCAAGTATAAAAATAGCATTTGTATAGAATTTTGCATAATGAAAGTATATCGATGATATCATTTTCATATTTACCGACCATTTCCTCATATTTTTTGTCTAAAACGTTTTGTTCTATAATATATCAAAATAAAGCGGTGGTGGAAGTTGAATTTTTTTTATAAACAAACCAAGATTTCTCACGTTTCGCTTGACCGATCTCAACAAATTTGTTGTTGATTTTCGTCTTCCCCGCTAGATGGCGTTAACTGAAATCGTAGCCAATTTTTGAGTTTTTCCCAAAAAAATCAAATGTAATGGTATATTCATTTTTATATATTTTAAAAGAGGATGAATTTTTCTAAAATTAAATGAAAAAAATTAATCATCTACCTTTTTTTGAACCGTTGATATTGACCATATGAAAGAGCATAATTTGTAATATAAAACGCTTATTTGGTTTTGAATTTTTGACTTTTGCTGTCGCCGCTAGATGGCGTTAACTGAATTAATAGCAAATTTTCGAGGTTTTTCAAAAAAAAAAACAAATGTAACGGTATAGGTATTAAGTTTTATATATTTTAAAAGGGGATAAATTTCTCTATAATTTAATGAACAGAATTGATCATATACCTTTTTTTGAACCGTTAATATTGACCAAAATATAATTTTATTACATTAAAAAATGGCACGCCACTGTTTTTTATCAAAATAAAAATCAGCTTTTTAATCTCTTATTAGTTGCTAACAAAAAGAACCACTTGACTTTTTTTCGTTAGACAAACGGTTTTGTATTGAAAAAATAAAATAAAAATAAATAAATAAATTAGCATGTTTCGAGATATGGGCGCCCCATGTAAACCTATTTTATTTTTTCAATCCAAAACCGTTTGTCTAACTAAAAACGAATCTTTTTGTTAGCAACTAATAAGAGATTAAAAAGCTGATTTTTATTTTGATAAAAAACAGTAGCGTGCCATTGTTTAATGTAATAAAATTATATTTTGGTCAATATTAACGGTTCAAAAAAAGGTAGATGATCAATTCTGTTCATTAAATTATAGAGAAATTTATCCTCTTTTAAAATATATAAAACTTAATACCTACACCGTTACATTTGTTTTTTTTTTGAAAAAACTCGAAAATTTGCTATTAATTCAGTTAACGCCATCTAGCGGCGACAGCAAAAGTCAAAAATTCAAAACCAAATAAGCGTTTTATATTACAAATTATGTTCTTTCATATGAGCCTAAGTTTGCTAAAATCGGTCAAAAGAAACGGGAGAAATCTTAGTTTGTTTATAAACAAAATTGAACTTCCACCACCGCTTTATTTTGATAGATAGAACAAAACGTTTTAGACAAAAAATATGAGCAAATGGTCAGTAAATATGAAAATGATATCTTCAATATACTTTCATTATGCAAAATTCTATACAAATCCTATTTTTCTACTTGGTGTTGGTTGTTACGCCTTCTAGCGGACGTTTGACAAACTCGAAAATAATTTACAGCAGTATCTCTTGGCGACTTTTATCATGATTTTTTTTTCTCAAATATATATACGACCAATACGAGATATGGCCGCTCGCTACCCTTAGCTGACCACCCTGTATAATAACTTACTGGTGTCACAAGGAAGGACTTAAGGTTTAACTAGGAAAAACAATTCCATTAATAAGGAGACATGTACTTATATTGACTCCAACCAATTTAGATTGTAACCAGAGACAGGCATCTTTAAAGGCTCTGCTTCCTCAAGTTCTAGATTGCGCGGATTGCGGTTTCCTCCCTTTCCAAACAGAACCTGCTTTAGTCTGGACTATAAGACTCATGTGCCTAATCAGCCTTCAATGTCCAGTTAACAGTATTATCCTTACAGAAAGGATCCAATGAAACTCAAAGTCAAAACCACTGACTTTTATTCGTTTAAATTACATTTATTGCAACTAGTTTCGGTCTCAATTAGACCATCATCAGGCAGAGTCACAGAACCAGGAATCAAGGATCCTAACACATCATAGACTAGGGTTAATTTGTAATATTGAACTTTACGTGGTACTAATAAAATTTGATATGAAAATTATAGTATGTGGTTTTAAAAAATATTATGAAAAGCAAAAGTAATTTAAGGGGTAGAGGGAGGAAGGGAATTTTCTACTAGATGTAGTAAAATACCAAAAGTAGGACAAAGGTTGAGGAGAAGAGGGAAGTAGAGTGTGTCCTACTGGATGGAGTAAAAAACCAAGAGTAGGACAAATGGAGAAGATGGAGGATTCCCACTAATTGGAGTAAGAAACCAATAGTGGGAAGGGGATAATTGTTATTGAATTATTATTAAAGAATTGAAGGTAATCGGGTTGTAGGGATTGAAGGAAAACGACATAAGTACCACTCGTTAAGTAGTACTTACTACCACCACTGTATTTCTACTTCAATCCCTACAACCCGATCACCTTCAATTCTTTAATAATAAATGGCATAAAGTATATGCAGCAGTAAAATAAATGATAATAAGGATAAAGACGTAATTAAATGATTAATAAAATAATTAAAATACTTACTTACGTAGCTACGTCTAATTACAGTACGAGGGGCTACTTTGATGGTACATGTAGCACTAATTTGATTGGTTTCATCTTTATGTACCTACCTACCTACATTATTATTGCCACCTTATGTGATTTTTCGTTCCGTTATAATGTGGGCATCCATCATGGACTGAAAATGGGCCAAGAGGAAGTCCTTGCTGTAATGAACGGTGCTGCTGGAAAGGGGCAACAATACTCAACATGGGTGGATCAATGCGCCTACTTTTACTGACTGGTTCATGGAATGCCAGAGGATTGGAAGGCAAAGTTGTAATCATTGGAGATAATCTTGCAGCCCATTTCACGGACGTGGTTTTAAAAGCTTGCGAAGAATTCAATATCAGCTTCGTTTGTCTCGTGCCCAACTCGACACACCTGATCCAGCCATTAGACGTTCTGTTCTTTAGACCCATGAAAATTGCGTGGCGGAAGATGTTGCTAGATTGGAAATCGAAGAACAGTAAACAACCTTCTTTGCCCAAAGAAAAGTTTACGAATCTACTGCAAGCAACACTGAAGCAACTCGATGAAAAAAATTTAATCGTCTATCAAAAAAAAATAGTATTCAATATAAAATTTCCGGTATAAACAGATATGCTACAAATTTGAAAATCGTTTACTCGAATTCAGAAGTATCGATAACCCCTGTCCCCTGTATATAAAATTTTATTCATCTAGTATAGTAATTTTCACAATAAATGGTATTGACTGAAGGATTATAATAAAACCAATTGGACCCTTAAGTTGTAAATTCTGAGATGCACATCATAAATGTAAAAGGACCTGATTCAGGTAACTTTGTTTCTCAGAGAGGGATTGTAGAGGATTACAGTTTACACTTCTTGTTCATTTTAAAATTTGTATTTCATTGGAAGTGTTCACTTGTGTTACAGTGTGCAATAATTTTATAACATTTATTTGTTATTACAGACATTAATAGCAAAGATTTTATACCCCAACGTACAGAATAGGCAGTATGCGGCGTCCGTGGATAAAAAAGTAATAGTACTTCTTCCAGTGGTTCGTTAAAGAAGAATCACTTATCTTGTGACGCGAAAATCATTATAAAAAATGTGTACAGTTCCTTACTTCAGCAAGGATAAAACGCGGGTGCTGCAGCAAGAGTAACCAGTAATTTGACGAAGGTGCCTCTTACTTCAGTTAGACGAATTGTTGAAAATTCCATGGAATCAAGAAAAAAGCGTAAAGATTCCGGTGTCACAAAAAGTCTAGACGACTGGGAAAAAGATTTGATAAGGTGAAAAATCTACACTATGTACGATGAGCAGCGTGTCCCTAAAATCAAAAAAGTCTGAAACAGCGGCTCATCAATGACGAAACTCACATCAACTGTGGCCTCACTACTCTTTGGCGAGCTCTGTCTGCAATGGGCTTTAAATATCGCAAAATTGACAAGAAACAAGTAATACAAGTAATAATGGAATCCACACGTTTAATAAACTGGCGTTCTGAATATATAACGTCAATAAGAAAATACCGGTCTGAAAATCGGCCAATACTCTACCTCGACGAGACGTGGTTTGACACGCATGACACCCCTTCCAAAGGATGGTCTGATTTCTCTGATAAGTGTAAAACAAAAGCACCATCAAATAAAGGGAAGAGAATCACAATATTACACGCAGGATCAGAAAATGGTTGGATCCCAAACGCTATGTGGCTTTCTGCCAAAAGTATCAAGGACTCTTGTGTTGATTATCACGAAGATACGACAGCAGAACTTTTTGAAGATTGGTTTAAAAAAAAATTGTGACATTGATTTTGATATTTTTCTTCGGTTTAAAAATTGTCTATTACCCAACATTCCGCAAAACAACGTTATAGTAATGGACAACGCAAGCTATCATAGTCGACAATACACCTATCTCTTTATTGAATACTCGTGCGCAAATATTTTTGAATTTTCCCCTTCCACTGCTAAAATATGACTACTTCTTGACATAGAACACAACGTATTGCTACCCAGGAATACTACAATTTAAATGAAAAAAACCCTTTTAGCTGTCAAAAGCTAGCTTATATTTGCTGTATAGCCCCGACAGCTCAGGCCATAAAACACAAAGGAGAAGTTTTAATTTTTATTTCGTTCGTGTACGCCGCTTGCTAGTTGTTATTGTGTTTTTCTTGTCTTTGTGTATTTAATATTAACGACTTGTGTGTGTACCTAGACTTCTCTTTGGATTTACTTTACTTTGAATTACTGATTACTTTTGCATGTCATACCAACACAATTTTATAAGGGGCACGAACATTTAGGGGGAACTACGAGAGTGGAAGTTGGTTCGCGCACGAGTATTCAATTTGAGCCATTAACGAGATGGGTCTATTGCAAAAAATTCCTGGCTCAAAGAAAACGAAATTGGAGATTCAAATCTTCATGGCTGCAAATGACATATATTTTAAGGAAAATTATACAAAAGTGCTGCAGTCATTTTCTTAAAAAAAAACGTTTGTGATACAATTGCAGAAGAATTGGGACATACAGTGTTACAACTACCTCCCTATACTACTGCGTGGTCAATCCCATAGAGCTTATGTGGCACCAACTTAACTCGAGTGAGCGCGGAAAAAATAGTTCTCCGACTTTAAGTGCGGTAGTGTGGTAGAATTAATTATGAACTGTAAGTTTGACTCTGTAGCACATTTGCATATTTTATCTGATGATTTTCTGTACAATGAGATTAAATCGGGTAGTTTATTGCAGTTAATAAGCCAATACCATTTACTGTGAAAAATACTATATTATCCGTTCCCCATAAACTTCTAGGTGAAAGTCTATATGGGACAGCCTATTTATTACTCAAGCTTTTTGGCAGTACAGGTGTTAGAATGAAGCTTTTGTTAGTAAGACAAATTAAAGTTACCAGTTTTAAGTGGATTTTGAGTATTGGCAATAGGAATTATTGTTTACATTGGCTGTGTGGTTTAAAAACAAAGTTTGAACTATTGTAATGGTATACAGTTTAAGACATTTGGAAAACATAGACATCCACAAAAAATCATATTCCAAGGGATATCCTAATGTTTGGAATTTTTTTTTAAAGTTAACGTAGGTTAAGATAAACTAAAAGGTTTGTATTCATCTACCGTTACGTACGGAAATTATTAAATATCGAAATATTCAATTTTTTGGAAAAAGTTTGTAAACACTTGTAATGATTTTAGTTTCTTACAATTTTGTTGGTTGCAAAAATGTTACAAAAATACATTTTGTATATTTTTATACTCTAGTGAAATTCTTATTGAATTACAACTCATTCTTAAAAATATTTATGTATTGTTATTTGAAGTGATTCTTTTTTGAATGACCTCACTCTACATATATTTTAATTTCAAATTGGTCGTTCTTAATTGAATTGAATAGAGGGGGTCCATGATATGCATACTCGGTACAAGCACGAACTGAATTTTTTATTAGTATTCATAGTGTATATACCTACCTAATATCAATATTTTATCTGGGACATTCATTTTATCTAAGGTATGTACACAATATGAGTAATTAAATTTTTACTTGAACATTCACTGAGGTCTAAGACACGTGTGTTATAAAACCATTTTTAAAGTAACAAAGGTAAGGAAGAGTTATTGAAATACAATTTTTTTGTAATTGAATGTATCTTAATTAAAATCAGAATTTTCCTGAAACTGTTTAAGTAAAAAGTGAAAATAAAATTAAGCAAATATAATATCTTATTATTATTTGGGGATTTGGCAACGTCGTGTAATACCTGACGTTCAAATTGTGGAGATTATACTTTATACTGACAACTAATTTTAATGATTTCGTTTTTATGTCAAGTATTTGTACAGTATAATTTGGTATAATTATGTGTATATCTGAAAGAAATACAAACGATCGACCAAATTACAGTAAAACTGAAATACTACAAGCTCTTAGAAGACTTTTGGAAATTGGACATAGGTTGCAGGGAGACCTAGCCCTGTTATTATTGCAAATTAGATTGATGAATTTAAAACTCAAGCAGATTCAGATGCAAACGTTTTAATTTCGTATTTATTAAAATGAATCGATTAATTTCAAAATATACCCGGTCAGGGGTAGTTTCAAAATTAGCTGTACATCGTCGGTAAGTTCTGATAAAAATATGATCACGGTATTTTTCGTTTTATATCAAAATATATTTTATTTCTAATTTTTTTTAGTATGAACAATGCTAGAATTTTTTTTAAAAGTTGTTTGGAAAAAAGGCCAATTTTAACCAATTCACTTATATATGGATCATTATGTACAATTTCGGAATTTTCACAACAGACTATGTCAAAAAAGTTTTCGGTAAGTGCTTGCAATTTTCTAATTCAGTTGTAATGGAGATACTGTTAGGTTTATTGCACAAATTTTAGCACCCAGTTGAACCTTATGACACTGCGGCAGTGACCAAATTTGCTATTTATGGAACTGGTATAGGAGGTCCTTTGATATCAATATGGTAGGTAAGTTTTTAATTATATTTTGTCCATTACTTTATGGACAAAATCAAAACAAGTACCTAAACAGTCAGCTTTTTAATAATTTCTTTTTAATTTACACAACGATTCTTCTGCGTTTTGCACAAAATTATAGTTCATTTGTTTGGAGTTGACAGCACAGTGAATTCATTATAAATGCAAAGCCTAAGCAAGGGTGGTTCATGAAAAATAACTAAAAGTAGTATACATTTCTATTGAAAATCACAGTTGTTATTTTTCAAAGTGTCTACCCTGTAATTAGGGATTAACTAACCCAAGCACAATAGAAACCGTAGGTAATATTGTCCGTTTTCAGAATGGTGTCGTCAAAAGAAATATTCTTGATCTGAAGTCACTCTTTAGTATCTCGTTATTTGCATGACATCGTTGGTAACTTTTCTACCAGTTTTGAATGATAACTGGCGTTATCTAAGACAACCACTGCAGCCCTTGGCAAAAAGTCCATTAGCTGGGAAAAATAATCTTCAAAACCATCAGAGGTGATTTCCTCGTGGTAATCTTTGGTTGACTTTTATACAAAGTCTAATAACCCATTTTCTACAAAACCATGTTCACTGCCATTGTGTGCGATTATTAGTCTGCGACCTTTTCCTCGAGGAGCATTTAATCTTGTTGAATTACTCCAAAAATGCCTGACGGGAATTTTAAATATTGGTGTCCATCGCATGCTTTAGAAACAGTGTGTCCTTCATTCAACCATGTTTCATCTACATAAAAGATAGTTCTTCCCTCGCTCCGAAACTTTTTAATACTCTTAAGTATTAATAAATAAATAAAGGAAAGACTGTAGACCTTGTACATACTTGATGATATAATAAAGGAAAGAAAATTTTTGTATATTAAAAACCGTAGGTTAAGTGTGTAAAAATTTTATTAAATCCGTAACTGAGTGCTCTCGGCTTACAAGGCCATCATCAGAGTTACTTCGTTAAAAGATAAAACCTCTTCAGAAGAGCCATGACAACACAACAACAACAACACATTAAAATATAAATCAAATAAAATTAGTTAAATTTTAAAAATAAAACAGCTTTAACATTAAAACATCTGAAGACAATTATTGTCTTCAAAGTAAACATAACCACTTTTAAAATTTGCCTCTAACTGACGGCCTACCAATAAAAGATATACTTGTCGACCTGTGCCAAATATATTTGAGTTTAAATTTTTATTATTTCAGGTACCGATTTTTGGACAAAAAGTTTCCAGGATGTACTTTAAAAATTTCCATTAAAAAGTTAGCAATAGACCAGCTTACATTTACTGCAGGTCTTTTGGTAGTGTTTTATACCTGTAAGTATTGATTATAAGAAACAAATGGGTATATGTGATTAATTTTTCTTTGTTATTAGCAATGAGCATCATGGACGGCAAAAAAGACATTTTCGAAGAATGTAGACAGAAATTCGTACCAACGTACAAAACTAGCTGTTTATTTTGGATACCTGCACAACTAATTAATTTTATGTTGGTGCCGTCAATATTCAGGGTTACCTACATTGGAACGTGTTCATTTGTGTGGATTAATATTTTATGCTACCTAAAAAGGCAAAAAGTTGATTAAATTAAATTTTGATAAAATATTTTTTTGGTTCCGGTGCCTAAAAATATGGAAAAATTTAGTTATTCGGAGAATCTACTGTTATATTAGGAATTCAATCATTTATTTGTAATAATATGTATGTTATTAAACAACTTATTTTTAATGAATTGATTTTTGGTACAAATTATTTTCGTCATGTGATAATGAATGAAATCGTACATTGTCTTTATGAATTCAAAATTTTTTTAAGTGTTTGTATAATTGAAAGACAATTCAATTCAATGTAATTTCTGTGGAGTATTTGGATTCAATTTAGGTAAAGTCGGCTTTAGAATAGCATAATATACATATTAAATGTGAATTTCGTTTACTTACCGAAGTTATAAAAACGCCCTTTGAACGCCTACATTAAATGGTTTTTGGGGATTAAGTTTATTTACAAGGAACAGAGGGACAGGCAATTTGTCAATAAAATACCTTATGCTGCAAACATTAAAGATGTGGGCGTGGACAACTGTTAAGCTGATTTCAAATTTATTATTATTTAAACCGTGATTGGTTATACACAATAAATAGGCCGTCCTTAAAATGAATTCATTGCAAGCGATTTAAGTTTGAAAATGTATATGCTATTCTGAAGCCGATAGTACATACCTAGATAACTATAAGAGAAAAGAATAAACTATAAAAAATAACTTTAAAATAAGTTTTATTTCTTATATCTTTATATTTATTTAAGGTAATAAGTTTTTATTTTACTTTCTTCTCTTGGGCTGTATTGGATACTATTAACACTAATCCGATCAATATTAATGATATCCCTGACCACCAAATTAGAGAGGTAGTTTCTTGGAATATTAGAAAGCCAAGCAATGCCTAAAAAATTATTAAAAATAATAAAAAACATAGCATTGTTTTAAAAAGTACCTAACTAATATTTAGATAAAAAAATATATTTTATTTAGGTATGACAAAGCTCATTTAAAGGAGGGTATCGGTTTTGTGCTAATAACCGATGTCAATAAAGCTTTTACCATTTTTAATTTATCAATAAAAAATAAACTTCTAAAAATTTTAGATGTTAAAATGGTTCGGAACATACTGTTTTAATTCCTCCATTACAAAATCATAATGAGTACCTGGCAACATTGTAAGATTTATTCGTGTATTGCAAAATGTGTTGCCTAACTATCTACTTACTTGCTGAGGCCCGTATGATCAACGGTTGGCATCTATCCGAATCCGAGGCCAATATCAGGTTACAGTATCAAGTAAATTGAGATTATAATAGCGAATTTTTGATCCATCTAAAAATCATATAAGTAAATCATGTTTCGGTTATTATGAGCATACGCTTTCCTTGCGCTTTCGTAATTACCCGATTTACAACAAAATAGTTTTTGGTCATCGAATTTAACGTATTTACACAGTCACATCTGTCGTTGTCACTTGCCACTAATGTCAATGTTGAATGTTTGTTTTGATTGGATTATAGGTATTTTCAGTTTGTGTTTAAACCGTAGATTTAATATTTAAATGGAAAACGTTCTAGATATTGTAATTTATCGAAGAAATCCTGCGTTAGATCATCATTTAGTTAGAAATGTGATTCTGCAAAACATATTTGAAGAGGAGGCAAATGATCCTCCAATATTTAGACCAGAGTTGACAATTAAGCACACGTAGCAAAACAAAGCACAACAAAATTAAGCGCATTCGATTACAAACACAAATTAGACCTAACCTAACCTTATTATTTCGTTGTTGGCTAACTTAACTAAGGTTCGATGACGAGTTGTCAAATAATAATATTTAGATAAAAAAATATATTTTATTTAGGTATGACAAAGCTCATTTAAAGGAGGGGGTATCGGTTTTTGTGCTAATAACCGATGTCAATAAAGCTTTTACCATTAATAATTTATCAATAAAAAATAAACTTCTAAAAATTTTAGATGTTAAAATGGTTCGAAACATACTGTTTTAATTCCTCTATTACAAAATCATAATGAGTACCTGGCAACATTGTAAGATTTATTCGTGTATTGCAAAATGTGTTGCCTAACTATCTATTTACTTGCTGAGGCCCGTATGATCAACGATTGGCATCTAACCGAGGCCAATAATAGGTTACAGTATCAAGTAAATTGAGATTATAATAGAGAGTTTTTGAGCCATCTAAAAATCTATGTAAGTAAATCACGTTTCGGTTATTATGAGTATGCGCTTTCGTAATTACCCGATTTACAACAAAATAGTTTTTGGTCATCGAATTTAACGTATTTACACAGTCACATCTGTCATTTTCACTTGCCACTAATGTCAATGGTGAATGTTTGTTTTGATTGGATAATAGGTATTTTCAGTTTGTGTTTAAACCGTAGATTTAATATTTAAATGGAAAACGTTCTAGATATTGTAATTTATCGAAGAAATCCTGTGTTAGATCATAATTTAGTTAGAAATGTGATTCTGCAAAACATATTTGAAGAGGAGGCAAATGATCCTCCAATATATAGACCAGAGTTGACAATTAAGCACACGAAGCAAAACAAAGCACAACAAAATTAAGCGCATTCGATTACAAACACAAATTAGACCTAACCTAACCTTATTATTTCGTTGTTGGCTAACTTAACTAAGGTTCGATGACGAGTTGTCAAATATATACTCATGGATTACAAATATTAACCATTTCAATCGAAATACAAAAGAAACTTAACATTGCAATGTTTTAATTATGTTGTAGAAGTTATAAGTAAACAGTCCAAATTACTATTTTTGTCTTATAAGAAAGATAAAAATACAATAATATTCTCTAACCCCTAACCTAACCTAATACGTCGATTGAATTTAATAACCAACCGAATATCGGCTACCACTGATTGGGTTGATGTATATCAATTTTGCAGATTCTGGTGATTGAACATTTTCTTATATTCTTATTATTTTTCATTTAAATATTATTAAATATATTCGGACATTTTAGACACACATAGTAGGTAGTATTAAAACTATCAGTAATCTATTTTATTTAAGTTTTTTGCCAGTCGAGACTTGTATATTAAATAGTTTTTTGATAATTCTCATAGACATTAAATAGCAAATACCTAAAGTAGGTTTTTAAATAATAGAAATTAATCTATTTTAAGCCCCTAACTTGAATTTAAAAGCAAATCTCTGTTCTTTCCTCTCAGATTTTTAAGTTTTTTAAATAAACCAACTATTTCTCCGTATTAGCCATTTCAAACGATACCCTCCTTTAATTATAATTAATTAACATTCACTGTGTTAGTTATATTATAAACAAGAAACAATACAATCAAAATCTTAATAATAATTGGTCCAAACAACTATATATTTTAATTCAGAAAAATACTCAACTTACCGTTACAATGTAATTTGTAGCTGATGTAATAAGAGTAGCATTGATTGAAGAAGTCTGCTGTAAAGCTTTGACAAAAAATGTCATTGATGTTGTGTTGGTAATTAGCATAAGAGCGAAAAATAACATTCTGATCAAAAAGTAGTCCTATAAATAAAGCAATAATGCATAAAATAATCAATTTTAAAAACAGTTTTAACAATAGTAAGAACAATTAATAACTGCACAGTTAAACTAAACTTCCACTTTTTATTTGAAAAATTCGCTTTAAAATCAATTACAGCTGTTTCGCTATCACTAGCATCGTCAGATTGACATATTGAAATTACATGTTGTTTGTTTGTAACTGATCTTAGAGGGAAATACATCCAGGATAATCCCTTAGGGCTAATAACATCTAGGCTTTAATATTGTTATGTCTTATTACTTCCTTACTTGGTCTAGCCTTAACTCCTTATCAACATCAAGCACCTAGTTACAAACAAACAACATGTAATTTCAATATGTCAATCTGACGATGCTAGTGATAGCGAAACAGCTGTAATTGATTTTAAAGCGAATTTTTCAAATAAAAAGTTTAGTTTAACTGTGCAGTTATTAATTGTTCTTAGTAAGATGAACTTCCAAAAAGTAGAGGTTAACACAATCAAGTTTTAACAATATCTTTTAATTTTACCTCCCAGTTAGGCAACCCAGATAACTTTCCAAAAGCACTGCCGGTTGCAGCGAATGTACCAGAGACAAAAGCGAATTTAGCGTTGTCCATTTTAATAGGTATTTGTGTTTTAATTCGTTAGTTTTTTATTTTGAATCTCAATGAAGAAATGTGTTACATAAATTCACGTGTTGTTTTGAATGTAACTTATGGAAATGTCAGCCATCTACAACAGTTTTGTACACACTTCACGTTTCCTTTACGTACCTACACATACTGAAATGATTGGGAATTATACAGGAATAGAGATGGGATTTCCCTTTTGTGGAACATTATTTCGTTATTTACATCTAACAAAGTTTGAAGTAATTAAATAACGCAAATACTTGGATTCAAAAATACAAAAATAAATTCTAATAGTAGGTTGATTGTATATTAATAATACTCAGAATTAAGAATTAAATTAATAATGAAAATCCTCCAATGTGAAAATAGGATCATATATTCCATTTTATTATCCTTGTTAAACGTTTTATTTTTCATGGAACACAGAATTTAATTATTACCCTAAAAAACCTCTTACACCAGTACAATTTCCACACCTAAAAATAACGAGAAAGAGAAGGCGTTTTCGGTTTCGAAACTTTTAACAAAAAGACCCTTTAATTTTGTGTTCCCTTTTTACCTTCGCTTTCTAAACTTGTTGGAAAATTGTTATTAGCTACTTAGCAGGTACTTTTAGATAAACAGTCGAAAGTTCAAAAAGATGAAAAAAGAATGTTCTTTATTATAGTGTGTATTTATTTATTTCATTCGGTTAAAGGCAGGCTCAGCAAACTCCTTCTTCGAACAACTTCTTGGATAACTTTAACAAAATTTTCAGGGAAAGTTTGTGCACTAAACTCAATTTAATTGTAACTCGGTCTAGCTGATGGCGTGCAAAATGGGTTGGTACCGGGGATGAAGAGGTTAAGGGGTAGAAGGGTGGCCTTTGCTTGACAACTGATATGTTTTGCAAGTAAAATTATGTCTCCGACGACCTGATGCCTTTTCGACGACAGTTCAGGATCGGCTCAATTATTTGATATAACAGAAAATATAAAATAATAATCAATGTAAAGTATTGAATAATAAATAGGTAGGTAGTGTAGTATACTAATGAATTATGTATTCGTTTAATAACTGATTGTACGATGAAGACAGAAATGTGAGTCAGTCAATATATGGTAGCCTAGCTGTGAATGTGTTTTATTTACCTGAATTATTATATTATAATTACGATATACAGTGCTTTTACAGGTAGTCGAAAAAAAACGGAAAAAAAGAACAGGGCTATTATTGTAATTGAAAAAAACTAGGGGACTCGAACTTTTTACGTTTTCTGCATGGACGAAATCTGTGAATTCTACGTTTTATGTCGTATTTTTGGCATTTAAACATCGGTTTTGTTCACAGAATTATATATTTATATATAATTCTGTGGTTTTGATTTTTCTCAAACGTGCATCAGGTTATCTGTGCTGTGGATTTGAATATATTGAGATTTTGCTTATTTGATTTTTGGAAAGAAGTTTTATTTTAATTTAATTATAATAATTGTAAAAATAACTTCTCCAATAAGGCCCCTAAGACATTTTCTAGTAATAATAGTACGAACAACAGTTATTGTAATAGGACTATATTTAACCACAAAATAAACTAGATTGCATAAAGCCGGGTTCTCATGGGGAGTGAACACGAAAACGTGGCACACTTTCGTATGTATATTCGTGAATTTGCTGGAGCGATCTCACCAGCGTGGGTCGTGAACTGTTCACATGTATTTCAATCTCCACGAAAGGCTTGATTCAGTTGATCGCCTAAAGCCGACTATGGAAGAGGTCCTTGTTGAGAGTTGTGCTGTGGTGGGTTCACTTTTTAGTGAAATTTTGACACGAAGAATGAATAGGTTGCTTGAACCAACAGAAAAACGAAAGAGAAAACGATGGTGGGTTAGAAAGTGGATACTAGAACGGAGTCAAAATCTCGATCTCTATAGTTTTCGTTACTAGCGTCATACAATACGGGTTCACTCGCATACAATTCAAGAAATCTCTCAGTTTCTTTGTCTTGTAATTTTATTATACGACCCTTTACACTGCTGTCCATCTTGACGACAGGCAAATTCACGTTTGAAAATCAAACATGTTTAATCGAAAGCGTGAACCCCCACCCGGTCACTGGACAAACTCACTACCCATTCGTATTCGCGTTCACACCAGGCGTGAGCCACGAAAGCGTGGTATGCTTTCGTATTCACTCCCCATGAGAACCCGGCTTAAGAAAATTACTCACTCAGTTTAGATGCACGTTTGAAAAAAGACAAAAGACATAGAATTGATGTTTTTCGTCCATGCAGCAAACGTAAAAAGTTCAAATCTCTAGGTTATTAATTTTTTTTTAATTTAATAGCCTTGTTTAGATATTCGGAAACATCTAGAAATCTTTGAAATTAAAAACCATATCTTTCTTTCTATCTTTGAATTGTACCCAAAAGGGCCTAGATAATGTTAGACATTTTAGACCTGAAAATTATGTAGTGGCAAAACTGATGGGATTACTGGAATCATCTATTGAAAAAATACGAGTGAAAAACTATGGATGTACCTGTACCATTGTATAAACAATGCCTATACCACAACATACTGAAGAAATATAGCGCAGAATTGGTTTAATACTATCGTTTAACACCTTTATATTTCCCTTGGAGCTTGAAACTGGCAGGTGATTAAATTTTTTATAACAAATTTTTATATTAAATATATATTTTATTGAATCTACTGTAATATTATTTTGTGGTGGACGTTCCTTAGCAACTAGCTAGTGACATTAATACATTGAACTTGACATTTACATCTGTTAGTTTTATGTTCATTTATATTTGTTGGTTTTTATGTTCAATTGAGCCTAGTTTCTAAAGGCGTATATTATTACAATTTATTGAACATAAATTCAAAGAGTCACGACAACCAAATGGATCCCAAAGTTCTCTGATAAAATACGTCCACTAGTACAAGCAAAATCATTCCCACTGACCCCGGAACAGAAAGAGGTCATAGCAGTACTGAAATCCGATATCTCTAAAGCTGTGTTAATGTCAGTTGATGAAAAATTACCATTTACAGTGGAAACAGACGCTTCTGAGCACGCACTAGTAGCTACGCTCTCTCAAAACGGTCGCCCTGTCGCCTTTTTCTCAAGGACACTGTCAGGCTCAGAATTGGGCAATGGAGAAAGAAGCAGCAGCTATCGTTGAAGCACTTCGTAAGTGGCGTCATTATCTCATAGGCAGGCCGTTCCACATCATCACAGATCAATATGTTTGACAGCAATAGACGACGAAGCAAAATCAAGAATGAAAAGATCATGAGATGGCGCCTGGAGTTATCCTGTTTCAAGTATGACATATCATATCGTGCAGGCAAAGAAAATACCGTAGCTGATACACTGTCAAGAGTCTGCGCTTCTGTTTCTTCAAAGGATCTCCGGGAACTTCACGAGACTATGTGCCATTCTGGTGTAACTCGAATGGTGCATTTTGTGCGATGCAAGAACCTACCGTTCTCAGTTGAAGATGTTCGACGCATTACATTGAGTTGTAAAGATTGTGCGGAACTCAAGCCCCGATTTTTTAAAAATACCAGCGTTCTAATCAAAGCCACAGCACCTTTGGAGAGACTTAATCTCGATTTTAAGGGGCCTCTTCCTTCAAACACTAGAAATCGTTATCTGCTTACGGTTGTAGACGAATTCTCTAGATTTCCATTCGCCTTCCTCTCATCTGACTTGTCAGCAGCAACCGTTGTCAACCATTTAACTAATCTTTTTTCTGTTTTTGGAATGCCATCGTTCATCCATTCTGACCAAGGTACAGCTTTCATGTCAACGGAATTGAAAAATTTTCTGATGTCCCAAGGGGTTGCGACCGGCAGGACTACAGCTTATAATCCCAGGGGAAACGGTCAGGTGGAGCGCTTTAATGGCACTATTTGGAAGACAATACAGTTGGCTCTTCGAACTAGAGGCCTCAGAATTGAGCAGTGGGAGCAAGTATTACCCCAAGCACTCCATTCTATAAGATCTCTGCTATGTACTTCCACCAACGCAACGCCTCACGAACGAATGTTCAACCACATAAGAAAATCCATAAACGGACATTCACTCCCAACTTGGCTGTCTGTTCCAGGAACTGTTTTGATGAGATGTCTACCGCCGCCAAACAGCAAATACGACCCAGCCGTTACACGGGTTGTACTCCTGGAGGCCAATCCTGACTACTCCCATGTGCGACTCCCAGATGGAAGGGAAACCACCGTCTCAAACCGATATTTAGCACCGATAAATGACGACGTATCTCCTCCAGAATTATTAGCCTCGATAAATGACGACGTACCTCCTCCAGCATTGCAATTGACGCCTGAAACCGGGAGGCTTACTGAACAAGATCCTCCTCAACCTACACCAGGTTCTCCGTCTCCCTACAAGGACCCACCTCATGACGTTCTTCGTCGTAGTCAGAGAACCAGATATACACCAAAATACTTAGAGGACTATGTTTTAAAAAAAGGGGGGTGAATGAAATATTATTTTGTGGTGGACGTTCCTTAGCAACTAGCTAGTGACATTAATACATTGAACTTGACATTTACATCTGTTAGTTTTATGTTCATTTATATTTGTTGGTTTTTATGTTCAATTGAGCCTAGTTTCTAAAGGCGTATATTATTACATTACCCCAATATTTCGTGATAGTGTTATTCAAAGTCTCAAGATTTAAATAAATTGACATCTCACATAATCAACTAAATTACGGATTGAAACAGAAAGTTTTTTAATTTTTTTTAAAGGCGATTCAGAAGGGGAAACTTTCAATGATTTTTACTGTTCGTTGACTACATGTATTCGTATACTATTCAACGCAAATATTTTCATTGGTTATTGTCAGAAAAAATTGGGACAGGATCTTATAGAGAATGCCACTGTTGTCTTTTTCCAAAATGTCGGTTTTGCTTTCTCTACTAAAACGATAGTAGATTTGAAATCGACTTGTACTTTTGATGCTTTTACAAAGTAAAATGTCTGTTAGTAGTGCAGTCGAATTACGTGAAAAAGTGACCAATTTATGACTTAAGTCCGAATTGAGGTAGCTAAGTGGAAAGGGGTAGGTTTTATAATTACAAATCGAAAGGCGACCATCCAAGATCTTAGATGCGTGCGAGTGTTGCGTGGTAGGGGTGGAAAGGGGGTGAAAACGGTTTTTTTGCAATTTGCAGCGTAAATACGCATTTTATTGAAAAAAGTTAAATGGAAAAGTTGTAGATAATAAAAAAATCGACAACTTTTGTCTGAAACATTTTTTCACATAACCTAAAAATAATGGCTAAAAAAGCGAAAAACCATAATTTTCGTTTTTTATTTTTTACTCAGCGAAAAATCAATATTTTGTTATGAAATTCAGTACAGTGATAGCTTTTTGTATCCCAATAAAGAAGAATTTTTTTTTACGATAACTCAATTTTTTTCCGACATATTAACGATTTTCGAAAAAAAGACCTCATTTTGTAACGGCTCCCAAGGTCCGAATTTTTATTTTAGACGCCTCTTGAAGGTCTCATTTTTTTCGTAATGACTTTAATTTTCTTATACAATAATAAAAAAAATACTACTCTTAGCAAAAAAAATCGTTTAAAATCGAGAAAACTGAAAAATTCATAATTTTTCACGCGGATCTTTTTCCTACCCTTCTACACGTTATATTACTCTCAAAAATATTTCATGTACATGCATTTAATTTATCACACCTTATTGTAGTTTGTAGGATTAAAATAAAGGAAATTATGGACGTCTATATTGATTAAAAAAATAAAAAAATTTATTTTATACTTACATACGATGAAATTATACAAAGAAAGTACAATCTTCCTCTTGTACTTCTACTTCATCGTCATCTTCTTCATTTTCGTCTTCATTTTCATCATCTCCGTCTTCATCTTTATCATATTCATATTATCATTTTCTGATTCTTCTTCGTCAGATTCGACATTTTCTTCCTCTTCTAGCATGCGATTCTCATCTTGAAATGCATCGTTTTGGACAACGTGTTCTGAAGGATGTACATCGGCAATTTCTGTGATTGATTGCTTGATATTAGTACAATCATTAACGCCGTAGCAATTCGAGCATAAATTCGTACACTTTAAACCGTGTTTTCGACAACTGCATCTTAAAGAACTGCAACCTTTTTTGCAACTGCAGGAAATTTTTTATAGCAGACTGTCTGGAATTAATTGTCCTTCAGTGTACTTTGGCATCAAAAATCCTTCCGAAGTTTGTTTCCAGCCCCACTCCGTAGGATTTTTGTATATAGTATATATACACGTATATATAGTACAGTATATTCACGTTTGATGACGGCAAGTACATTTAAAAATAATAGAGAAACGATTCACAAAATATACAAAACTACTAAATAACCAAGTTATGACAATCAGTTGAATGATTTTTTTAATCAATATAAACGTCCATGATTTCCTTTATTTTAATCCTACAAACTGCAATAAGGTGTGATAAATTAAATACATGTACATGAAATATTTTTGAGAGTAATATAACGTGTAGAAGGGTAGGAAAAAGATACGCTTGAAAAATTATGAATTTTTCAGTTTTTTCGATTTTAGACGATATTTTTTGCTAGGAGTAGTATTTTTTATTATTGTATATGAAAATTTAAGTCATTACGAAAAAAATGAGACCTTCAAGAGGCGTCTAAAATAAAAATTCGGACCTTGGGAGCCGTTACAAAATGAGGTCTTTTTTTAGAAAATCGTTAATATGTCGGAAAAAAATTGAGTTATCGTAAAAAAAAATTCTACTTTTTTGGGATACAAAAAGCTATAACTGTACTGAATTTCATAACAAAATATTGATTTTTCGCTGAGTAAAAAATAAAAAACGAAAATTATGGGTTTTCGCTTTTTTAGCAATTATTTTTAGGTTATGTAAAAAAATGTTTCAGACAAAAGTTGTCGATTTTTTTATTATCTACAACTTTTCTATTTAACTTTTTTCAATAAAATGCGTATTTACGCTGCAAATTGCAAAAAACCGTTTTCACCCCCTTTCCACCCCTACCACGCACCCCTCGCACGCATCTAAGATCTTGGATGGTCGCCTTTCGATTTGTAATTATCAAACCTACCCCTTTCCACTTAGCTACCTCAATTCGGACTTAAGTCATGAAAAAAAGGTAATTCGACTGCACTATAGTAGCTGTTCTAAGTTTACGAAATCTCGAAAAAATTAAGTGTTCAGGAAAAAAAATATTTTCAATGTGCTTCCCATTGATTGAAGATTATCCTATGAAATAAGATAGAATACCTTGTTGATATGTGTTTTAGATATAGTAAAAATGGTTTTCGCCGGAAAATCCACTAGTATTTTTTCAAAAACGAAAGACCCACTGTGAAAAAATTGGCTCAAGATTTACGACAAGATCCTGATTTGTCAGATATGAGTAAAACAATGTTATGGAGAGTCCTAAAAGATATGAATTTTGCTTATGAAAAATGAAAAAGCAGACAGAAAAAGTATGCTCATTGAAAGAGAGGACATTATTTGCTTGCGTAGAGACTACTTACGATCAGTGAATACCAGGTCTGGCTAATAAATAACGAGACTGCACGCGCAGAAGGCGTCCTAGAGGGGTAGGGTGTGAAACGAATACAGCGTTAGATAGCTGGAAGTATCTTCTGTAGAGATTAGAAGCGAACGTGTTTTTTTCTTGTGCCGATAACAATGTGTTCGCCAGACAATACCACTTGTCGGACACTTTCCACAAAAACAGAATAAAATAGTAAAACCTTTATCTATTTCTCCTTTTTTAATTTATCATAAGTTGCATTCATTATCTCTCTGTTAACTGCAGCCTTGGTGCAGCTTTTGGTAACAGAAAAAGACAAATAATAAATTTTAAGATGGCCGGAGTTTAGCATGTGTGCTGATGTACAACCTGTTGAAGGAAAAGTGTAGTGGGAAGTGCAGTGGGAAATAGTAAGTAAATATTGTAAAAATGATTTTTTTATCGCTATATCAATTCTGCATGATTAGATAATGGTTAGCGTCAGTTTTATACATAAAAATGGTACCTTTTCGGTTTCTAACCTCTGGAATTATGTGTCCGGCAAACTGGTCTAGGAAAATTAAGTAAAACGCGTTTTCGGACAAGGTGTCCGAAAACCGGTGCGTGACGTAAAATTTTTATCTGTCCTTTATTAATAGATGCACTAGTTTTATATTTGTACGCCTTGCTCCCATTATTCAATTATATATGAAGAATAGGATAACCAGTTTTCGGACGCATTTTTCCTTAGTTACGAGAAAGATGTAGCACTCGTTTCCTGGGTGTCCGAAAAACGGTACTTTTCAGACGCAAAAAAATTCTATGCGATTTCCATTGCTTTCATATGTGTCCGAAAAATACTGGTTTTCGCTGGATTCACTTTATTTAAAATTAAACCAAGTCAGCACCCTAAAAAGGGTGGTTTTGGATGGAGAAAACGAAATCGGCAAAAAAAGGGAACCCGAAAAATTTTTGGAAATCAAAAAACCGTAATTTTGTACTTACTCCAATGTTTCACTTCAAGCAGCCCTACTGGCAATTCAAGAGACGGGAATAAGTTTAAGGGAAGCAAGCAAACGTTATGGTAAGTACTTAACTATCGCCTAAATATAAAAAATAATTCAAATAGGTATTCCCAGAACCACCATACACGATAAGTTTACTGGAAAATCTCCAGCTGAAAAGAAAAAAACTGGATCCCCACCATTGTTAACTGTTGAAGAAGAAAAGAAAAGTGCAGACTGGGCTATAAATATAGCAAAACGTGGCTTCCCGATCTCGAAATCTGATCTGATGGTAGCTGTAGCTTTTTGAAAAGGCATCCCGAAATTTCTCAAAGGGAGACAGAGGGTATCAATCAAGCAAGAGCTTTAATAACAGAAGAGTCCATTTGATCGTGGTTCTGTGCTTTGCGAAAGTATATAGAGGACAACAATTTTCAAGATATGTTAGAAGATCCAAGTAGAATATTTAACGCAGACGAGTCAGGGTTTTACTTGTGGAAAAGTCCTCGGACCGAAAGGATGGAAAAATGTATACGTGATTAAGTCCAGCAAGGAGAAGGAAAACATCACTGTTCTTATACCTTTCAATGCATCAGGAGCAACATTACCCCCATAAATCACATAAATCACATATGACTCTTCCATGAAGCAAGAGCGGAAAGCAGGGCAGAAACGCCCTGAAAATTTGAATCAAATAACCACAAGGATTAATTTTTGCAAAGGATTTGAATTATTAAGGTACTACAAATTATAATAAAAATGTTCAATTTCATAATGCCTTGTTTGTTTTACCCTTTTGCAATTTTATTGTTTAACTTTGGTAGGTATCGAAAAGTACTGCTTTTCGACACGTTGTCCGAAAAATAGTGCATCAGCGTCTGGCAATTTGTCCATGGTGTCTGAAAACTGGTTAAATTGACTTTTTGGCTTTAAATGGGCATAATTCATAAAATAATTAATTTTTAATATTTCTTCTTGGTCTCCATACATTCTGCAAACTTCAAAAAATACATTTGTGAAGACAAAAATTTGGCTCAAGCACAAATAACTTTTTTATTGAGTGTTCAATGCGGAAAAGTAGTTATATGTCCGAAAACCGGTTCAGTCACCTATAGGTTGTTGAAAGAGGCCTATGGTGAGAATTCTCTATCTCGTGCGCGTGTTTTCGAATGGTATAAAAGGTTTTCTGAAGGTCGAGAGAGCACCGAAGATGACCAACGTCCAGGTCGACCTGTCTCTGTTTCAACTATGTAAACAGTGACCAAATTAAATGAAATTGTGCGCGGAGATCGTCGTATGAGCATTCGGATGATTGCTGAGACTGTAAACGCCGATAAAGAAATTGCCAGAAAAATTTTACATGACGAATTGAACATGAAGTCTGTGCGAAGTGGGTCCCAAAACATTTGACACCTGACCAAAAGCTCGTCCGTCAACAGTTCTGCTCAGATTTTCCTCAGAGGTTAGATGAAGAACCAGAATTGATGGAAAACATCATCACATGCGATGACACCTGGATATTCCAATACGATGTTGAAACTAAGCGGCAATCCATGCACGGAAAAACTCCTGCATCGCCGTGAATGAAAAAAGCAAAGATGTCGAAATCAAAATTTAAAGCCATGCTAACCGTTTTATTCGACATCAACGGCATCGTGATGACTGAATGGGTTCCAGAGGGTCAAACTTACTATTTGAAAGTTTTAGCAACGCTGCGAAAGCGAGTTCGTAAGAAACGGCCAGAGTTGTGGAAAAACAAATCGTGGATCTTGCACCAGGATATTTAGCCGCTAGAGGCATTCCAGTGCTCGAACACGCGCCGTACTCGCCTGATTTAGCACCCTGTGCCTTTTTCCTGTTTCCGAAGATCAAATCTGCCTTAAAAGGAACCCGGTTCGAGTCGATGGAAGAGCTCCTAAATGCTCTTACAAAGAAGACTTCCAGCATTGCTTTGACCAATGGAAAAAACAATTGGAACGGTATGTGGCGAGGGAAGGGGAGTATATTGAAGGGGATCATTCGTTTGTAGAATAATTTTTAATAAATAAAACTCTTTTTTATAAACAGTCTCGTTATTTAATAGTCAGACCTCGTAGAAGACATCAACAAGGAAAACACATTTTTTATTTAGACAAACCTGGGTTACTGAAGGTCTACTTCAAAAGTTTGGCAAGAAAAAATATTCAAAGTTCACGTCAAGCTTTTATGGAAGATTGTTCTTCAGGTCTCAAAATGCCAGCTGGAAAAGGACGTCGGTAGCGAAAATGGATTTATAGATAGTAGACTTCTTCTTTTTGAGTCTAAAAAACAAGCGACTATTAAGAAGAAATAAATGCAGCAGTTTTTGAGGACTGGTTTGGGAGAATTCTGGACAAAATTCCTCCTTCCTCAGCAATAGTTATGGACAATGCTCCTTACCAATGCCTGGAGAAAAGATAAAGTCCAAATTTGGCTACACTACTAAAACAGTATTAAATCCTATCATAATTAATATTGGACAAAGCAGTAGCGAAAGCGATACTGATACTGCCTCGTTAGATGATAGTGAATGAACTAACTGCAGATATTTATTATTATAACTATTATTATTAAGTAAAAAATAATATGTTATGCAAATACTTTATAGAAACATTAAAAAGTTTTCTGTATCAATCCATTTTCTTGGTTATTAATAAATAATATCCAAACTTGTACATTTACATAAAAGATGCAATAAAATTTTATTCACTGCGCTCATGAATATACACTGATTAAAGCTTATCAGTTATCGAGTACGAGTACGAATATATCAGTCGACCAGCAAAATAGTAGACCCTTATCTCTTAATCCTATTGCTGTATACTCATAAAATAAATGATCCACATGTATAGGGTTAGTTTATTATTTATTTTACTGTAGTACATCACAGATCTAGTGAGAGTTTTATTTACTCCTTATAGTTTATTTTAGCTACTTTTTCATTGTTAAAAGACACCAACATTTTTTATCGAAGTTCCTGTTTCTATGAAATGAACTACAAATTAATATTTGTTTACACCACTGGCTTCGTCAGTAAAAAAAACTACATTTAACCTCAGTTTTACCATTTCCAAGTTAAATTGTTTTTAATCAATTGCATATTGTTCAAGTTTTATTGTCAAATGGGCTTTTCGCAAAAGCAAGAACTTTTGAATAACAAATTAAACTTTATTAAATTAGACGGTGGAACTTAAAGACTTAACTTTTGCAATCGGTTTCCTCGCGGATAACTCTCTGAATATTTACTTACAAAAGAGTAACTAAGAATGACACTTTTTAGCACTCTTTTTATTTATGTTATACCTACTATTGAATTTAACTCTTTTCGCTAATTTTCTTGGGGTGGACAAAACAACGATTTTATTGTTGCTGTTCATTAATTGTAAGTTAGATTGACACTTAGACCATATACAAATAGACTGGCTGTGACGTCATTTTTCTGAACAACATACTGAAGCCAATATTATCTCTCTTTGTCGCATGAAGTTCGTGGAGCTACGGGATGAGGTGTGTGGGCGGTACTGTTTACAAACAAAAAATACCAGCGGCGCAAATGTCTTTTAATAGGAACCTAACAAGGTTTTAACTCTAATCAAAATTCTTAAATCATAACTTTAACCCAAAATTAATACAACGAAAACAATACCACAATTAGTTTATGAACAGGGTAAGATTAATGTTTACATAATGATTCGCAATGTTCCATGCTATAAGAAACAGTGCAGTCGAAGATATACGAAAACAACCGAAGAAGTTTTATTCAAACGTGGATTTGTTTGTAAACATATAGTTATAGAACACAACATAAAGTTATTTTGGCTTCACAACAAGGACAGAAAATTGACGTCTATTTGTATATGGTCTAAGGATTGACAAGAATAGGGACAAACCTTTCTAAGATCAGAGCTCTTTTTATTGGAATTGCTGAGTAATACAAATACATTTTACAAAATAACAGTTTTATTAACACATTAACAAAACCTAAAACTAGAGATACAAATAAAGTTACACAATAACATATAAATGTATTCTTAAATAAGCGATATAATAAAACAACAAATTTCATGTTTACATTTTTGCACTAAGTTAATAACTTACACAATATTGTATTCCAAATACCGTTATGTAAGGCTTATAAAAGTTTTAATCATTGAAATGAGTTGTAAATAATTAATTTGTATTAATAAATATCTGTAATTTGTATATGTCTCTGATGAACTAATTCGTATAGTGTGTTGAATAGGTATTTGGAACAGATAATCGATTACTAACAATGAGTTTATTTTGACTAGGTATACAAAATACTCAATTATCTTTTTTTTATTACTTAATTACTGATAAGGCCTTTTTAAAGAAACAAATTAGAACTTATTTGACCAGACACCTGTACAAAACAAAATTATTGTTACCTAAAAGGAGAAATATCTACTATTGGTAAATTTAATTAATAATTATTGTTAAAACTTATTTGCTATTAAGTTATAAATAAAATTGTCTGATTAAATAAATATAATTGTTACTTGTGAGGGGCGTTTCTAATTTTTTAAGACTGCCACTGCCTGAATTTGGTAAAAAATGTGGTTATTTTTACATTACAAGAATGTGCAGTAGATGGCGATAGTGGTTTCAAATTAGTATTTTTATTATACATTCTAATATTTTTAGAGCTTGCTGACTTTCTTTATCTACGCCAGAGATGAAAATATGAATTTGGCTTCGTAAATCTTTGAATATTTCCACGAAATATATTTACATTTGACCTTGAGACCATCAACAGATGAAAAATACCTGTATATTTTTTATTAAATATTATTTGGATCGTTATTGTATGTGTTTTGGTGAGTGAACATATTTAATTTTTAATAATTTAAAATATCGATATATAAAAATTTAAAATAAAATAATATTTCGGCACTAAAAATAATTAATTAATGAGATATTTATTATCATAAAAACATTACGGTTTTTAAATATATTATATTCGACGAAGACACTAGTTCGGGCAACTAGTGTGGATATCATGGCCATATCGCACGAGATAGGCGAAGTGCTCAATCGTCCGAGTGTGATATGGACAATTCACACGAGCTGAACAGTATATTATTTCTACGACCCACTTAAAAAAATCCAGGGAATAAATATTTTATTTAACTGTAATATCACTTCAAATTAAAAATTTCTACAATTTTATTTATAATTTTATCAAACAATTTTTGTGATAAAAAAATACATTGATAAAAACAATGCTACATTATAATTTGAAATTAATTATTGTAGTAAGTACTCGGAATTATTTTTACAAAAATATTTAAAACAATATTGTCATTTACTCGTCTTTATTCGTCAATGATCTGTGAACCTGTCAATTAATAGACGATAAATTTTTACTCTTCGAGTTTTTTGCCGACATTAATAACAGCATTTACAAAAATGAAACTAACAGAACTAGACGAATCGAGATTTTAACCATGATTGGTTATGGAGATAGAGTGAGGACTCAAGCAGAAGTTAATAATTTATTTAATGCTAAATACCCCAATCGCGATCCAATTACTCAATCAACAGTAAGTAAAATTGAAAAATTTAGAGAAACGGGCCATGTTAAAGATCTTCCCAGAAGTGGTAGAACATCAAGATCGGAAGCTAAAAAACTGGACGTTGTACTGGCGTTTCAAGAAAATCCTCATACCAGTTCTAGGCAGGTCGCACTAGATAATAATGTCCACCAATAAGAGTGCTAAAACAGGAGAAGTGGTATCCATACAAATTACATCTGGTCCAGGAGCTATTGTAACAGAGATCCGGGTTTCATACAAAAGGAATTTTTTTAGATGAAGCGTCTTTTGGGCAAGTGAAAATCCACATTGGATGGACGCAATGTCCAACACATCTATAGCAGTTGATGGGCATTCAAAAATTAAAATTGACGTGTTTTAATATTGTTTTTAAAGTCGTCTATTTCTGATATAATGAATTTATTCCATACATTTGCATCATAATGTATGTTATTTTACTGATTATTATATTTAATCTGTTTTAAATAGTTTCGCTATTAACTGTAAGGTCACCAAGGAAATCTTCTCGAGGTTCTCTTCTGCCTGGGATTGATATTTATCTTAACATAGTTTTTATAGCTTAAAATAAATAAATTAAACTAAGAAGTAGAATTAAAAATAAAATGATTTCCGTAGCGCCCATTTACTAATTTCCCAAAGAAAACAATAGTGTACAATACGTCAGAGCCAATGAACTTACTCACCCCTAGCCAAGACATTTTTTTATAATATTTGTATAAAATAAGAATAATTTGCTTAATAATTACAGAACCTTATTATCTCGAGTACAAAATTAAAGTTTATTGTTAATTAATATCAAACTTAATTTTTCTACATTACAGTTGGTAAACTTGGTTGGTTGGTGCTTCAGTGAGATATTTCTACGTAGAACACTGTTTCGAGCAGTGATGTCCCTACACAGTTCTTGATTTAAAATTACAAGAATTGCGTTTGGACAATCAAGGCCAAAAACTGGGTGAAAATCAGTTTCTTCTTCAACAGTCTTTAAATCTGCAAAAAATAACAAGGCATTAAACAAGAAAAATGTTAATTATCTTTATACATTTATTTTTATTTTCTACTTTATCTTCTTTTGTCTAGAAAAAAGGAAAATTTTACATTAAAAGTTTTACCATTATTTAAGTAATTTCAAATTATAATTCATAATTTGTATTTTCTGATTAATTAGAAATCCATTTTTGGAATTTTAATACACACAGTAGTGAAATACATTTTCTACTGCTAGAAAAAACTTCTGATCGATGTACCTACCTCTTAATTACCTTAATTAAATATATTCACAAGAGGTACATCAGCATCTTTGTGATGCAAATCAAATTTAACATTAGAAGTATTATCATATACTTATGGAAGCGATAACATTCCCATCATGATCGACAATAGCAAAATTCCAAATCCAAATATTTCCAAACTACATACTAAAAATTAAAGATCGACAAGCATATATTATGCAAAACTTCTTATAAAAACATTTACTGTTTAATATTTTAGTTTAAAAATTTGTTTTTAATAATACCAAAGTAATAATTTTAGACATGTCTCATATTTTTGAAATCGTTTTTTAAAGCAGAAATGGAAAAAGAATGTTAATATAAATATTTTTTATTTACTAAAAAAGTACAAAATTACTCTAGAAAGGCAAATATACAAAAATGATGTAAACAAATAAATACTCAAAATGTGCTACACATTTGTTTGGAGAAGGTACACTGAAAAAGAATTTACAAAAACAAATAATAGTCCAGTCGCAAATGACAAAATATTTTTCGACATGGCACTAGATCATTAATTTATGATGGAATATTTAGATTTTTATATCATTTAAAAAAATTATTCTGTATGCGATTTGACTGGGATAACTCTTGGAAAATAGCTGGTAAAATAGAAAATACGGTTTTCCAAGAATATCTCGCTAACCATACAAAGTTACGAACATTTATAATAAACTATATTTGTAGACCGGAAAATTTACTACATGAATCTTGTTGATTCAAAAATGCTTTAAAGTCTGTGGTTTGAAAAGGTGTAATAAAGCACTAAATAAAATCATTTTGAGGTGTTAAGGATCAGGCTTTTGCATTTTTTTATTAAATCCTGGCACACTTATTAGCTTATCAGTTTCAGCCCTGTTTGACTTAGCAAAGGAACGCTCTCTTAAGTTCAAGGTTAGATGAGACGAAGATTGTAGGCTATCCAAGGTACTTCTAAAGTATCCGGATACCAGAACAGCCAAGAAGTACATGGCAATGACCAGAAAGAAGCTGCCTTTGGCCACAGGCATCATTACTGGTCATTGTTCCACTATGTAGAAGATGTGAATTAGTAGATGAGACAGTGGAACAACATTTCATGTGCTGGCTAACACATGCCAACTTGGGGCATTCCTTCAAACAGGTAGGTTGGTTGATGAGCTAGTAGGCAGGGTCATTCTCAGAAGGACGCACACTGAACCAAATGTGGCCCAAGTGCTGTGGGGCGACCCTACCTTTAAAAATGACAGGTAAAGCGTTTTCCAAGAAAATGCTCACTTTTGGTATAACGTTCTTCTAAATATATGTTATTCAAGGCCATATAGTTTTTTAATTCCCAATTTCCTTTTATTTGCCCAGGAACCATTACGTAATTGGAGACTGTGGTAGCTTGCATTATCCATTACTATCACGCTATTCTGGGGAATGCTTGGTAAAAGCAAACTTTTGAACCATTCTTTAAACAATGCGGCCGTTGTATCTTCCAGGCAGGAATTATTTGGGACCCAGCCGTTTTTTGACTCCGCATGTAAAATGGTGATTCTTTTGCCTTTATTTGAAGGAGCTTTGGTTTGAAACTTATTGGAATAATCGGACCATTCTTTAGATGCGTGTCAAACCACGTCTCGTCGAGGTAAAGTATTGGACGATTTTCGGAACATTGAAGTTATATACTCATAACGCCACTTTTGTAATTGATAGGATTCTATAAGGACTTGCTTTTTATCAATTGTACGATATCTGAATTCCATTTTAGTCAGAATTCTCTAGACTAGGTCAGAAGGATTTCTTTAGTTTTTGCCCGACATTAATTTAGATTTAAAGGGGTTGGAAGTGTGTTTCTAGAATACCTCTCATTCTACTAAGGCATATTTGACATGGCGTTCACATCCATATTTCAATATACTGGAGTATAGTATATTACATAACGAGTGTGGAAAGTGAAGTATTACGCACAAGTGAAGTTTAGCACGAGCCGCGTAGTGGCGAGTGCGGAAACGTAACGAGTGTAAGAAATACACTTTCCAACGCGTTGTGTACACGATTTTTCCTACGACCCCAATATTTCTTATAGTATATTTTAAATTTATTTATAAAATTTATTTTAATTGCTAGTCATGTTAAAAATTAGTATTTAAACGAGTTTATATATTGCATAGAAATATAATTAATTAAAATCAAATAACCACATTTCTCAGGAATTCACATTGAAATTCTTTATTAGCTAAATGACATTTTAATTTTTTTGTGGGCGCTATAAAAATTAAAAGTTGGTGAAATTAATTGAAAAGTAATGTAATAATAATAGACACAAAGATAATTGTAAACAGAAACATAAACATAACTTCAAAAATCCACATTCGACACATGCACGGAACCTAAACACAATATAAAAAAGAAGAATAAACTGTTCTTCTTTCTAAAAGTGTTTTTATAAAAATAATAATACTGAATAAAAATATGTTTATTTTTTTAAAAATTTAAAAACCTATAAGAAACTTTATTCTTTATTCTTACTTTATACAGAAAAATTTGTATTGGCAATTACCATACAATATTTGACACAATGAGGATTTAAAAAAAAATTAAATGGTCCTTGCTTTGACATTCATGTGTTTTTACTATTGATAAATTTGACGTAAATGTCACAGATCATAGAACTATATTTTTTTACTTTTCAATACGTGTATTGATATTTACTTTTCAATACGTGTGTTGATATTAGCTACTTTCTTAAGTACAAATAAGTGTGCAAACTAGCACTTTCATATGTGGTCGTAGGAAAAAGTATTTAAAGTATACGCATGCAATTTTTTTTTAATTGAATTTAAAGCAATAAATCACAGTTAATTTCAATGATTAGTAAAATTTACTGCAGCTTAAACCGTTCAATAAAAACATCCGTCATTTAAATCAATTTCCCATTTCCGAGAATCACTTATTCAAATTCGACCTACTACTCCGTTTAAATCTTCTTCGGCTACATCAAACAAAAAATAAATGATCCGCAAATAGTATAATTTATAAATCGTTACCCGGGACAAGGGGATAGCGAAAGAAAGGGATTTTTCTTTAAGGATTAGGGGACTTACCGACCAACATTCATCTTTGTCTTGTCTTGTCCATATTTAACCGACCTTTAATTTATCTTGTGTACATGACTGCCAGTAATGGTTGGTATTGATCGCCCAAACTGGATCAAACATTCTTAAAAATATAAATAAAATAGGAAAAAAATTATTTTAGTACAGGGGATAGCAAAAAATAAGAATCTTAAAGCTTTTACATTCTATGTGTTGACAATCTAGTTTGTTTCTTAAAATCATACGTTTCTTCTTCGTAAGATCAAAATTATCAATATTCTTAGTATAGTGGAATAAATTTAAAGTTATACTTATGTATATTGTTTATTTATAGTGTCCTATCACTTCCATTACTTGTTTAAACATAATTTTTATGTCCTATAGTTTGATTATTAGTGTCCTATCACTTTATAGATTTGGGTGCACTATCACTGTTTCTATTTGGGTTTCACCCTATCACTCACAGTTTATAAATCACATGTTTGTTTGTTTGTTTATATTACATATGTCGTTATTTAATAAATTGAATGTTTTTAGGTATATTCAAATACTGGAATTGTTTAAAATATTAAATCTAAATCATAGCTTATAAACTACTCATACTTTATAATAACAACTACTTCTTGTTTTGTTGATATTAAACTTAACTTGTTATTTTCATTTTATATTTCTGATAAAACTTGTTCTTAAATTGATTGATACTTAAATATAATTTGTTGTAACTAATATGTTTACTTTTTAATTGGTTTCTAGGTAACTTGAACTTGATGCATGATTCTACATCTAAGACAAAGATGACCCAACCAGACTACTGAATTATAGTGTTTTCAAACTCATATTATTGTTGGACTCAAGTTTATTTAGTGTACCTAGTTAATGTGTATAATTCAGAATAAAAGAAGCCTTGAAATTCATTTTACTGAAGACTATTATAATTATCATATATCCTTTTTCTTTATAAAACATGAATTATACTAATAAATAAGGTAGATAAGATAATTTTAATTTGATTTTTAATCATTACAGTATATATGTAGCAGGTAGAATTGTAAAAAAAAGTTGACTCTAATGTATTTCTCTTTTTCTTCATTTTAGCATGATGATGGCTTCTAAATAGGTCGAAACTAACAGCGTTATGCTAACATCTGTATAATTTCATTAAAACTTGTAACACTGGCATTGGTTTTTTTTTCATTTGTAAGTGTAAAATAAATTTCATAAAATATGATTTGCTTCAATGGAAAATTAATTGCTTCAAAACAAAACAAAATAAAATCTGTGGAATAAATATAAAAGGTAATAAAGTTCAAAATCAAATTATCCGGCAGTTTTAGTCAAAAGAGGTAATAAAACAGATACTCTAAGACAATTTGACGACATTAAAGAATAAAGTGGTTAACTGTCAGGTGGATAAAGCTGTAAAAATATTAAATGAAGAGTTATGCAAGAGCGAATAATCCTCAATGATTTTTTATTAAGAAATTTATTTCATAATCGCTGTAATAACTTTTTTTCATACTGTACGGTAAAGTGCCATTCTCGGATTCGTTTGAGTCCGGGAAATTGAACTTTACGGTACACTTGTACTTTACAGTACTCTTCAATTCTTCCAATGTTGTTTGAAATAATAAGTGAATCAAATTGATTTACTAACCCTTACTTTTCGGAAGTCCATCTTACAAGAATAAAAAATAAAACGAAGAGTTTTTTTATTATTCTTAATAAGTGAATCAACATAAATTCTAGTTTTTGAAGATTGACATTAATTACACAACTGCTGTTGCCAGCAATATGTATTAATGGAGTTGTTGATGAATTTACAGTGTTTTCTGTAATCGCGTAAGACGTGTGGCTGTGATGTAGTACTTCAGCAGTAGTTTCGCCCATTTGGATCATTCTTGCAATCTTGTTTATGCCTTCAACCGATTCTTCTATATGTTACCGGCAAAGTACGTTATGCGGTCATACCTAAGTTTACCTAGGAAAAGTCCGCATTGCCGGCCTACTTTAAGCAAAGTTTGAAATTATTCGATATTTCGGACATTGCCTACACGAGTAGTACGACAATCTTAAGTTTGCCAAATGTGTAGCAGGCAAACTCCGAAATAAACTGATATCCCGATTCCAGGTGGTCGAAACTTGTCGCTACGTGTTCACATATGATGGTGGGGGGCGACGTAACAACTGAATTCTCATTCTGGATAAATTTCTTACACTTAGGTATAATTTTCTAAGTTTTGTTTATAATTTTGATGTTGTTTTGTTAAAATGAGTATAATTAAAAATTATCGTAATAGAGATTTGCTATTGTTAGAAAATTATACATTTTCTAAAAGTAGTAGGTTAAGTTTAGGTTAGGTTAGGTTCCGTTAGATACTTATATGAAAATAAATAGTCTTAGCAAAACAGCAACAATTAAAGACAAAAATGTAAAAAATAAAATTGCGTTTCTAATATTTAGTTTATTAATGTTTTTCTTCTATCGCAAACTGGGCCTCGTACTCCTACATAGAAAATTGACAGTATGATAGTAATGCGGCAGGTTGTTTCGTATTTTGCCTGCTACAATTTGGAAAACCTAAGACTGTCGTACTACAGTGTTGTAGGCAATGTCGGAAATATGGAATAATTTCGGACTTTGCTTAAAGTAGGCCGGCAATGCGGACTTTGTCTAGGTAAACCCAGGAATGCCTGCAACACGTACTTTGCCGGTAACATATATACTTTTCTGCAACTGAAGAACTCTTTCATCCACCGTGCTGTTTTAGACTTTAAGGTCAGCTCCAGCATTGGCCAACAACGTTGAGGATGTCCTCCTGAAGTAATAACGTGTATACTTTTCTGGTTGGTCTAGTTTTAAGAACTCAGCTATTTTCTTAGGTGCTCCGCCAACAGTATGTATACTAGCTCTTTGAGACAGACATTTTCCTTGTCTATAACCCACCAAAAGAGCTTTCAGGGAGACGTGTTGCCGAAAATTCATATATTTTCTAAACACATCCAAATAGTGAATCTCATCACTGTTGATCACAGTGATAGCTCGTCGAATATGCGTTTTTGTCTGGTTAATCTTAACTACTAGCTGAGTACCCGTATCCTCCACATCACTAACTTCTAAATTATAGATCTCTTGCCTTCGGCAACCTCCAGCAACTCCAAGTAATGCTATCACTTTGAGTAATAGATATTCTTTATCTGGAGCGTCCCTCATGAAGCTTTCAATTTGTTCCTTTGTCAGCACCTTCGACTGGTTTGGCTGATGGTCTACATTTTATTTTTTCAAAAAAGCTATCAACTTTGGGAAACTTGATATGTTGACATTCTCATTAACCATAATCATTGATTTTACCATCGAGTATTTGGACCATAATGAAGAAGGGTTGAATGTTTTTGACTAAAAATTTAAACTGTTGAAAAGAATATTCTTTAAAAAAACTGTTCTTACCACATCCAAAAAGTAAGCCAACATCACATTTTCATCAGCACTACTGTTCAAATTGTGTTGTTTACGCCAGTTGCAAAACGCAGCGCATATTCTTTTTCATATCTTTTCGCAGACTTAACTGGAATGATTTGCCCTATCGCTTCCGCAGTTTTCTCAGTAATTTCATCTAATTTCAGATCCATTTTCTCTACAGTTATTTCGTGTGTGCAGAAAAATTGAATATGTCTGCCTTTATTTACATTGTTACCAGGTAACCGCTGTTCATTTTTTATTTATAAAGCAAATCAACCATGTTAAAAATAAATCAAGTAGCATCGTCAGATTGACTTAAATGTCAATCTGACGATGCTAATCAGCGAAACGGCCATCATTGAGGTTAAAAAAGCAATTTTTAAATAAATAGTGAAAGTTTTGTTAAAACGAACAGTTTTTTATTATTCTTACTCAGTTATCAATTTATCAGTTTCCGGAAGTTATTGCAAAATATTCGGAACTCATCCATTTATTTGTCGATATGTCAGAATATAATTTTTGGAGTAGGCGTTGCAGTGTTTTCATCGTATTTTATTACAGTATACAGTATTTTATTTGGATCATTATTTCCCATTTTAAAAGCATTTTTACACATAAAAAGATAAATAGTTTCCTTCGACCGTTTATTTGTTTACTGTTCTTAATAAGATAGACTTTCACATAGTAAGAGTTAATACAATTCATTTCATTAAAACAATATGGATTTCGTTGCACAAAATTAATACTTTTTGGATAGAATCCCTGTGACCGATCGTATAATATAATGAATACACAGGATTACGCGATAACAATGTTTTAGCTGTATATACCTAATGGTATTCATTAAAATCGCCGGGTTTGGCGACAGATTTAAGTACTTACCTTCGTCAATATGGGATAATAACGAAAAATTCGAAACGTCAAAGGGTTATTTTATTCATTAATTAGCAAATAGGTGCATAATAACATGATGAATTGAAAATGAAAATAAATCAACAATGCGTCATTATTATTTCATCATTCTTATACATATACTTTGCTAAATTCCATCCCTTAAATATTTAAATATAAACAGTTTTTCAGTACAATAAAATCTTAAAAGTACCCAATAATATTAAATGCAGAAATAAATAAAAAATAGTATTTTATGAATTAAATAACGTATAAAATAATATGAATGTAACAATAACAATTGTTTATGAATATTTAGATTATACTGAATGAGACTCCGTCTAAGATTATTGTGAAATCTTAGTTATTTAAGTCATAAATGATAGAATGATGCAGTTAAATCCAAGGTTCTTTATCTAGTTGATCTATTTTTTTTAAAAGGTTTTTCTGTTTTCTCTATTAGTAGCTCTGTACTAGAAGTAGCCGTAAATCAGTTAAATTTATGTTCCATTTACTTATTATATTCCGTTTACACCTCCTGTGGCAAATTACAACAAATAATAAATAAACAAATAATCTTTTTAATATCAGTTTGATTTATATACCCAATGACTATAAGTCTTAAGGGTGTAGCGTGTTCGGTTGTCATTAAAAATAGTTTTTTTCTTTGCTTTCAAATTCAGATTAATTACAAGGTTTTTTTATCTTTTTCACATTAGTTTCTTTGTATAGTTTTAGTTGTTTATTCGTAACCGTATAAAAAGATAGTGGCGCCCTTAACCCTTATATACCACCAATCCTTTCTATAGTAAGCATTAACTTGGACCCGAACCACTCCTTGAGAAATTCTCATAGCCGGGATCTCTTTTGGGAGTATTATTGTTACAAATTGGCTCCCTGCCTTTTTGGAGAGTTTATAGTTACAGCTAACTAGACAAAATTAAGACATCTTATTTATTAAAATATGGAGGTGTGAAATGTTCATGTGAATAAGACACATTAACTTTAATAATAAACCCTACATAGACCACCTGTTTTGTTCTTTATTTTGGAATTCTTCGATCTGTTCTTCAACAACCTAAACTGTTACCTACTTAAATTAAATTGATTGTGTTAACCTCTACTTTTTGGAAGTTCATCTTACTAAGAACAATTAATAACTGCACAGTTAAACTAAACTTCCACTATTTATTTGAAAAATTCGCTTTAAAATCAATTACAGCTGTTTCGCTATCACTAGCATCGTCAGATTGACATATTGAAATTACATGTTGTTTGTTTGTAACTAGGTGCTTGATGTTGATAAGGAGTTAAGGCTAGACCAAGTAAGGAAGTAATAAGACATAACAATATTAAAGCCTAGATGTTATTAGCCCTAAGGGATTATCCTGGATGTATTTCCCTCTAAGATCAGTATAACTGTGCAATGATATAGAAAAACCAGGAAAAAACTATATCATGCTGATCTTTACAATAACTTAATATATTTATGTTATAATAATGTCTTATCTATGTATAAAATGAAGACTCAATAAAAGTAAACAGTTTAATAGTGGAGAACCTCCAAGATTTATTTGTTCATTAACTACTTTAAACTGTCAATCTGACGATGCTAGTGATAGCGAAACAGCTGTAATTGATTTTAAAGCGAATTTTTCAAATAAATAGTGGAAGTTTAGTTTAACTGTGCAGTTATTAATTGTTCTTTGTTACCTACTTCATACTTATTTGATAGTTTTAAGAATTTTCTTATAAAATGATTAAAAGTATTTTTGTGGAGAAACAAATGTTTATAATTTTTGCAATTATAGAGATTTGCAATCTCTGGATACACATCTAGGGCCATGTATTTTCGAAACAATCACAGGAAAGGTTTTGAATAGTGTTTAATTATCTCTCGGAGTGGGTCAAGTCATTCATTAGCTATCGAAGTGCTAATTATTTCATGTATAATTCAATCCAGATCAAAATTAAAGCCTTTGATATGCTAATTATGATGAGATACGTTTGACAAATGAACCGTATAGAATTGGTCATCGGCTGTCGGGTACCAATTACAAATACGTTGACGGCAAAAGGATGTTTGCTCCGTGTGTTCAATTAAACACGCACCTTCCGTTTATTATGATAAAATAAATAAAAGTTATATATAACTTATATAATATTTACTTTTAATTAATACTTTTTTTGCAAGATTCACGTGTGTTTTAATAAAATAGGTTTGTTTTCGATCAACAACGAGCAGTATCGAAATAATATCGAAAGATTTTTAGTTTGGCTAGTTTGTTTTTATACACCTAATTAAATATCTAATCTATGTATTATGTATCCATACTGTAATGAATATTATGCTTTGAATGATTATTTTTTTCACACTGTACGGTAAAGTGCAATTTCCCGGACTCGTTTGAGTCCAGGAAATGACACTTTACGGTACACTTGTACTTTACAGTACTCTTCATACACGTCCATGAAGTGATTATTACGGTACTCGATTAGATACTCTTGACTCGGCTCCTTCGTGGCCTCGTCCATAAACATCCACCTCGTACCGTAATAAGTCACTTTCCGGACTTTTAACGTGAATAACTTAATTAATTTATTTATAAATTTTAATTGATTAATGTTTTATGTTATTCAAATGTTTCTGATATAGCATGATCTTCTTTTTCTCAAGGGGGTTATGTTCTGCAAGCTTCTAGTTGGACTATTAGGTAGGTATGTGAATAAAAAATTGATTAATTATAATTACAAATTTATTATAAAAGAGTTAAATTAAAACGGTAATATATTGAATGACTAAAAATATAATAAGTAGGAAAATAAGAAAATAAGAAAGGCCTTTTACTAATTAGAAAAGAACTTACTTGATGTTGAATTTGTGTTAAATTAATTAGTGTTATTTATGCAATGTTAAATAAGTTATTATCGAAACTCATTAATCATTGAGTACAAAATAAATTCTTTTGTTTTAAATTATATAACTTAACTAACTATGACTAAAAAATTAAAAATGTTTACAAGGTTATCTGACCTTAATACTGCTATCTGATTGGTGGAAAAAATCGTAGTCGCTCTATGAAAAACGGAAACCAACGAAGGTGGACGTTTTGTTTCTTGTGTAATATATATAATTGTTCCTCCAAATCGATTTATGGATATAGTTCAGTGTTTGTTGGAATATAGTTCTTTTATTTGAATAGGCATGATGACAGTAAGTAAGAATCACTAAAATATTGATTTGTTATAATTATATAAGATACGGAGATTCTAAAGAATTTACTCATTTTTATATTACATGTGTGATTACATTTATTTTAGTAAAAATATAAGCACTAATTTTAACAATCCGCCATATTAGCTGAAACACCAATCAGAATACCGTGACGTCGTACTTTCGTAAATATTGTTGACATTGACATTGGAACGTAAACAAATATTTTGTTCGGGGTTTTTATTGATGTATTCTTACATTGTGGAACCGCACACCATCGATACACATTAGGATTCATGACTGTGATAACAGTTATAATCGCACAAAATAAGTAAAAACAAAATAAACTTTTTTAACCACCCTCTTTTAACCTGCAAAATGTTTGAAGTTTGACGTTTTTACCACAGAATCCACAGATGACACGGGTCGCAGTGTACTATAAATGGTATTTACGAATCGATGATGTCATAGATAGACGCCACTACTATTCTAGCGTTTTGGCGTTAAATTTAAAATGCATTTTTAAAAAGTAAATTTCTCATTTAAAAACTCTTTTTTGCAAAAATAACATTTATTTTAGATAAAGTATATACGTGAAAACATCGTGGATCAGTTTTTAAAAATCAGTCATCATGCCTATTATAAATAGTGAGTACACTTAAGTTCTTCTTTTTTATACACCGAAAATGTTTTGATTACACTTTTGATTAGTTTGGTAATGATTTTAAAATTATGTTCTTAATGTCACTATTTAGCACTTTGTTTTACTTTTTGATTACTTTAGTAATACATTTTTTGAGTTATCTTCTTAATGCCACTATTTAACACTTTATTTTTACTACTTTTACTGTTTGTTCACTGTTTGTTCACTCTATTTAAACTGACTGTTCACACTGATTTATCTTCTATAGCTCACTTCCAATCATATACTCCCTAACGACCTCTGCTCAAGTTTTTTTATACACTTCTAACCTTTCAGAAATATCTAATAGTATATTACATAACGAGTGTGGAAAGTGAAGTATTACGCACAAGTGAAGTTTAGCACGAGCCGCGTAGTGGCGAGTGCGGATAATAATAATAATAATACTGAATAAAAATATGTTTATTTTTTAAAAATTTAAAACCCTATAAGAAACTTTATTATTTATTCTTACTTTATACAGAAAAATTTGTATTGGCAATTACAATACAATATTTGACACAAGGAAGATTTAAAAAAAAATTAAATGGTCCTTGCTTTGTCATTCATGTGTTTACTATTGATAAATTTGACGTAAATGTCACAGATCATATAACTATATTTTTTTAATTTTCAATACGTGTATTGATATTTACTTTTCAATACGTGTATTGATATTAGCTACTTTCTTAAGTACAAATAAGTGTGCAATCTAGCACTTTCATATGTGGTCGTAGGAAAAAGGTTTTTTTGAATTAGTCATGTCTTAGAACATGTGCATCTCTCTCTTTCCTATGTATCACTAGACATACTCACTTCGTCTACTGTCGATTTTTCTAGAGCACACATAGCATAAATTTATCTGTCTTCTGTTTACACATTATCTAATTAATTTCTCGAAATATCTGGCAGGTTTAAATAACATGTTTATGTACAAAATATAATATTGATACATTACCTAATAAAAATTATTTGATTAAGGTTATATAAAACAACTTCTGTTGATATTATACTTATTATACTATTATTGAATATTTAAATGTTACAATACACGTTTCTTTAAATAATTTTGGTACTATTTCCAATTGTTCGTTACAATCATAGGACATTTATGTCAAAACGTAAACTTTTCGTTTTCCAAAGAAATTACCACAAGGAACAAAATTAAATTCAAATACGTGTAAAATATGTTTACTGCTCTTGAAATTTTTCTCATACTCTATCAGTCCGTGTTTGGCACCTTATCTTTCGAATAAATTCTCAGTTTTAAACTACCCTTCGAGGGTTTATAGGGCGTAAAACTTAAATTCCAGAAGACTCAATGGACAAACGAGATACGATGGAGAGAATTTGGAAAACGAATAAAAAAGTATTACTGAGAATCAAATGGACGTTTTGGAAAACGGAGTGAAATCAGGCGAAAAGTTTCTACACGGTGTGAATTGTTTCTCTAGTAAAAGATATTTTCATCTGTAAAAAGAATTTACGGTAAAAAAATTCGTTTTATTACTTCGGTTAAACATCGATACATTTTAGGAGATTTGCTTATTGTTTCTTTTATAGTTACAATAAATTGTAATACTCGTTTTGGAAAACGTAGTTTATTAAGCGAAAAGTTTTTACACCGTTTGAATTGTTTTTCTAGGAAAATATATTTCCATCTGTTAAAATAAATTAAGATAAAACCAGGATTTCATAAAAATGTTTATGAAAATGTTTTTCTACTATCACTACCCAAAGTAGGCTTTTGTACACTCAAAACTAACCGTAAAGTTGATGTTTTCCGTGCCTTTGGTTTTAAACGCAATAAAATATGAAACTGAAATGACATATTTGATCATTTTATTAGAAAGTCATGTAGACTGCTGTGAAATTATGTTACTTGATTAATTTATTCTTAACATGGTTAAGAATATTCTTTTTAACAGTGTAAATTTTCAGTCAAAAACATTCAACCCTTCTTCATTATAGTCCAAATACTCGATGGTAAAATCAATAATTATGGTTAATGAGATTGTCAACATATCAAGTTTTCCAGAGTTGATAGCTTTTTGGAAAAAACAAAATGTAGACCATCAGCAAAACCAGTCGAAGGTGCTGTCAAAGGAACAAATTGAAAGCTTCATGAAGGACGCTCCAGATAAAGAATATCTATTACTCAAAGTGATAGCATTACTTGGAGTTGCTGGAGGTTGCCGAAAGGAAGAGATCTATAATTTAGAAGTTAGTGATGTGGAGGATACGGGTACTCAGCTAGTAGTTAAGATTAACCAGACAAAAACGCATATTCGACGAGCTATCACTGTGATCAACAGTGATGAGGTTCACTATTTGGATGTGGTTAGAAAATACATGAAATTACGGCAACACGTCTCCCTGAAAGCTCTTTTGGTGGGTTACAGACAAGGAAAATGTCTGTCTCAAAGAGCTGGTATACATACTGTTAGCGGAGACCTAAGAAAATAGCTGAGTTCTTAAAACTAAACCAACCAGAAAAGTATACAGGTGATTGCTACAGGAGGACATCCTCAACGTTGTAGGTCAATGCTAGAGCTGATCTTAAGGTTCTAAAACAGCACGGTGGATGGAAGAGTTGCAGAAAAGTATATAGAAGAATCGATTGAAGGCAAAAACAAGATTGCAAGAATGATCCGGGAAATGTTACTTTACCGTACAGTATGAAAAAAAATTAATAACATTATCCAGCGCTTATTTTTACGATACTCCAAAAGTAAATGCTTCAATCCGGTTATTAATATAAATACTGTGGACAAAGTAACCAGCGAAAAAGCCAGTTTCCTAAAATTGCCCCATAAAAATATATTTACTTGTCACTGCTTTTGACGAACGTCAGCGACATTATTAGTAAATGGTGGAGGCAACTTAATACAGCTTAAAAAACATGGTGGATGGAAGAGCAGTAATGTGGCAGAAGGAAAAATGGACAATAAACAAATATTCTCCTAAATTGCATCGATATTTAATGGAAATAATAATAGCTATTTGTGTATTAAGAGCGGAAGGTTATACGTTATAGCTTGAGGCAATCTGCCGAAAGCGGCAACGCACAACGCATGCTTGAATTGCACACAAGATTTTTTCTACGATCACATAATTTTTAGACATATAATTAAAAAAAAACATGAAAAATACACTTTATTAGAATGTGATGATGAAATTATTGTGATTTATTGCCTACATGGCAATTTTTAATATTATTTTCAGGACCCGAAGAAGTTGAAAGTAGGGTAATATCTTCTGAATCTTTTTCTGCAATATCAGATATAGGAGGAATCGAAAGTTTTTCGATAGATGGTACTGCTTTTTTCCCAGAAAAGAGTATAAAAGAGCTGGAATTTTTCAATTTAGGGGAGTTAGGAGGGTCGTTACGCCGAACCCACGATATTTAATTGTATTGTATCAGTTAAAAAGTTAAATCACATTGTAAATGTAAAACATCTATAAGAGTGTTTCTTTTAAGTATTAAAATCAAGTGCTCACCGGATTATCAGCCAAGTGATAGCCATATTGTTTGATGGGAGTGGCCAATTGAAAGATGACAGCGAGAACCACAGAACACGACCATAGACATTGAACAATAAACGTGAGTAAATAAACATTTCTATGAACAATTTGTTTTACATTTTGGTTTTCATTATAAACATTTGACTTTCATATTATATTGAATTATTTATATGTAAAGGAAACTCTTAATTTTTTTTTTTTAAATATTGGTTGTTGACATATCAATTTTTTTCATAGAACTATTATCTTGGTATAATTCATCCTAAAGCACATCAAAATTAATAATTAAACATATTCGGCGCTCTAATTTCATAAAAATACTTCAATTTAACTGGGCATTTTAAATAATTTGATTGAACATATTAAATTTAAAAAAATTTATATCATTTCAGGAGTCTCTCTCTGAGGTAAGATTTTCTTAGTGCTCTATTCATCATAAGCTAACTGAGGTAGCTAAAAAGGATGAAAAGAATAACGAAGGACTTAACGGGGAATTAAAAATAATAATAATTATTTAAACAATTAAATATCAGAAACATAAAATGAAACATCATAATATAGAAACCGAAATAATAAATTTATTCCACTTGGCTTTCACACATCGTATGAAAAAATTCTCTTTTGTCAAAACTAGCGCTCTTAATCCTTTAAAATGCCGCATCGAAAATGAGTAATTACACAAAATTCCTCTATTTTTTCATACTTTTTCCATTTATAGCACCAGCATTCATTAAAAATTTAATAAAAATGCGGCGTTAAGCAATGACGATGACAGCTGCAGACTGCAAGCTCCACTTCTACAAAAATTGTTCAACACTCGCTCTTTTACATTATTTATGATTTTACTTGGTTTTCTATTAGAGGCCTTATTGGAAATGCAGTTTTCGTAAGTTACGTCACGTAACGCTGATTTCTAGAATTATTTTTATTTATTTAAGAAAACCGACCGGTTTGATAATCAAGTTATTTTAGGTTCCCCTTCAAATTCGTTTATCAAAAAGAAAATGTGCAGGGTCAATTTAAGCGGGTTAGGTTTCTCTGCAAAAGGATATGAGAACAGTAAAAGAAAGGAGAGTTCTTACGTGATTTGCTATGTGATTAAGATAACGACGTTTCTTGAACGTCTAGTTTTAAATTTACTTGATTTTAGCTTGGATAATGTGTTGCCTTAAGTGTAAATGTGTATTCTAGCGATATAGGATATTTCACTTTGTAAAATAATAGAATGTACGTAAGATGAAACATATTTTTTTACAATTAAAAAATGCATAATAAACTTCATTTTTCCAAAATTTGGAGATAGGCAAGTGGATCTAAATTAGGAGTAAGTACTATGACTATATCTGACCAATCACAAGCCAAAGACGGATTGTATTATCGCGATAATACCAGCTATTTTTCAATTCTGATTTGTCTGTCAAGTTCGGTGTTTTCAACGATGTAACTAATACCAAACATTTCTTTAAAGAATCTACGAAACTGAAAACACCAATAAAAATTGGCACCCAACGTGAAGTCTAAGAGAGATCTCTATCTGATTTGAATCAGACTATTTGTGGTTGTTTGTTTTATCTGTTTTATTTGAAAAAACTGTACATTGTACAAACAAGCGTAGTTTTATGTAACAAAGGAGTCATACAGGGAGACGCACTAACCACAGCATTATTTAATATTATATTGCAATATATAACAAGAAATATTAGCAAAGGAACTGTAAGATCTAGTGCTATACAAGTAGAGGCTTATGCTGACGACTTGGTGATTGCGGCAAAGAGAAGAGACGTAATGTTGCATGAAATCTGCACAGAAGGAGAAAAATAGGACTCTAAATCAACCGGAAGAAAACAAAGATAGTGAGAATCGGCAAGGCGCCAGTAAATAGAACGATAATAATAGGGAATATGGAATTTGAAGTTGTCGGCAACTTCAAATACCTAGGAGTAGTGATACCCAATAAGGGTGACAGATTGGAAGGAAATCAATGAAAGAAACAGAGCCTTTCACGCAAATAAAAAATCCTCTATTCAAAAATACTTACACATACAACAAAGATAAAAATATATAAGGCATTTTAGACCTGAAATGATGTATGGTGCTGAAACTGCTACAATCTCCAAGAAATATTAAGAAAACCTAGGAATAGCAGAAAGAAAAATAATCAAGAAAATAATGCGACCTGTCAGAATGGAAGAGAATAACTTCAGTAGTAGACGAAATCAAGAGTTATTGAAGGCTCTGAAAGGTACAGATATAGTAAGCAAAATTAAGCAGCAAAGAGCGAGAGATGAATTGCGAACAGATGTAGAATACATAACAAATATGATTACAAGTTGGATACCCGTGGGAAGAAGAAGAAGAAGAAGACCGAAATCAAGATGGATCCTGGAAGTTAAAAATAACTTAAAAGGAACAGGAATGATTGGTGATGAGCAAGAGATGGTGAGGGACCGAGGAATTTTGTAAAAAAAATTGAAGCTACAGCAAAGCAAAGCAAAATAGAGGCCTAGAAAGCTCTTAGAGTGGCGTTACTCCTCTAGGAGTGTTGTCACATAAATACATTGTGATTTTGATGATTCCTTCGCTAAACAACAAATGTTTCTGTCAGCTTATATAGTAAGAGGCTTTTGAAATCAATGAGTAGACCAATAGGGTAGGTATCTTATATAAATACGGAATTTTTAGTATTTTCGAAAGAAGGCTTCTATTATCGCGATAATACCAGCCGTTTTTAAATTCTGATTGTTATTTTTTACGACGTAACTAATACCAAATATTTCTAACGTAACACTAATAAAATTGGCACCCAACGTGGGGTGTAAGAGAGATTTCAAACACATTTGGAGAATTGAAGAGTACTGTAAAGTACAAGTATGAAAAAAAAGGATATTTCCATTTTCATTTAATTTTTCATTATATTCTTATTTGAAATAAATGACTTGATGAAATTATTTTAAAGGGAAAATAGTTGTAGTGATATTGGAAAAAATAGTAAGAACAAACACACATATTTTTTCTGTAAAAATGATATTTTTGCTGTTTATTTTCCTATAATGTCGTCCAATTATCGTTATTCTATCTTCGGATAATGTAACTCGGTAGCCATTGAGAAATCGGGCATATATTCAAAATTATATAGGTCGTTGTCGATAATTCAGATCCGATGCGGGTTTGGAAATGATAGTTGCCCATGGTCGGTGAGTTAATGCATCTGCAATTGCACAGATCGTCCGATAATGTAACAAGCCGCAATGATTTATGAGGGCTCGAATCAAAATGAGCCCTATAACATGACAGATAATAATTGATTTGAATGATTTTTTTGAGAGTTGCTATACGGTTAGTTCTACAATCAAAACAGAATCGTACTTTGCATTTCTGTATGCTTCTAAATAAACATATATGTAATATTAATAAGAGGGTAAAAAGTGTACAGGAGAAAAGTTGTAGATATAACCTCAAAAGTAATGCAAAAAAATATCTATAGGATAAAATAATTAAATATATCTTTCTTTTGTGATTATTCCGGTATATTCCAAGTGTAATCAGATCATAAAATTGTTATTACAAATCTTTTTGAATCTTTTTTTTGCAATTTTGAGCACATTTTTTTAATGGCTACTATGTATTTTTATAATTTTATATAAAATTACATTAAAGAACGAAAAAAATAATACCTTGTTGAACCTGTAAGTAGATTGCTTGAAGAACAATTTTTAAAAGAATTAATTTTTTCGAAAGAAGATATTTTTGGAGAAAATTTTAGATTTCGATTCAAAAAAATTTAAGGTTATTAGAGACAGAAAAAAGTATCTTTTCACCAATCTTTATTAAAATTGGTGTTTTCGTACGGAAATTAAAAATTAAAAACGAAAAAATGGAATCAAAATAGTTTTTGCAATTTTCTTGGAAATTTTGAGGTTATGTCAGAAAGTTATAAGTATGAATGTTATAGATTTTCTTATTACCGACAACTTTTCTCTGTTTTGATGTCAACTTTCATCGCAAATCGAGAATGTTCATTTTTCACTCCGCTTTCACCTCCTCAAAAATTGAACAATACTTAACCGGCTGTAGCAAGTATTTTTTCTTCGTTCTATTTACCCTTCTTCTTCTTCCTTTCTTACTGTTCGTTTTCTGCTATTAATTTTTTTGATATTCAATCAAAAATATGCACAATTTGCCTGTTTTAATAGTAGCTATTAGTGCAGTGTTTTTGGTTTATCATTGAGTAACTTTTTTCAATTCTATAAAAGTGTTTTTTTGGGTTGGTTAGGTAAGTTGGGCCCTGCTGCATTTTTGTGCGCCAACATTTGGTGGTTGGTGGTTTGGGAATTATTAAACTCGGAATAAAAGCTATTTTGAGTTTTGTGTAATTAACAATGTCCGCTTGCCATGATAAATGATTTCAAATTTCTATGCAAAAATATGAAAATCACAAGGTTGTTTTAATTCAGCAATCTAGGTTATTGTTTGTACGATAACTGTAAAATTTAAAGGTAAATTTTGTATATTAAAATTGAATTAGAACTACAATTTTCTTAATAATAATGTGTAATATTTTTGGTCACTTTCAAATATGCTTTTGGGAGCATATTTTAACCCTGTGGGAACAAATCATCGAAAAAAGCCGTGATTTTAACGTCCTCCTAGTTCTCTGCTTTATTGGTTACACAAAGGCACCTGACTGTGTACAGTGGTTTGTCCTAAAAGAGATAGAACCACCGGATTATCTCATCCGAGGCCAACAGGTGTTACGTTAGGATTGGATCAGTCTGTGATGATTAATACACACCTCGTATATTATTTTAACGTTTAAAAATTAAATAGTAAGTAAATAAAGTAAGAGATGGTTGATGACTCGACCTTTAACTAATTTCACGAGCAATGAACAAACGTGATTATATTAAAATAACATAACTTAGGTATTTTAGTAACACACAGTCAATTGTAGTCAGTCAACGACAGTTCATGAGTCTATTACATTAATCTAGATAATTTGTAGTCTTAATTGATGTACCAGTGATTATTTATAGTTTTGTATCAAATGTTAAAATCATCAAGTGAGTTTTAATCAAAAACCTAAGGGACTTCATCAGTTGACATAAAACACAACACAAGTGTACTCCAAAATGTTCAACCAAAGAAAGGAGTTCGACACAGTTCTTGTGCTCAGACTAGTCACTGAGAGGTATAAAATTGGCCTTTTAATCAACAGAAGACCAAGTTAATGAACCACTCACAATTAAGGACATAGATGTGCAACCAAGATATGCAACGATGGCAGCTGCGTGCCGAAAAAAAAGACGCATAAAGATTAACCATTTTACAGATAAATTAAAAGTCTGTCTATACCTTCATCGACATATATCCTTGTCGCTTTTTATATATTATTTGTAAATGTAAAACATTTAAACAATTAACAGCGTAAATTATTTATCAATTTATGTCACGTTTAGATACCACTCTGCCCTGTCAGAAATCGTTTCATAGAATATTCCAAATCGATTTTGCTGCTATAAATCAGATGTTTAGATACATATACAAATAGAATGATTATTCATCTTACGGGTCTCATCAGTAATTACTAACATTTCCAGTAATTAATCAAGATTATTGTAGAAATTACATAAATGGCCTTTGATGCTATACCAACAATTTTCACCAAAGTTGACCGGTGTCATTTATAATCTACCACTCAAGTAAATGGAATCCTTCAAGATAAATGATCAACAAACACATTATAAACGTATAACAAAACTATCAACAAAAAAAGCATTTTAAAATCAGTAACATAGAGGTAAACTGTTTTATCTCCAGTTTTAAGAAATTAGAATAAAAAACAATTATTTCACATAAAATAAAGAACAACCAATTAACAACAGCTACTGTCAGAACAGAATTTTGAACTCTGTTTAAATAGGATCTGCTTGATAAAGCGACGTTACCTGCCAAAGCCACGGTGACCCAAACTTCATAATAGTCCATCGTTCTTACCTCTTTTGGGAGCATGCGCTGACAAACTTTCAGCTTTTATAAAATAACGAAGGTCTGGGGTTCACGGGCTCTTGCTCTATTACTTTCTAAGTTTATAAACAAAAAGAAAATGCCATAATTAATATTAATTAAGTGATTTAGTCATCGTCATCACTCTCATCCTTTGAATCTATTGGCATATTTTGGTAGTAATCATGAAAAGTTTTTGGAACCCACTGGAGAAGTGTAATTGATCCTTCTTCTTCTTCTTCTTGCTCACCCTTTTTGGGTTTTTTCTTATAGCAGGCAAGTTATCAGGTAATTTCAAAGGTTGTCTTACAGAACTGGAAAAGACGTATTAGATCCTGAAGGCACTTCCAAACTAACTTGGAGTCGATCCGGTTTGATTCCAGTGACTTTAGTACCGCCTGGCTATCGGAAATGATTTTTATAGTTTTGTTCCTGCAGTCACTCCTAAGCATCTCCTGCAGGCACATCTCTATTGCGAAAACCTCCGCTTGGAAAATTGTGGATAGGTTACCCAAGTTCTGTCTCAAGTCCACCTCCCTCCATGTATCCCAGCTCCAACACCTCTCTCGGTCTTAGAGCCGTCCGTGTACCAACACTGGTCAGCCATTATAAGATTCGAACTATTCGTCTTCCATTCGTCCCTTCCTGGGAATAGGAAGGTGAATGGCTTGTGGTAGTTGTATTTAGGTTGCATTACATCTGGTACCATCTCCAGTATCGGATGATTTTTTATTATCTCTCCGTCCCTGGCTATGACACTGCTCTGCCCTGCATCCTGACATTTCACTAGCCTTCTGTATGCACCAGCCATTGCCTCCCTTTCCATCCAGATATGGAGTGGAGCAAGATTTATCAGAATTTCGATGGCAGCGGTGGGAGTGGTAGACATAGCTCCCGTTATGATTAAGCATGCTTGCAGTTAAAGCTTATTCAGCTTTTACCTGGTGGTCTTTTGCTGACATTTATCCCACCAGACCGGAGCACCATACGTAATCATAGGTTTTATTACTGTCAGATATAGACAATACATTTGTTTGGGTTTCATTCCCCATGACTTCCCGCATACTCTACGGCATGTCCAAAGGGATAGCTTTGCTTTACTGCAAATGTTCTCTACATGAGCGTTTCATGAAAGTCTTCTGCGTAGGCTGGTTGTTGAGGTCCGAGATCAGGTCGTCCACCAGTAGCGACCACAGGAGAGGGGAAAGTACTCCTCCCTGTGGGCAGTCCCTAGCAGCCTTTGCTCTCATCTTCTTGCCTTCCGGTGATGTTAGGATCAGCCTGTTTTCTAGCATAGCTCTGATCCAGTTAAATATTGTAAAAGATGCAGTAGCATTATAGAGAGAATTAGATAATGCATTATTAAATACTCCTTCTATATCAAAGAAGGTAGCCAGAGCAATCTCTTCATTAATCACGGAGTGATTGATCTTGTGGACTACTTCTTCCAGCTTCCTTTCTGTTGATTTTCCTTCCTGGTATGCATGCTGGTGGGTACTGAGAGGATGTTCCCTCAATGGTTCCTCCTTAATATGCCTATCGTAACGTGAAAGAATCAAGATAGAATTTTGATTTATTATTAACCAATTAAAAAAGAAAATTATATATTTTTGTAATATCTACTCCAATTGTTGAGCAGTGTATTTGCCAATGATAGCTATGTGAATAACACAATCGTCTTAAAATTGGATTTTGATTCTTATCGGCGTAAAAGAATTATGTGCATCTTTCACTACGGGATGAAAAGAAGTACTTACCTTATACTGATGATGACACAATAATGTCGAAACCGGTCTACGAGTAGTATTCTTCCCGTACATTTACAAAACGACAGGGATGGTCTTACGTATTGAATAGGTTGATCCCTATCACGTTCTCTATTGAAACGTAATCCAATGTCCGGTGGGGCAGATAGCCCCGGAAGTAGTTGTTTTTTCTTTAGAAGACGGTCAAGGCTGGTTTGGAAACGACTTAGAGTTTTTATAGCCCAGAGGGTGTAAGTAGAAATATTTATCTATCTTTCAATAGTTAAAATCTTATTCATAAATATTTAACAAATTTATTTTGGTAAACCATCAATATATTTCAGTTTCATATTTATTTCTGTAATAAAAACAATATTAATCTTTATATTTGGTTTGTTTATTTAAAATTTTTTACAAGTAGGTAGGAAATCTATTTTAACTCACACATGATTTGACATTTGAAGCATCCAATAAAGTTACCCTACTCTCGTAGTAAGAAGTAATTTTAATTTCTAATTCAAAAGCGCATTTTTAGACAAGGCGTCTATCATATTTTAGAAAATAGCTGGATGAAAACAATCTGTGATTTCATTTTTGCACTCTTGCACTAAATATGTACAATTAGTATTGATTTTTTCCCAATAGCATTAAAAATGTTTTAATTCATTTACAATACTAGCAGTACTTCTTTAAGGCAATTTGAAGTAATAAAGAGATTATGACAAAAACTCTTTGACTTAGCAATTAATATTTACTGGATACTGAAAACTGAATAATATTATTTTTGTTCCTAATTAAAAATAAGTAATTAACTAACATTTTTAAAACCAAACAGCTTATAAATACTAGAGAGAGTATGAAAGAGAGAAGATGTTGCCAACATAAAATGTAAATATTCACTTTGGGACTCCTAGACTCCACAAAGTTAGCGTTGTTGCCAGATTCACTTAAAATTATAATATCCAATTTTAAAAAATATCCACTTCAATTGTTGAGCAGTATATTTACATTAAATATCGGAAAAAATAAATAAACTCTTGAATTAAATATGTACGATAAGGGCTAGCATTATAAATTTTAATCTTTTTATTATAAAACAGATTTTTAGGATTTTTCTTAAAATAATTTTATCGACAGCATTCCATAGTCATTAGCACATCGTTCGTCTTTCTTAAAAACATTATTTGATGTTTCTGAATCCGTTTTGGGCTTATTATTCTTGGAAAATTGTATTTTGCCGAGAGAATCGTGAAAATATAGTCATGAGACGGGATTTTGCACGTTTCGGGACGTCGATTTTACATTTTGGCAGTTCGGACGACAAATAAAAGCGGATTAAGTTCCCCGATACCCATAAACACGTTCTTAAATTGCTAACATCGTTTTTGGATGTTTTACCTCCAGCTTCGCGTTAAATAGTCATCCAAAAACGTGCTGCTTGGAATTTTAAAAGTATTTTCGTGCGGAAAGATGATTTTTCCTCAGGTAAAAAGAGGAAATGTTGCAACAACACGTTATTTCAGATTGGTTATTAAACGAAAATTTATTGAGAGCGAAGTATCAGGAATTATCGAAATTGAACATTTATTTTTAAAAAGTGGTTTTTTTGGCAAAAATATCAACGCTTAAATTAAGCCACCACACAATCCGATTAGGAAAAAATGGAACCAAGAATTAATAAATTATCTTAAACAATATTTTATTCAAGAAAAAGTAATTTTCACTGTTTTTTTATTGAAACTGTTCTACTATTTAATACTTCTTGAACGTAACTATTTTGACGTTAATTGTTATCATTTACAAATATTTTTTATTATATTGTCAATTTAATATGATTTAAATTTAATGATTATTATTATTTAAATTGTTTATAGTTAATTTATCAATATCCCGACTTAGTTCTATTAATTTGATATGTTTTAATTGGTTTGATTATTATAATTTATAATTTTGTTTTGTTTTATTGGTTTTGTCAAATGTTTTAATTGATTTTAATGATTAAATACTATTTAATTTTATATAAAGTTTACTTGTTCTTCTGTAATTCTATGGTTGGGCGCCTTATCAAAATGTTAACTAACTCAGACTATTTGTTTTGAAATTTAAATTTAAAATCTGACTCTTATCAGGGTAGGATTCAAATTAAAATATTATTTAATAATTAACACACAATAAATTTAATGTCAAGTATTTCAAAGAAATTTTACAAAAACTGTTAATTGGTTTTCATATGTTTAGTACAAATAAATAAATGAATAGCCTTATATGAAAAAGAATGGAGATGATACATACAAATAAAATTAATTTACAGTCACAAAATAACAAATACACAAATACTAAACCTTAACTATGACACGTACCTTTTATTATAAAGTTCGTTCTGTAAAAATTGCTACTGTCTAAATGGAATGGCACGAAAAATTCGGATCGGCTTCTCCTCGTCTGCCTTCGGAACAGTAATACCACAATATGGCGGCTAAGGACCAGTTGCAGAAAGAATGCTCAAATTTAATCTTTCAAATTCTTTTGGAATCAGTCTCTGATTTGACAAATTTATTACTTTGGTAAGTAATTTAATAATGGTTGATTACTTTACTGTATGTATTTTTAATGTTACATGTATTAATTTAACATAAACAGCTTTTAATTAATGCAAAAAATTTTCTTCTGGTTAGTAATTAATTAATACATACGATGTTAATTGCTCTGCTACCAAAATCAAAAGAGAGTGAATCATCGATTTACCGGCCTTTTTATAGGCTTCCAGGAAAAATGACAAGTATGACATCAAAAAACGAAATTTCATTGTTTAAATGCAAAATTCTAACCAAAATTCTTGAATATGAAGGTAATGAAATTACAAAACTAATAGTATCTTTGTTAACTTATAGTGAGATCTCATCCTTATGTTTACCAAAAAAAAATTTATTTCTTTAATTTTAAATAGACTTTTTCCTTGTAAATTTATTATTAAAAAATAGGCAGTTTGCTGGAGCTGTCATATTTTCTAGACTTTAAAATTTGAAATAAAACTATTAATTGTACTATTGTACTATTTTTAAACCCTAACAACTAAAATTTAAACTTTTAAAAGATTTTGCTATTTGTATCTCTTACACATTATATAAGATAAGAGTCTCTGTGTTAACAAAGATTAACATTAACATTTATTTAAAATTTATATTTTATCCTACATACATTTTGTTACATAAAATGTCCTTTGTTTATGTTTATAAACTAAGTTTTTCAATAGTTTTTTTCACTGTGTACTCTTTAAGTGTTCTATTAAAAAAAATTATGTGATTAAGACCAACACTATTGATATGAGAATTAGTTTACTATATTTCACCACACCTGCTACATGTTTTTAATTGTTCTTGTGTCTTTTTTAGGTACTCATGATCTATTGGTATATTTGTTTGTACAATATCGAAGACTATAATTTGTCTTTTTATAATTTTGTAAGTACTTCCTTTTTATAATATTAATTTAAATACTTTACTAACTAAAATTACATGTTGATTTCTTAAACATGTGAAAACCATTAATACTTTTTGATTTTTATTTTCCTTTTGTTGTTTCAGATTAAACTTAGAATTTTAAAAGAGAACTAAGACAAAGATGAATTGTTATGTGAAAATGTACTTATTATGGATTGGAAATATTTAATTGTTATAAAATAGCAAAATATGGATCCTATTCAATATAAAATGCCCATTACATTCTTTGTTTATTTTAAATGTATGTCTTGTGAAAATTATAAACTTGAAAGCTTTAGATGTATTAAAGAAAAAGTAAATGCTGATTCTATGAAACTTATTAATATATCCTTTTATTGTAAATTATGAGGTAAGTTCTACTTATTAAATTTTTAACTATTAGATATTTATCTCAATATATTCATAGCCCATGTAAATTTATTTTTACTACGGGACTGCGTTCCCACCCACCTTACGCAGCCACTAACATTGTACCGCCAGTGTACCTACAGTGGGTGTGGGGGTTTTGTGGAGTCGTGGGTGTAGATGAGGTAGAGTAGTGGGGCTAGGATGGATCGTTGGGGGACTCCGATAACGGGAGTAAATGATAAGGATAGTGAACTACCAGATCTGACTCTGATAGTGTGATTTGTGAGGTAGGAGTAGATGAGTTTTACAAAAGGGATAGGAAGGTGGATGCTCATGAGTTTTCTAACAAGTCCGGCGTGCCAGACTTGGTAAAAAGTCTTCTGAACATCCAGAAATACAGCGGTACTGCAGAAGCGTTGATTTTGGGACCTGGAGAAATTTGTTTAAAAGTTGACCAATGGGGTAAGGTGGCGTGCTCTGGTCTGAAGCCTGATGTCGCAGAAATTCCAGAGTTGGAGTTTTTGGAGTTCCCCAAAAAGCTGATAATGGAAATGGGCCTGTATGATTCGGGCAGGGTATCATGAGGGTATCCGGGCTTGGGTATCATGACGGTGTTGGCGGTTTTCCAACATTTGGGGAAATATGAAAATTTTAGGCAGGCATTGAATAGATTTTGAAGAACCGGGAAGAGAGATGTTTTAAAGATTGACGAGAAATTGAATCGGGGCCTGGCGCTATGGTTTTTCCAGTCCGGCAGGAGTATTTTATGTCATCGATGGAGAAAGGTGAGTGAACAGGGTTCTCTTCATTGAAAGGGGTGATGCTTGTGGGCTGTCGGTTATGTTTTGGATTAGGAGATCGGTCTGAGCAGAGAAGTTGTTGTGAAAGAGTGAGTTATTTGGAGATATGACGGTATTTTGGAGATTCTCTTTGAAGATTTCGGCTTTTTGCTCAGATGTATAAATTTTTTTTACCTCGGATAGATAGGTGTGAGTTTGGTTTTTTCTTTTTTCCAACTAGGGTGTGGAATTTTTGCCAAAACAAGTTTTCTTTCCTGTAGTCCAGGCCCGCAGTGGTATTTCTCCACTGCGTTTGCGTAAAATTGTTAATTTCAAGCCTGACCGTGGCGTTCAGCCGGTTCCACTGTGTTTTGACGTTGGGATCTCTTGTCCGAAGACAGAGACGGTATAGTTGTCGTTTCTAAAGGATTTTTTGCATGATTTGATTTGGGAGGGTGTGATGGTCGCATCTGATGGTGGTGAGTGGGACGGCGTTGCTTTGTGCATCGATAATGGACTAGTTTAGTAGGATCAAATTAATCAAAATGATACCAATATATATTAAGGATAAGATACCTACTTACTTATATTGGTATTCATTTTGCAAGTAATTTTTCTCATTTCGTAAAATTTAGCAATAAATAATTAGTAAGTTTTAAACGTAGCGCCAACTAATAACCAATAATGAAGTGTGTTTAAAAGTCAACGTTGTCACAGTTTAGCTACGTTCGTTTCAAGTATTCACAAAGAACTGGCAGCACAAAACACCGTGTTCTGTGACTAACTGATTGTACCAGTTGACAAAATATATGACAGGAGAGAAAATCGTGTTTATTTGTAATAAACAAACAAGACCCCTATTCTTGACGGTGATAGAATAGAACAGCCAATAGAAATTGGGCGTGGTGCCAAAACCGTATTCTTGAAATTCGTTCTCTCACTGTACCGATAGAAGGGTTGCATCCCGAGAGAACAATTACTTCTATTGGTTATTTTTGAAGGAACCGCTATAACACCAAGAGAAGGTGTTAGGGATTTTTATTTTCGAACCAAAAATAGTATAGAAGTAATTTCTTTCAAACACCAAACACAACCAAACAACAAATTAAACTAACGAAAATGACAGAATATTTTGTTTAGTGTTTTACTCCTTATTTGATAAAGTGTCAATCAGAGAACAAAAATATCGATATGTTTATCTCTTTTTAATGGCAACAAATAAGAGAGAGAGATAAGTTTCTCGGTTAATATTAAAGCATATCGACAACATCGCAAATTTTCTACCAATCTTATTGAAATACGTCACTTACCACTTATGACGTATGTAACCATTTAATTTAAATTTCAAAAGCCAATTATGGCTAGAGGATTAATTTTATAAAAATTTTATTTGTACATTTGAACCACTAAAAACCTATTTTATAAGATGCAAATATAAAAAAAATCGCTAAACTAGTCCATTAGGGTTTGTAAGTTTTGGGCTTGCATGTCGATGTCATCGGTGCATTGACATGTCTGATTTTCTGGAAGAGATGCTGAAATGTGATGTTAAAACAATTGCCAATCAGCTCTTTTGAAATTTTGAAAAGTGTAGGTTGTTGGCGGTGGTTTAATTGAGTCGAACAATGAAGTTTTGACCAATAGAGGGAGATGGTCGGAGGTGATTGTTGTTCCAATGTAACATTCTTGGTCGAAGTGAACGATCAGGTTGGCAGAGCATATAATATGATCTACAATGGATGGTCCTAGTAGGTGCGAGAGGGGTTTCTGATTTTAATCAGGGGGAGAGAAAGAAGTTCCCTGACTAGGAGAGTGTCAGTCACAGGTGTCCCCGAACATGGAGTGGCGAATGGTAGAGACGTATCTAAGGAGTTGAATGGAGAGAAGTTGATTTGGGTGTTTATAATAGGCGAATATGTTGAATGAAGTGTTATTCGTAGATATTTGGATGCCAAAGCAATCCAAGTCAGAAAGGTGGGCTGGTAGGGTAAGAGATGTGGCTGCAATTTCGTTACGGACTAGGAAACCGATACCTCGTGACAATTGGTCTCTGTTTCTATGGAATGTTTGAAAGCCGAAAAAACTGGGCTGGACTTTACAGAGGGTATCGGTGAGACCGATCATTTGAATTAGAATGTCTTGAAAAAGGCTATGTTATAAACACATATCAACAATAGCAAAATATACAGTCCACTAATTGCTCATCTCAACAGTAACGAATCAAAAAATGTATTTTGCTACTACCATTGTCTAAAAAAAGAAATAGTCTATCAACCATACGGACTAATAACTTAACACCTTTTTGTAATTGTGGACCAAACGTATGACCAAATGTTTAGATGGCGCTGAATAAAATATTTCACTTCTAATTAAAAAAGATGTTTGTTTATTTTGAGTGAAGAGATAATATTTTCCTACTGTAAATTGTCAATTTAAGATTCATAATCGACTTGTTTCAGGTTATTTTTTCACATTAACGCTAAAAGTAAATGTACTCCATCCATATGGATCGCACTGTATATTAAATAAAAGAAAAGACTTTATAAATCTTTTTGACGAGGTAATTAGAGTTTGTGATGTAATGTGACACAAAGTTGACGTTCCTCTATTAATATCAAGTGCGTGTCCATCAGATGACTTCATTTAGTCGTTAGAAAAGTATTAGAAGCCGTACTTTTACGCTAAATATCCTCCGGAGAAAGATTCTAATCCGGTCATTATGTCTCTGATGATTATAATAGGCCAGTACGTTTACAACCCATATAGCACACGACGTACTGGGGACGTACATATTAGGTCCGATTTGGGTCTTTACGTCCCCGGACCAGAGGGGACGTTCTGAGTACGTACATATCTGGACTTACTTGGTACGTCCGCAAATGGACGTTTTCAGTACGTACATATTGGGTCCATTTCAGATATTTATTCCTAAAGCCAATCGGATACGTTCTGAGTACGTACATTTCTGGACGTACCTAGTTCGTACTAAAATGTACGTACCTAGTACGTACGTTTCTGGACGTATTCAGTACGCACCTAAATAGACGTAGTTATTACAATGATTTCAATGTTTGTAAACATGTTTGTTACAGAAAAAGTGTAAATACTAAACAGTACAAAAGAAAAACCAATCCTAACCGTGTTAATCAGCAGACCTAACTGTTTAGCTAGAGAAAAAGCGCCTATAATGTTTTTAAAGTACGCGCCAAAGTTTGGGTTGGGTTTTGACAATATGTTATTCTAACCTATATTCTATGAGTGTGTGTGTGATATGTAAAAGGAGGAATATTTGCTTTGGCACTAAAATAATACATACCTACACAGACAATACAGATTACCATACCATATTTGTGATTGATAGTGAACTGTTAATAGTGAAATTGTAGAAGGTAAGCTATCTTTTAATATTATAATGAATCGATCAAATATAAGTAAACATCTAAAGTATGCCCGGCAAAGAGTTCCATTATTCGAGCGATTGCTAGTAGTTGATGGTTCACATAGTAGTGACAGGGATAGCGTTGATGGATTTAATAGATAGTTAATAGATGCTATTTGATTAAAGATGCTGCTGATGAAGGAAAGTCGTCTGGTTCGTTCAGAGAGACGGAACTAGCTCTCAAATCATGGCTAAAGAGGGCGAAGGAAAGGTCCATGAAACAAGCATTAAAGCTTTTATTTTATTTAATTGAAGATCAAGGAAGTATTATTTAGGTATTTTTTAACAGAATTCTTTATTACTTTTGATTTTATGATTTTTATTTTATTTTGTTATTACCTATTAGGTACCTAGTTTTATTTTAAATTTTATAAATCATTGTGAAATAAAAATGGTTATTAAAAATTGTTTTATTTAATTAAAATATTGAGATTATTTTTCACCTATTTCCTGGATACGTCCCAGAACTGTCCACAGTTTGAGCCAAAAGAGTACGTACCAAGGACGTCCATTTGCGAACAATTTGGACGTACCAGGTACGTCCCAGATTTGTCCACATTGGGCACAGTTTGGACCAAAAGTGTACGTACCTGGGACGTCCATTTACGCGGAATCAGAACGTACCCGGTACGTCCATAGGACGTACACTGTCCCTAATCCGTACGTCCCCAGGACGAACGATACGTCCGTTTCGTACGTCCCCAGTACGTCCGTAGGTCGTACATGTGCTATATGGGAAAACAATAAACTATTTACTAAAAATGGGTAGCTTGATATCTGTTCAAAATGGTTACCGTATATAAAATGGATGTCTAGTTGGAATATTAGTTTGTTAGATTATTTTATTTTTATCCATGAAAAATTTTAAAAAGACGCAATAAAAGTTCTTACCCGATTATTTCGACTGGCCTATATCTGATACACCACATTTAATGCTGGTTCTTTAAAATTGCCACCGGATGTCGTTTTTATTGCATCTGGCAATCAAACATGGTCCAAGAATCTCGAAGAATGGCTTAAGAGTAATGTGGGAATTTGAGATTGAGCATTAACTGGCCGCTTTTGTATTTAACGATAATTGCAAGCGCAGTAAGGGTCCGTTTTAAAAAAAAATAAAATGTTTTTTGGCTATTAACTAAAATTCTTTTAAATGGTAAATAGTTTTTATAGGGTTATAGTATTTGTATAGTGTTAGCTTTGTCATTTTAGTATATAGAACTAGGTATTTCAACTTCGTGCGGACTGACTTATTTTAATAGCTATTAAAGCTCAGGGTCGTATTTATAGACTACTATTTTTTAAATTCTTTAATTGAAAGGTTTCAACTCACTTATTAATTTATTGATTAGCATAATATAAACTTATTATAGTACAAATTAGAAAAGGTATAAATCATGATGATAATTTCATTCAAGTATCGCAATATCAGTAATATATACCGACTTTAAGAAAGCGTTTGATACGGTACATCATGATGTTCTACTTAAAAAGATTAAAAGGTTTGGATTGGCTGAAAATTTTCTAGAATTAATAAAAAGTTACTTACAAAATAGAAACTTTGTTGTAAAACATGACAAGAATACATCTGGAAGATATGAAGCCAATTCAGGGGTACCTCAAGGATCAAATTTGGGGCCTCTACTATTTTTAATGTTTATAAATGATCTGGTAAATGGTATAAATTCTGATTATTTAGTATTTGCTGATGATTTTAAATTATTTAAACAAGTACAGACTGTTAGAGACTGCGTTTCTCTTCAAAAAGATATCAACAAAATTTTTGAGTGGAGTATAACTAATAAACTCTATTTTAATATAAATAAATGTAATATTACGACAATCTCCCGTCAAAAAAATCCCGTTATTTTTGATTATATGATGGATAGAGAGGTACTAGAAAGAAAACAAGAAGTTAAAGATCTAGGTGTTACTTACAACAACACATTTTCTTTTCACAACCACATAAAAAGTATTAAAAACCATGCAAATAAAATGTTGGGATTTGTTATAAGAAGTTGTAAAAATTTTAATAACATAAATACAAAGAAAGTACTATATTACACTCTGGTGAGATCAAAACTTGAATTTGCATCTATTATCTGGTATGGTGAATACTGAGGGATATTGAAATCATCCAGAACAAATTTCTTAGATACTTATATTATGGAAAATATCATAAATGGCCAGATTATAACTTAATAAGAACTTCTCAGTTGAGAAATGAGTTTCAAATACTTTCATTAGAACAAAGGAGGGATATAACAGCTTTAGTATTTTTACACAAAATAATTAACGCCAAAATAAATTCACCTGAAATTCTATCTCTCATCCCTTTTAATGTTCCCGTTAGAAACATTCGTACCTTCCCGATGTTCAAGATACCACTGGTTCTGACTACATGCCATTCACCACTTGTTGCCATGCTTCGACTCGCTAACAATTTCAACCTTTTAATTGATTTGAATTGGGCATTATCATTGGTAACTTTTAAAAATAATATTTTGCATCATATAATTAATTTTACAGTGTGATGGTTGTTAACATAGATTCTTAGGATATTGATGTTAAATTCCTAGCAATTATGGTAATTATTTATTATAATATATTATCATTTTTTGTTTTGTTTTTGGATATGTTAAATATTGTATTATATAATCATGTAATTAGGTTGTAAAACTTGTGTGATTATAAATAAATAAATAAATAAATAAATCAGTATTGATCTCATCGTCATCACTACTGTCTACATTGATAATCAATTTATTTTTATTAGAAAATGCCTGTAAGGTCCAGGATTGATTGTCTGTTGCTCTATAGGATTTAGGACGCAGTAATAGGGAGGTAGCCTTTGTAAGTACTTCATGACCTGCTATACCTACTCTTTTTTGAACATTTTGGTACGTTACACTTCTAATAATTGGTTTTTTGTGTAGCACTCTTCATAGTAAAGATCATTCTGTTCCAAAAAAAAGTCAGCTCATTTTTCGTAGAACTTGATGTGGCTACTCTTACCCTCACCCTTGAATGATAGGGCGCGTTATCCATGAAAATACCGCTATTTACTACACCGTGGCATGTGTGTCGTATCTGGTATCATCCAGATAATAAATTTGTGTGCCGCATTCTCTATATTTTGTGAGGGTTTGTAAATATTTGTTTCACCATACAACCAGTCTCTTGCTCTCCATAATAGACTGACGTTTATCGATAGTCTTAAATTTAAATCCATTGTTCTTCAAAAATCTCCACAAAGCTGTTCTCGCACAATCTATCACTTATTTCCTTTTCAATTCGATTTGAATGCTAATAATAACTAATAAATAAAATAACAACACTAAATAACAAGAATTCCATGAAAAAATTAAACCTCAACCTGTAAAACAAGGTAATATAATACAATGGAAGTGATATAACCAGATCGTCGTTAATCCCTAATAAAAATGAGATAGTCAGTTCGCAGGATCTTAAAATGAATAATAAGTCCTATATGAACTATTCTTAGCCTTGTCAGTGTGGTTTGTTTCTTTGGGTTAAATCCTGCTATAAAATAAGACGGATTTTGAAATCCTTGAATTTTATTATAGTTTATGGGGTTTCAGCAAAACTCTTTATCAAGAATGATATTTTTCACTAAAACTAATATTTAAACATTTTTCACTTATAGGATACCCCATCTGTAGACACGCTGTAGATTCTCAAGATAGTTTCGAAAATAAAAATATAGTACCAAAACTGAAAAATATCCGAATGAGAAATTAACTATTTTCAGAAGGTTTGTGTAAATTATACCAAAAGTTAATTTTTCCATTCAATTTGTTAGTTGTTTACTTAGTAAAAGATATTGTAAATTAAGACAGTTCCTATTGGATTGCAAATAACTCTATTAAATACATTTTAGCAAGATAAATACCTTGTAGTATTATTTATATTAATATAAGAGCCTCTCCTTAAGGCTAGAATTAAAACGGTTCGCGGTCTAAGACATTGTTGACGGTATTGAGTTAAAGGGAAAACACTTTAAACATTACCATAACGTCGCTTGCGTTATAGTGCACATATTTATTTTCATGTTTAATATATTCTTACTACAAAGTTTCTAAGCAAACATGCCTAATAAAACAACAAGAGTGGTTTCAATTTGGTGGTACATTTTGTTACTAAAGAGTCAAGAATATTTTTAAGAATATTATATATGAATATTATTTGCAACTGAATAAATTACTTTAACCAGAAGTTGTTCAAGGAGGTGAACAGTACTTACCAATTTGTCTTACAAGTATATTTGAGTGTCTTAAACTTTCTAGCTCAAACAAGTAGCTTTTTTCCGATCTGCCCAGTTGGATGATATTCCTCGGGCTTTCATATTTGCTGTGCCCAGGAATGGCTCTGAATCTATATATTGTAATGAATATTTGATTTCTAGAAATTATTTATTGATTTGTAATTATAAATTTGATTAATTATTTGATATTATTTAAATGTTCTAATAGTAGCAAGATTTTCTGTTATTTATTATCCAAATACAGTAATTATTTAATATCAGTTAAATTATTTTGTTTTTAAATTATAAAACTTAACTAACTACTACAAAAATTCAAATTGTTTACAATGTTATCTGACCTTAATACACGAGTCCTGTTGTCTGATTGGTGGAAAAAAAACTGTAGTCGCTCTATGAAAAACGGAAACCAACGAAGGAACGAAGGATATAGTTCAGTGTTTGTTGGATTATAGTTCTTTTAATTGTATTATAAATAGTGAGTACACTTATACTTTCTTCTTTTTTATGCGTCGAAAATGTTTTAATTACACTTTTGATTAGTTCTAGTATTAATTTTAAACTTATGTTCTTAATGTCACTATTTAGCACTTAGTTTCACTTCTTGATTGTTTTAACTTGTATTTTTAAAGTCACTCTATGTTTGACTTCCAATAATATACTTCCCCAACGAACTCTGCTCAAGGTTTTTTTTATCCTTTCAAAAACTTCTTTTATGTTCTATGGACTAGACATTTCTAGAATACTATGTGTATCTCTTATTTGCTTTGTTGGAAATGTTCTCCTAACGATCGTTCCATGTAAGTATTTTATCCAGCTTCCTTAATAGTTTCTCCATAGACGGCAGGGCATTTGGAGTTTATCGAGCTAGTACATCCTAATGAAACTAATGACTGCTTCTTTACTAGAATTGACTAAGAGTTATTTTTTTTCACACCACCTAGTAACTATTTTCGGAGCTCACTCAGTAACATCTTCTTCTTCTTCTTCTTTCATCTTGTTTTCCTTTAATCCATGCACCAAATCATCTACGTAAGTTTGTACCTCTATTCCCTGGTTGTAGAGGTCCTGGATCAGGTCGTCCATGAGTAATGAATACAAGAGAGGGAGTATTCCTTCCTCATCGCAGCCCCTAGCAGCATATTTGTGTATTATAACTATATGTACAGTGTGGAAAAGCTTAATTGAATAAATTCATTATTTCGGTTACTGTATCTACACTGCCGAGCAAAAAATTTAGGTTACTTTAAATAATTTAAGAAATGGCAAATAATCTTAAAAATAAAACTAATCAGGGAGTCATGGCCATAGTAGGCGATGAAATTTATATTGTTGTATATGGATGCTATTTGTCATAGTTGGCGTCTGTCACTTTATTTGCAACCCTTGTTAATAACAAAATTAAGCACTTATTACGAATTCATATTGCAATGAAAATTTTTCAATTTTAGTCTCTACAACCGATCAGTTGTATAGTTTAATGTGTAAAATAACGTTTCATTGATATTTATTGTTTATTTACTGGTCCAAAATGCCTTCCTATTATTGTGGCACGAATTGTAGCGGTCATACAAGATGGTAGAGGACAACGTGAAACCGCCAGAATTGTGGGTAAGAGCCTTTGTGGTGTACAAAATGTGTACCAACGTTACCAGGAGAATGGTCTTATAACCAGACGACCCGGATATGGCCATAAAAGATCCACTAGTCAACGAGATGATTTTTGTTAATGTCAAGTTTGCGGAATAGATTAGCTTCTGCAGTTTCGCTACGTAATCAGCTTCAAGAGGTTAGAAAAGTTAATGTTAACGAATGGACAGTTAGAAGAAAGCTTCGTGCTAGTGGATTGTCTTGCAGAAGGTTGGTTACAGGGACAACATTGAACCGCCAGCATCGAATTGCAAGATAAAATTTTGCTCGAAATCACTTATGGAACGATGATGACTGGAGTAAGGTACTCTTTATAGACGAGTCTCGTTTTTGCCTCAATGGACCAGATGGACGTCGAAGAGTATGGAAAAGACCTGGAAAAAAATACGCCCCCGCTTATATTGACCATAGACGTAAATTTGGTGGTGGGTCTATTATGGTTTGAGGAGTTATTACTGTACAGAGTTGGTTTTAATAGAGAATGGCTCTCTAACAGCTCACAGATATGTAGCAGAGGTCCTGGAAGATCATGTTGTACCTTTTATGGTCACTATGGACGAGCAAGGCATTTTATACGCACGATAATGCAAGGCCAGCAATTGGTCAGCATATGAACCCCATCGAACATGTCAGGGATGAGTTAGGGAAGCGTATTCGAATAAGGCATACACCAGGAGCTAAGAGAGTTCCTATTGCAGGAGTGGAATAACATGGATCAGAATGTAATCCTTAATTTAATTTAGAGTATGCCTCGTCGAATGCAAGCGGTCATTAATGCAAGAGGGGGTAATACACGTTATTAATTATATTGTTATCATTTCGTTTTATCAATTTTTTAATAAACTTAAGTTTTATTCCTTTATTTAGTTCCGAATAACAATATTCGAACTTAAAAAAAGTTTTGTACAGGTATTTATTCTGCATTACAAAAAACAGGAAGGAAAATACAATTTTATTTTTAATTTTGGTGGAAAATATAGATTCATTCTTTTATCCAAGTATAATATCAGAGGTATTCCAAACTAATTTACCTTATTCTTTATTTAACTTTAACAAATTGTTTTTTCTAAACTTTTTCAAACATTAATTCACGAGAAAAATACGAAAATTTAAGCCGCTACATTTTTTTACTAGAAACCCCGGTGCTGATGAATTACATAAAGAAAATAAGATTTTTGGTTGAGCATCTGAACATCTTTAATAATTCTTACAAATTAGAAACATCAATTTGCGTATATTTCCACTCTCAAACGGTCTTATTTTTTGTACCTTCGTTGTTTTTTCGTAACCGCTTTCCATTTATTTTATTTCAGGCTTTTTAAATGTAAAAGTATTTTTATATAGGTTCGTTCGTGAAATTGGTAAACGCTGCTAATACCTGCGGATTTGGGTAAAAATAATAATGAATGATACTAAAAAAAAATAAAATTAAAGATTAAGTTTAGATATATAAAATTGATTGTACTAACCCTTACTTTTTGGAAGTCCATCTTATTAAGAATAATAAAAAACTCTTCGTTTTAACAAAACTTCCAATATTTATTTAAAAAATTGCTTTTTTTTTTAAGATTCAATCTTTTTATTTCAAGTTCTTCAAGGAAATCTAAATTTTGTTTTTTATTACAAATGTGTAGTATTTGGATTTCATTGGTGTGAAAGAGTGAGGTTGGATGTTCAAGTAGGTGTTTTGCATAATTTGACTTATCTGGTTGTTTTAATCTATATGCTCTTAAATGTTCATTAAATCTTACTTCAAAATTTCTTTGTGTTTGACCTATATATACAGCATTACACTTTGGACAATTAATTTTGTAAACACCAGATTTTTTTAATTTAGGTAATTTTGTTTTTACATTTAACAATTTTGTACCAACATTATTTTGTGTTTTAAATGATATTATTGCTGATGTTGCCGAAGATATTATTTTTGATATTTTATTGGAAATACTTTCACAATATGTAATATTTTTATAACTTTTAATTTCTTTAGTTTGTTTAGGAAATATTAGTTGTAGTGCCACTTTCTGTTCTTTTTTATTAATTAATGTATTTATCAAATGAATATATACATTATATCCCAATAAACCAAAACTAGTTGGCAAACACTCGGCCACCTCTTGGCACTTACGGTAAAGCGCTGGCTTTATTTACCACTTTCGGAACATCAGCGGACCGAATAATTAACTCCCGGTTTAATGAATACCAACATTGTTCCGATAGTGGCACAGAACCGGCAAACCGATCACGGATAATCCGTTTTGTAGCGAATGCGGCCCGCTACTTTGATAGCCAGAGACTTATGGTATATTCTGGTCCGCAATTGGTCCTCCACTGTATTTTCTTTGGTGGTTTAAGCCTCGCCGTGCCAACTAATTTCAGACTCTCTGGTGCATTTTTCAAATATACTGCCAAGATGAACGATCCGTCTTTGTTTTTCCTTTTTAGTTCCCAGGTCCGCTGTGTCACGTCATGTTTCAACAGCATGTTTAATCATCACTAGCTATTTGCAAAGTATTGTTTTATTTACTATTTAACTTAATTTTATTACCTAGTTATATTCATTTTGCAGTTGTTTGGAAAGTAATTTGTTTCATTACTTTTTGGAAGATTGGAAGTTCGTTAATTGTTTTCTCGGTTGTTTGTATTTCTACAAAAACATTGAAGTTTTATTTTGATTAGTGCAATAATTACTATTTCAGCAACGGAATAAGGATGTCTTTGGATACATAAAGTGTTGTTTAGAATGTAAAAAGTGCTACATTTCAAATAATTATATATTTCAGAGGTTCGGTAATATATTCACTAAACATTATACTATTGTAAACTTTTATCATAATATGGTATAAAATAAAGAATGAAAAATTATGTTCGGAATATCTCGGTAAGATATTGCATGTTTTATTTAGAAACAAATTCATCCTTATTCTAACTTTTTCAACCCTTACTGTATGGAATCTACTGAAAAATTACTTTTTTAACTGAAACACTGTTCAAATAATTCTACAATACAATGGAAAAATGATAAAAACTCTAAAAAAATGATAAATATTTAGTAGTACAGCCTAACCGCAAATACACTCTTATAACCTAGCGGACCACTTGCGGCTAACAAGACTAGAAATGGAATGAAAGCAAAAATACCGCGTCACGACCGAGTCGGCGGTCCACCAACGGCTGACCAGCGAAAACGCTCTGCGATACCGAATTTAAACAGCATGTATTGCCGGCCAGTGGCCATAAGACGGCCGAGCGGACATGCCCTACCTGCAAGCCGAGCTGGCACACGTATGTCGGGCCAGGAACGGCATTTCGGCAATACGTCTTCTACCCACCTGCGGAACGGACAGTTTGTGTTTACTGGGATAGAATATATGTGGTAGTCAAAAATGTAATAAAACAATAAATTAAAATCCGTGTGGTTTCACAAACAAAACCGATGTGTCGCACAATATATTTTTCTTGTTCGTACAACCTTTAGCACCGCATGTATCGAGATATATTTCGGGCTACAACATTTTGTAAGCATCTGCAGTAATTTCGGTCAATATAGAAAACCTTTCGAGGAAAGAAAATTGCAATAAAACAGAAAAAAAATAATTTTTATGTAAAAAAGGTTATATTCACGAAAAACGCTCAGAATTATACTAAGTTCAAGAGAATTCAGATAACATACAAAAATTATGTGTGTTAATTGATAATTCGTTAACTCAAAGAGGACTAATTGTTCTATTCATAAAACTATGTTTGCTTCGTCGCAATGTTTACAACAGAGTATCTATCAGTATGACAAAGACTACCAATCGATTCTTTTTGTTCCGTCCTCGTGCTGGCAACGCTGTATCATTATTCAGGAGTTATGCTGACGCTTATAATTAGTGGCGTGCTTTTTGTTTGGAATATCTATGTCGGGTAATATTTGAGGGGAAATATAGGATAGTTGAGGGATATAGAGTGCGTTTCATAAAAGGTGAAGTAGTTTAAAACATCAATTTATTAAGGTTGGATTAATTAATTTTTTGCCAAAATGGTAATTCATAAATCACTTTTTGTAATGTGTATATTCATGTTTTTTTATATATTATTAAGTGTATTGCATGTTTTTGACAGTGTTAACCCTACTTCTTAGTGGTTTTAATCTTATTTGACGTAAATGTTAACAATGTTAATTTATTTCTCTATTAATCCATTGAATAACTACCGCAGACAAGAGATTGTGATCATGTCGGATAGTCAAGCAGTCATCAAAGCGATGAGCTCAAATATGATCAGTTCGAAGATGGTTTGGGAATGCCTAGGCAAACTAAATGAACTGGGCCAGAAGAACACTGTCACCCTCCTATGGGTCCCGGGACACATAGGAATAGAGGGGAACGAAACAGCAGATAAGCTGGCAAAAAAGGAGCTGAAACCCCACATTTGGGACCAGAACCATCTTGTGGGATCAGCAGTAGAGTAATCTTAGGAAAACTAAGGGAAGAAATGGAGAAAGAAAAATCCAAGTACTGGAATCAGCTGGAAGGACTGAGGCAATCTAAGATACTACTGGGGAACTATGACCAGAAGAGATCTCTTAGCTGCCTCAACCTCAGTAAAAAAAGGCTCCGAATTTTAACGGGAATATTAACCGGGCATTGCCGGTTAAGAAGCCACATGAAGAAACTAGTGTTAGCAGATGAAGCAAGGTGCAGATTCTGTGAGGAAGAGGATGAAACCTCAATACACATACTCGCAGAATGCCCTGCCTTGCAAAATTCTAGGGCTAGATACCTAGGAGCACATGGAATAGAGAAAGGGGATCTACCTGACTTGAAGCCCGACGATGTCCTAAACTTCCTCAGGAAAATAGGACTCGAAGAGCTGCTATAAGTCCGAGAAAATATCAGAACATGGCAAGTAAGGGGGGACACAATAGATCCTATAGGTCGCAGTGTAATTATCACCCCTAACTTATACATACATATACATACATACATCCATTGAAGATGTAAAATTTTAGGAGAAACTCTGATGATGGCCTTCCAAGCATAAAACGCTTAGTTTCACATAATTCGGTGATGTACACACACTTTAAAAACAATATTATTCGTAAATATTTTTAATGATAATTGCAAGAATTGTAAAAAATTAATGATAACATTGTTGAGCAGTGTAAAGTTTAATTGTGGCGTATTTCGATGTTCGAAAATTGTTTTAACTAGTGTAGGTTGAATAAAGATAAAATTCTTCCGACGCTTAATTTAGAGCTCCAACAACTACAGCTGAATTTCTTGTTTTCTGCGAGTAGGAATTCAAGTAATTCCGCTGCGAACCTAATACTGCTATTCTTCAGTACTGATTTTATTTTGTTCGCTGTTTTATTAGGGTTGTCTTTTCACCAATAGTAGCGAAACTTAAAGTTATTTAACAAATATACTAAACTTTATTGCAAACAAAAATAAATTGCTTAAATTGCTGATTTTTAAATAATCCGCTTAAACGTATTAGGTTGTTATAAATCCGCTGTGTTGCATGCATTGTTCAATTAACTTATATTTATAGCAAATGTGTGTTTAAAATTTCAAGTCATTAGGTGGTAAGGCATGTAAGAAAACAGGTCTTAAAAAGCAATTCGTATATTAATAAAAACGAGCTGTCAAGATCTAATTTCGATAGGTCATAAAAAATTTATTATTGTAATGTTAAAATCGAAATGTTTATCTAGAGTTAGTAGAGATAACAGAGAGATGTTATTTCACGAAATTATTTAATTTTAATGGAAAATAACTCAAAATTTTATTTTACAAAGATAATTTGTATTTTTAATACATTTTGGAAAGTTTCTCGAAAATTTATATATGAAAATATGAAAATTTTGAATAAAATTAAAACACAGTTTATTATGTGTTAATTTCCATAAAGTTATCGGTTTTTAATAAAAAACTATAAACAGCGGATTTTTAAAATTCACTATCTAACGCCCGGTTTCATAATCAACTTTAAATATAAAGTAATTTTAAAGTGAGAAATTATTGTGTTTCATAATACAACTTTAAAGTTAAATGATACTTTAAAGTGACTTTAAGTTAAAGTCGGGTAGACCATCACTTTACCGCTTTAAAGTGGGCTCATAGCCTCACACTTTAACAAATTAAACGTCAAACGTGTGTTGCTTGCTTAGACAAGGAAAGAGAGAGGACTGCGCATTCGAATCAATTTGTGTAACCCATTTACCACCAAACTAATGGCGGTCAATATTGACATAGGCGTATCATACGATTTTTCTTAGACGATTATTAAATAATCATTTTCATTATTTCGTATTACAAATCTAATTTAAAAAAGTCTTTGAATTTATACTGCTCCAAAAAAAAAGAACAATCATTTTAAAACATATTTATTTAATAAATATTACAATTTTAATCTATTTTATCTATTTTAAATATATGTTTTTGTTCCACGCCACTGCAAAACTATTACATCTATGAGAAAATAATAACAATTAATTGAAAAATAATCTTTAAAACTGAATGAAAACAATGTTCAAAATGTATGTACAATTAATTTAAGTTATCGTACATAACATATGTGATTTAGTTAAACATCTATTACCTGAAAACTGTAATATTAATAAAAATAAATTTCAAGGAAATAGTTTTAAAATACTTTTTACCTATGAAATGAAATTCCTTGCTCTTTTTTAGCACTCTGACTATTGCACTTATAAGCTACACAATTAACCATTTTAAAATGTCTATTCAGTTTATTAAAAAAGGTGTTCCAAATTTGTTTGCCACCAAACGTTTCAAAATTGGCTTCACTCTCACGCATAAGGTTTTCATTGCCATGCGCTGTCCTCTCTCTTTCCTAGTCTAAGGTTGCTTGCTATTCACAAATTGCAATCTTTTGCGTGTGTTTATGTGAAAACGCCAAAAGCAGTAATGTTGGCTTCGAGCAGTTCTTCAAGTTCTTCTGAAGATGAAGTTGTGGAACGAAGGCCTAAGGTTTATCGAGCACGCATTGATCATTTAAATAAATGGAACGATACAGAATTCTTTTATAGTTTTCTTTTAACGAAAGCTACAACAGTAAATGTACTGGCAGAAATTGAGCATTTATTTAGGTTACCAACAAATCGGTTAGTGTGTACTCAATTTCTTGTACAAATTAATAGTTATTTACCGTTTGCGTATCCAACGCAATAGCTTCGTTACGACCACGCTACATCAAAATGTGTGAAACCTTAGTTGAAATGACTCATACTGCTGAGCAGTTTTATGCAATTGCTCGTGTCCCCCGAGTTATTGGTACAATTGACTGTACACATCAGAATTCAATCCCCAGGTATTAAAATTTATAATCACAATACAAACACCATAATGACAAATATGACAGAATTATTAAAGTAAAGTAAACAACATGGGCTTTTCATGGATGCCAACATAAATTTCTAGTAGAAAAATTTACTTTAACTAAAGTTCTGTAGGCTGGCGTTTATGAAACACGTCAACTTTAAAGCCGCTTTAAAGTGCACTTTAAATTAAAGTGGACTTTAAATAAAGTTACTTTAAAGTCGGTGTTATGAAACCGGGCCTTAAACATTGTACTGTCAACGAGATAACGTTAAAATTTTAAAAAAAATGTTTGAAAAGTTTGGTTGTGTACATTTGGCAATTTCGTCCTGGTACCCTACTTTGGTTTGTCAAATACACAAATACATACCAATCGATTTCGTTTCAAAAAACGATGACATCAAGCTAACTTTGGTACACTTTTTGGTTTGTAAAATCACATACAGTGATCTGCAGCAAGGTTACTGAAATTGGTAGCTTTCTATCCTTGATTAAAGTAGTGTTTGTTTTTATTTTTATTGAGACCTATTTTTATATTTTTAGAGACATATCTTACAAATGCCTTTAAGCTCGATCCAGTAAGAACGTTATATCCGATCTATCCAGTTTGTTGTGCCTAGGAAGGGTCCAGGGTCTGTAAACATTGCTTCACCACTTGTTCTGGCTATAGAAGATCCGCTTTTTCGTTCCCTTCAATGCCGGTATACCCAGGTGTCCAAAGTAAAATTGCTTTGTTATTGTTCTCTAGACGCATTAGATCCTGAAGGCATTCCCAAACTAGCTTGGAGTCGATCCGATTTGATCCCAGTTACTTTAGCTTTGCCTGGCTATAGCAAAATATTTTTATAGTTTTGTTCGTGCAGTCACACATTGCAAAAACCTTTTCTTGAAAAATTATGGATAGATTACCCAAGTTCTGGCTCAGATCCACCTTTGGTTCCAACACCTCTTGGTCTTAGAGCAGTGCTTGTAGCAACGCTGGTGAGCCATTATAAGACCCGATCTATTACCATTCCTAGGAATAGGACGGTAAATGGCTTGTGGTAATTGTATTTAGGTTGCATTGCATTTGGTACCATCCCCAGTTACGGATGATTTTTTATTTTCTCTCCAGACCTGGCTGTAAAACAGCTCAGCCCTGCATTCTGGCATTTTACTAGCTTCTGTTAAGATCTCTTAAAATGTCAATGGGCAGCGATGGGAGTGGTGGAGATAGCTCCCGTTATGATAAAGCATGCCAAGCGTTGAAGCTTCTTCAGCTTCTCCCTAATGGTCCTCTGCTGACATTTAGCCCACCAGACCGGAGCACCATACGTAATCATAGGCCTTATTACTTTCAGATATTTATAGGCAATACATTTGTTTGGGTGCATGCCCCATAACTTAGTTGGAGAATAAACTAACAGTATTTTAAAATTTGTTACCTTGTCACTTTAAATGTTCTGGTGAGCCAAATCCGATCTTGACTTTCTGTGGCATTAGCATATTTACTAGTTTGGAGAAAATAAATGAATTGATGTATCTGACAATCCACCAAATTTTCATCAAGTTCGAACTTACAGTTTTGGAGTTATGAAAAAAATATTCTGAACTAATTTAAAAATATTTTTTTCTAAAATCTGTATTATTATCAATTTATGACCGAGTGATTGAAACATGTTTATAAATTAGTTATAATTAAATTGGAATAACCCAGGTACATTGTTCTGTATTTGTCCTTTTAAAGAATTGCATTTTTGGTCAATATTCTAATATTATGTTCTGTTTGTTTTTTATTTTGTGTGGTAATAATAAAATCTGCTAATTTTATTATAAATGGTAAGAAATTATCATTTTGTAAGATTAGGTAGAATTGCCAACTGTTTTTTTTTGTTTTTGGTGAATGTTAAAATTTATTTTTATATCATACTTTTACCATGGAATATATTCGTCGCGATGTTCATTTGGGGGATGATGCATAAATCTTTTTCATCAATCAGCTGTATCAACTGAGAACCAAACGATTTCGCCTGTAATTGGTACTTTACATCATACTGGTAACGTAGTACCTACCAATTGGTTATCCAAAGCTCTTTAGGTGTCTCAAACGTATCCTAGTTGGATATATACCAGCCGGGCAGTTTCCAACAGCCGAGCAGTTTTTGACAGCATAGGTTAGATTGGCTTGTTAATATTTTTCCAATGAAGAAACATCTTGGCATTTATTTTTATTTCATTTCATTTGAATTTAGCCCTTTCTTCCTAATTTTCTTTAATTTCTTCTTATTTTTTCCCCAGTTTCGCAATTGCACCTGATTGTTTTAAATTTCTTTTGTTTTTGTTCCTTAATTTCCTCTTTTTGTAATTTTCCTTTGGAACTAATTTCGGCTGTGCCCCAATTTTCTTGATTTTTTTTTGTGTTTTCCAGCGTTTCCTGGATTTTTTAGGTATTTCCAAACTTTATTTTTCTATGTTCCTATTAGTGGTATATTGGCTCTATGATGAATTAATTTATACTTGACACTCCATCCAATTTGTGCTACTGTTTCTTTTTCAATTTCTCTTGTTAATGGGTTTCTTTTCACTGTCTTCTTAAAAAAGTGTTCTGTTTCATTTTTTACAATTTCTGCAAACGGCGTGTATTCATACTTTTCTCTAATTTCTGCATTAGTTGTATGTCTTTCTGCTCCTTCTATTAATATGTAAATTTTTGTTTCTTTTCTTCCTAAAGATTTTATGTTTTCATCTGATGCAGAATTCCAAATTGGTGCTCCATATAACATTACCGATCTTATATACGAGTTATAAATTTGTTGTTTTAATTTCTTTTTTAGAGGGTTTGTTTTATGTATATATGGTCCTATGAATTTTCTAGCTACTTCTACTTTTCTTCTTGTGTTTTTTATATGTTCATTGAAATTTAGTTTTCTGTCCAAAGTTATTCCTAAATATTTTAGTGAATCTGTTTGTTTTATTTCTTGTCCATTAAATTTTATCTTGTGATTTTCTAGTGTTTTCTTTTGATTAAATATTATAAATTGCGTTTTTGCTTCATATAAGTTGTAATTTTTTCTAGATGTCTGTTTATCTTATTTGTAATGTTTTCCGCTTTCTTATCTTTTGTGTAAATTCCAGTATCATCTGCAAAAAGTGCCATTTCCGGTCCTTCATCTTTTGGTAAGTCACTAATGTAAATATTGAAAAGTGTAGTAGCCAATACACTACCTTGAGGCATTCCTTCCGGTATTTCTTTTTTCACCTGGATTTTGGTATGTGAAATTTTTTCAAATTTGAACTATTTTTCTAAATTATTTATTATTGTGTTTTAAATGTTTGTATTGAAGAAATTGTCAGTTTTACTCACAAACGTCTTACTCTATAGTAAGTTTCACGTAAATGATCAGGGTCAGGGACGTTTTTGTAGTTTGTATATATCACAAAACAACAGGATTTCAGTGATATAAAAGAAGAAGTAGTTTTTGTGGACATTTTTCCTTTAAAAGGAATTTCAATTTGAAATTTTCATTAGTTCTTTGATCAGTTAGTGTTTTTATTCAGTGTTATTATGTTGCACAACTTCGTTTATAACTATGCTGTGTAGAAAATGCTGCATTTCTTAGTGTTCAGCATCTGCATTGCTAGACAAATTTCCAAATGCTGGAAAATATATAGAACAATTGAGGAAATGGGTGCACTCTGTCAATGATAGGGATATCAATAAAATAGACCCAGTATAAATAAATAAAATAATATAGTGCAATCAAATATTATACAATATTTATGAAATTTAGTGAATTTTAAAAAAATTATGAAAAATATTTCTTAAATTATTAAACTTAAACTTTTTTAGGGATAATAAAAATTCAGAAATGCTAATGTTTTATAGGTTTAATGTATTCAATTAATTATTGATTGGCTAAGAGACTAAATATCGAATATCACTAATACAATAGAATGCATATATTAAACACAAATAGTTTGAAGTATTGTTTGTTGAAAATTTAATTATAAAATTTTTAGTGCAAATAAGCTGCTTTACTATAATTCCAGAGTTCAGGAAATCTCAGAGCGTAAAAGAGAAAAAGGAGTAGTGTAATTTTATTTAAGAAATTAAACTAAAAGTTGCTACAACGCCACACCATTGTGTAAATTAAAGTCTGCGCAAAATATATATATGCGAGTGTATGCAAGTTAAAACCTCGGAATTGAACTTAACGTAACGTTTGATAAATTCACTCGGGAGTGGAAATCTTGTAGGAGTATGTACTCGATAAAGTTGGTTGTCAACTGAAGATAATTATTTTGCTTGGATTTCCAACCACCGCTTCTACAAAGAGTAGAGTTAGTTATGCAAAGACACAACACTTAGTTTATAAAAAGGAAGTTTGAAAATTATTCCTCTCTAACAATAATTTTAAGTTTCTCGAAATGTGTTTATACAGGGTGTACCAACCTTACGACAAAGTTCGCTATATGGGTTGTTTTAGAAGATATTAAAAATTTTATTAACAAAAATAGTAGATGTCTTTAGGGTCCATATTTTGAAATTACTTTAACCTATACAGAGTGTTGTATAACTCCGTTACAAACCAAACATGATTTTTTACACATAATTGTAAAACACAAATATATTAAGTTATTGTAAAAAAGATCAGCACGATATAGTTTTTTCCTGGTTTTTCTATATCATTGCACAGTTATACTTAGAGGGAATTACATCCAGGATAATCCCTTAGGGCTATTTACATCTAGGATTTAATATTGTTATGTCTTATTACTTCCATACTTGGTCTAGCCTTAATACTACCTAAACAACATCAGGTACCTAGCTACAAACAAACAAAATGTAACTTAAATGTCAATCTGACGATGCTTCTTAGCGAAACGGCCGTCATTGTGATTTAAAACATATTTTTTCAAATAAACTTGGAAGTTACGTTAAAACGAAGAGTTTTTTATTATTCTTAATAAGATGGACTTCCAAAAAGTAAGAGTTAGTGCAATACATTTGTTTAATATAACTAATCAAATAATTTTTATTAAATTGTATTATTTTATTACATATTTTGTGTATTTGTAAGAGAATTTTAAGTTAGAAATAATTTTTATTATGTAATGTATCAATATTATATCTAGTACATAAATATGTTATTTAAAACTTACTAGAAACTTCGCGAAAAATTTATTTTATAATGTGTAAAAAAAAGACAGATAATGTGTAAAAAGGAGACAGATATATTTTTACTATATTTTGTTCTGGAATGATCGGACAGTAGACGAAGTGAGTATGTCTAGTCATAAAAAGGAAAGAAAGAGATACACACATTTTTCCAGAAATGACTAATCCATAGAACAAAAACGAAGTTTCTAGAAGGTTAGAAACCTATAAAAAGACTTGAGCAGAGGTCGTGAGGGGGGAGTATATTATTGGAAGTCAAACATAGAAGATCAGTCAGTGTGAACAGTCAATTAGAACTAAGTGAACAAACAGTTTTTAAAGTAGTTAAAAACAATGTCATTAGAATACAAGTTAAAACAATCAAAACGTAAAATAAAGTGCCAGACAGTGACATTAAGAACTAATCAAAAAGTGAAATTAACACATTTTAGGTTGATAAAAAAGAAGAATATAAGAGTACTAATAAAATTAAAGGAACTGTAATCAAACAAACACTAAACTATATCAATTTGGAGGAACAAACAAAGAACAATAATATTACACAAGAAACCAAAGGTCTAAAAACACGACATTTTACCAAAGTCGGAAATTCCACGTATCACTTCGTTCGTTTCCGTTTTTCATAGAGTGACTACAAACTTTTTCCACCAATCAGAAAGCAAGACTCTACATCAAGGTCAGATAAAATTGTAGACATTTTGAAAATTTTTGTAGTAGTTAGTTAGGTTTTATAATTTAAAAACAAAGGAATTTACTTGATATTCAATAATTAGCGTATTTCGATAATCTCGCCATTACATAAATAACATTGGTTAATTTAACTTAATTCAACATCAAGTAAGTTCTTTTATGGTTAATAAAATGCCTTTCTTTTTAATATTTTCTACTTATTATTTTATCAGTCATTCAATACATTACTGTTTTAATTTGATTAATTTTTTTTAATAAATTTGTAATTATAATTTAATCAAATTTTATTCAAATACCTACCTAATAATCCAACTGGAAACTTGCATAACCAAACACTCCTGAGAAAAAGAAGATCTTGTTGCTATATTACATTTAAATAATATCAAAAATATATTAATCAATTAAATTTATAAATAAATAAATCAGTAAATAATCTCTCAAATAATAATATCCTTTACAATATTTATTAATTTTTACACTAAGGTTAGCTTTTTGTTCTCTTTTTCATTTGTACCACTAAAATAACCTTTTTTATAGCCTGATGATGGTCTCAATGTTAGGCCGAAACTAGTAGCGAGTATTGTTTTTCCATCAACAATAAAATTCTGTGACATAGACTTTGTGTTTCTCATTTGGTTTCTATAATATAACTTTTTAAGAATTACAAAGACATTTTTAGAACCATCATCTAAGAAAAATGCTACTTGGGTATTTATCTAATTGTAAAGTAGATGAGGGTTAGTCCAAACGTTTCCTGGACTTCCTGCTTTATTGCTGACTTGCGACATCTGTGAATTAGATAATATATTAATTTTCTATTATTACTATAATTCTCAAAATATTTGTACGCTTTTTCATCAGTTGCTATCGACTTTTATAAAAACACACATTAATCTTGTTAATTCATAAATTAATATGGGAATTTGGATTATACGGGAATACGTGTATTAATTAATGGCGAAAGGATTGAAACAGTTTATCACTTCTATGGTTTTTAGGAAGATAAATTACTTTTCTGCAAATCTATAATTTAAGTTTGCAGTAAAATCTCGCAAATATTGAGCCAATAAAATACGTAATAAAACGTGTCAATTTGTAATATAGAATCTCTTAAAACTAATTTATAACCTCGTATTATATTTTTGTTAAATAAATTGCATGTTCGTCTATCCCAACTTACCAAAACTTCATATTGAATTGAACTAAACTAAGAAATTTCAATTTTCTTACATCCTTTTTGTGGGAAATAATAAATTTTGCAGCACTCATCCTGTCAAATCTATGTCAAGCGTTATATTAAAAAAGTTTATATTGTCCAAAGTGCTAAGGTTGGATTAATAGCGGTATAAATATTCTTAAATTTTTCAATTTTCCGCGCAATTTTTTGATCTTTTTTCTCCTGACAATAGCAAACACAACAAAAAAAATAGTGAAATCGGTCCAGCCGTTCACGTGTGATGGCGTAACTAAGGAAAAAGGAAGGAATTGATTTTTATAGATACAGATTTACACAGTATTTTTTTCACCAATTCGACATCTCGCATCTCTGAGGGTACAACCGTCACCATGTAATCGCCTCAACATAGTTACTTCTTAGGAGGTGGGATTCAATAATCAATGAAAGTGCAGCCTGATCCAACACTGTAACAGTCACTGTAGCAGTTTCCGTCTACTGCTACTCAAAGGCTGTGCGACAAATGCGCACTCTACTATATGAGAAAGCTATAACTAGCTTCACCAGCATCATTAGATAACACAAAGTCTATAAAGTTTCATCTGAACCTTCCTTGGCAGATCACAGGATTATTTAATTCAAGTTAGAACGCATTGTTCAAGAATACACTTATGTATTATGTATGTATAAGTTAGGGGTGATAAGTACACTGCGACCTATAGGATCTATTGTGTCCCCCCTTACTTGCCAAGTTCTGATGTTTTCTTAGATTTATAGCAGCTGTTGGAGTCCTATTTTCCTGAGGAAGTTTAGGACATCGCCGGGCTTCAAATCAGGTAGATCTCCCTCTTCTATTTCATGTGGTCCTAGGTATCTGACCCTAGAATTCTGCAAGGCAGGACCTTCTGAGAGTATGTGTATTGAGGTTTCCTCCTCTTCCTCACAGAATCTGCACCTTGCTTTATCTGCTAGCCCTAGTTTCTTCATGTGGCTTCTTAATCGGCATTGCCCGGTTAATATTCCCGTTAGAATTCAAAGCTTTTTTTTACTGAGGTTGAGGCAGCTAAGAGATCTCTTCTGGTCATAGTTCCCCAGTAGTATATTTGATTGCCTCAGTCCTTCCAGCTGATTCCAGTACTTGGATGTTTCCTTCTCCATTTCTTTCCTTAGTTTTCCTAAGACCCTCTACTGCTGATTCCACAAGATGGTTCTGGTCCCAAATGTAGGGTTTCAGCTCCTTTTTTTGACAGCTTGTCTGCTGTTTCATTCCCCTCTATTCCTATGTGTCCCGTGACCCAGTCGGCTCTCGGTCCAAAAACTCCTATCCCAGTTTCCTCGTCTAGCTTGGAACCGTCCGTATACTAATTTATGGCATTCTGGTTTAAATCCTGTATGCAACTATCAGAAGGAAAAAGAGATACAGAATCTACAGGGCCAAACTAAAAGAGAAACCAAGACAACTAATTCTGAGTGGGAACATACGACAGCTCACGGAACTAATTATTGACTCAAGTTGAACAATTACCTTAAGAAGACCTAACTAGGCCTCACCATGGTGGAATACTCAGCTGTCCAAACCTAGATCAAGAGTAACAGTTAAGCTGCTATATCAACAAGGAAGTAATATGTCATTAGGTGAAAGATGGTACCCGATTGTATGGAGAAAGGCAAGTAAGAAAGTAACACAAACGTTGTTATGGGATTAGAGAACAAAAACAAATATTAATCATCAAAAATTACTGTTTTGTTTTTCAAAATATTCCCCATGAAGATCTATTTACTTTTACAATGGTTTGAACCAATTGTCGAAGCACTTTTCACACTCTGATTAAGGTATCTTCAAAACATGCAGTCTGAATGCAGCAACCGCTTCATCAGGTGTCGAAAAACGTTGCCCTCTCAGTTTGTTTTTTCCTCACAGGAATAAAAAGAAGTCATTTGGTCAGGACTATACGGCGGATGACTAATCAAATCGATGTTTTGGGTGCTCAAAAATGCAGTTTTTTTAACCGATGTGTGGGAGCTCGCATTTTCGTGGTTGGTTTTCCTGATTTCTTGGAAGACAACTGGTAAACAAATGGTTGTGTACCACTCAGAATTGACTGTTCTGCGTTGTTTTAGTGATACGGTTGGGACATGTCCAGTTTTTCCGAAAAAATAGGTGACCACTTGTTTGGAAGTGCTTCGTGCGCGAACAACTTTTGATGGATTGGGCTCATCTTGAAGCACCCATACAGTCGACTGCTGTTTTCTTTCGGGTTCATAGACGTAAATCCACGATTCATCACCTGTCACGATGTCATAGACGTGTTTCAAAGTACCGCGATCGTATTATTTTAGCATCTCCTTCGACCAATCGAAACGAGCCTTTTTTGAGCGATTGACAAATTATGTGGGATCCAACAAGAACAAATTTTTTTGACCGACAAATATTTATGCAATATTGAATGTTTACTGGTCCCACTAATGCCTAAGGTTGTTTCAATCTCACGATAGGTCACATGACGATCTTGCAATATCAGTTCGCGCACAGCATCAATGGTTTTCGGAACAACAACTGATCTTGCACGACCTGCACGAAATTCGTCAAACAAACTGGCAAGGAAGGATTCAAATTCCCAGTTCATTAGACGATACCCTTTTCAGGACACCTTCTTGAGAAGCGGTAGCGTGCTATATATCTCGGACATCATGAAGTTGCAGGCGATCTACCATTTCTGCAAGTGTCACAGTTACAAGCGATGTTTTAAATTAAAACCAGCATCACATAAGTAATTAGTAAGAGGAACTTAACACCTTTACCAATCTGTATACCGCGAGTGTAGTGCTCTGGTTCGATTTTAAAAAAAGAGTCCTCAAAAAAGTTCCGTGCAAGCACTTGATATTTAGTACGTGAGAGAAAGTAGTAATATTCTTTATTTTTGGGTTATTTTTATAAAATATGACAAAATCAATTCGCTTTGAAATGGGGCCAATATTTTAAAAATATATTTTTATCGGATTATATTTACGTGAATACGATCAAAATCAAACACTTTTATCTTTTAAAGAAATTCGAACATAAGATAAAACCATTTTTTTAAAATCAATAAACTGAAGCACTTTTCTTTTGTCTCCGACTCATATTACTGCCGATATCGAGAAAGAGATACGGTCGTGTAAATAAATATAACTTAATTTTTTTGTAATTTTTATAGAAAACCTTTTATTAAAGGTCTTAACTTGAATAAAAGTTACGGGAAACCTCTTCAAAGCGCAGCCATCCATAAAGACAAAACTTCTGCAATACAAGGAAGAGAGGAAGCATGAGACAGAGTGCAAATGAAATAAAGTTTGAAAACACAAGAGAAGCCCTTTTATCTTTCGATAATATCTCTGATTCGAACTCAATCATTCCTACGGTCCAATCAGATTTAATTGAAAGACATTTCGAAGCTGGAGTATTTACATTTCAAAGAGAATTTCCTGCCTCCCGTTCTATGCAAAGATTCTTTCACAAATAAAATTAATACCTACCAAATCGCTTTTTGTTCTCAATTTCCAGAACCGCCCGATTTGCATTCGACCGGAAAACACCAAAATTTATAAACTTTTCGATAATGCCGTTTTAGTTTTACCCATTTGACGCTGAAACTATATATGGTGCATTTAACAGAATTAAAAGTTGTAAACTACATGCAATTCATTAGCAGCGTCTCTTACCAGACGGTTACTAACTATCTATTTAGTTATTGATGTGCATTAAATCTGTTATTGAAATTTATTGTACCATCCTTTACTCTGGTTAAGACCATCTGACTTACAAAGGTTTCTTTGTGTTGAGATGAGCATCACAGGCCTATATACAGTGCTTTTCAGATAAAAATATCCACCTTTAATAACTTTTGTAATACTGGTATTTAGGAAAAATCCAAAAACACGTCAATTTATGTTGGAAGGGCCAAGCAGCATCCCTTTTTTTTAAATTACTTCTCATATTTTTTATGTAAAATTTGGATACTCCTCTTTGAGCTGATTTCAAAAATGTATAATACTTGTAGGTTAAAGTTGTTAGTTTATGAGATAAACAATTTTTCTTTTAATAGCACAAATTTTACTTATTTTTTACTTTCATCTTATTTGCCTGTAATTAAATGGGTTGTATAACAGTTCAAACTCTTTAATCTTTTTAACGGTGCTATGCCTCTTAAATTAAAATTGTTGTAAATTATACTATTACGTTTTTGTTTCCTACTTTGGACTTACAAAACACAACGTCTGGCAATGCTGTGCTAGTAAACAAACCTGTCTCGACGACAAGTAGTAGGGAATATGCCTACTCTATGTTTACTTATTACTCTGATTATTTTTTGACGTTTCTCGAAACCAATAGACATTTTCAATTTTAGTAATTCATATACGTTCTAGCAAATCAAAACATTAGTATAGTGGGAATAATCCACTTACATTATTCCAGCGAGAATAATTCAATGTACATTGTTCTTATTGATTGACAACCAAATGACAACGTATTTTCTTGATCTGACGCGTCTGTCAAAAAATAATCTATCGAATACCACACGAGAGTTCGATAAATTAGATAATAATTCTCCAGGCATTTTCTCAAACTTGTTGCCATTTGGCAATAGTCTGGCAACAAGTTTTCTAAAATCTGTCGAATTATTTTCAATTTATTCTCACTCTCTTGTGATATTACTACAGACAACATAATTAATAAAATAAAAAGAGGAAATCAGATTTCAAACGAAATTAACAAACATACTGGCTCTAAATACAATAAAAAAACCTTGTACTAGCTCTAGTGCCAGTCAAAGCCCCATGATTTTCAATCAGACTCAGATGGCAGACAAGGTTACCCCTGGCATGAATTTTAACAATTATTGTAATGTAACTTTTTATAATTATTATGCAAGTAAATAAACATAAATTTATTGTATATTAATAACGTTACCATTAATAAAAAATATTGTTCATTTAAAATATATTTTTTATAAACTATATACATAGTTGCGGATAAAGTATAGTATTCAACACGCGCACACTCAGATGTTAGAACAGTCGCATCCGGCTCGCGTTGTAATTTCTTCTTCGTGTGTAATAGCCATCATTATACGCTTATTGAAAAATATACTAATAATATGCATGTAAAACAAATAAAATATTCAATAACAAGATTTGTTCCTATAAACTCATAACCTCAAAATAATTTTAAACTGGAAATATTGCATTGCATCCAAAATTTTCTCTAGATCAGGGGAAATAAAACCAAGTAAAATATTTAAATTAAATAACGTTTTGTAGAATATATAATACAATCTCCAGATCTAGATGATATCTCTAACACTGACTACATGAATCTACTGATAATTGCAAACCTATTATTCTATCCTTTTGTGTAATATTAGCGTTCCATTTGAAAAATCATCAATAATGTTATGTACATGAAAATGATGACATCATTAGTATTTAAAATTATACAAAGCCGATGCGCAGTTCAAAGTATAAATGGATCTATTTAAGTATTTTGTTCACATATTTTCAGCTACAAAAATATTGCATTTATGCAAATCTTTAAGTAGTCAATGTATGTTAACAGGTCGGCTGAAAAGTCCCCGGTCTGACCTATAGATGACGACACTAGAATTAAATCCATTTCATTTTTAGACAGTATCAACCTTCAAAAGATTCGTGTAAAAATTTGACAGCTGTCGGACTATTAGTTTGTGAGATATTGCATTTTTAGTGAAGCAACTTTTGTTATTTTCAAAAAGATGGAAAAAAAAGAATTTCGTGCGCTTATTAAATATTGTTATTTGAAAGGAAAAATACAGTTGAAGCAAAAGCTTGGCTTGATAATGAGTTTCCGGACTCTGCGCCAGGAAAATCAACAATCATTGACTGGTACGCAAAATTCAAGCGTGGTGAAATGAGCATCGAAGACGGTGAACGCAGTGGACGCCCAAAAGAGGTGGTTACCGACGAAAATATCAAAAAAATCCACAAAATGATTTTGAGTGACCGTAAAGTGAATATGATCGAGATAGCTGACACTCTAAAGATATCTAAGGAACGTGTTGGACATATCGTTCACGAATATTTGGGTATGCGGAAGCTCTGTGCGAAATGGGTGCCGCGCATGCTCACAATCGACCAAAAACAGCAACGAATTGATGATTCTGAGCAGTGTTTGCAGCTGTTAAGTCGTAATAAACCCGATTTTTTGCGTCGATATGTGACTATGGATGAAACTTGGCTCCATCACTACACATCTGAGTCCAATCGACAGTCAGCTGAGTGGACTGCGGTCGGTGAACCGCCACCAAAGCGTGGAAAGACTCAACAGTCAGCTGGCAAAGTTATGGCCTCAGTTTTTTGGGATACACACGGTATATTGTTCATCGACTATTTGGAAAAGGGAAAAACAATCAACAGCGACTATTACTGTGCATTATTGGAGCGATTGAAGACCGAAATCGCGAAAAAACGGCCCCATATGAAGAAGAAAAATGTTTTGTTTCATCAATACAATGCACCGTGTCACAAATCATCGAAAACGATAGCAAAATTACTTGAATTGGGCTTAGAATTGCTTCCTCACCCACCGTATTCTCCAGATCTAGCCCCCAGCGACTTTTTCCTTTTCTCTGACCTGAAGAGAATGCTCGCGGGAAAAAAATTTGGGGGGGGTTTTCCGAATCATCCATGTTATCCATGTACCGTATGGATGTATTATTATTAAACCTGTTTCTTTCCTGACGATAATTATTATCATTTTTGTTATAATTATTATTGATGAAGTTATTATTTCCGCGCCCCCTATAATTACCGCGTCCACGATTTCCTCGATAGTTGTAATAATTATTATAACGGCCTGAATTAAAATTACCGCTAATCTGGCCTCTGCCACGGAAGTTACGCCTGTTATCATATGAAAACCTATTAGATCTGAAATGAAGTACTTTTGAAGTGTCCATGGGCGAGGAGTTTACGAACTTTGTTAAAACATCTTGTGTGGTAGAAAATGATCCAGCTTCTATTATTAGTTTAGCCCTATCTGATTGAGCATTTTGGCTAATTGAACGCACTATAGTGTCCACTGTATAATTTTCTGCTACTTCGATTGGTACTCCTTCAGTAATGTACGACTTTTTCAACTTTACTGCTAGCGCCTCTATTTCGCCTGCGTAACTTGAAGCATCTTTGTTAAGCTGTTTATAGTTCATTATTTTAGCTGACAGTAATCTGGAACTTTCGCCTTTTATGTCTTGCCTAAGCTTCGTTATTATGCCTTCAATAGTTGTCTCATTAGCAATAAGGTCTCTTGCCCTTCCTGTCAAACGAGTACGACTAAAAGCTACAGCGTTATTTTCATGTCCAGTAGCATTTTGTTTTAATAGCTCTAAAGCGTCCAGAAATGATGTTAGATTGTCCGGAGAACCATCAAATGCAGTTGGCACTAGTTTACTTGCAAAATTTATAAAATCAATTGCACTTAAAGCCATTTCTGCTAGTTTATAGTCGTCAGAGTCTGAAGTTTCCTCGTCCTTTATCTCCTCGTCCAGAACCAATATGTCAATAGTTCCTATACACGAGTGCGGTACTTTATATTTAACGTTTAAACACTGAAAAGCTCTAACTACTTTGTCCCTAACTTTATAAAAATATTTTTTACAAATTTCTTTTTCTAAACTATCTAAAGAACTCCAAGAATTTGCAAGATTAGAAGTAAACTCATTAAACAAACTAACCAGTTGATCTCGGATTTCGTGTCGTATTGATTCGGTCCTAGGTACTTGTTTTTTAATTGCCCTTTTGGCCTGACCCGATATATCCTCCGTTAATTGTATAAGAAGTACATTTAAAGTTTCATGGGAGGCCTGCATGAGAAATTGTAACCATACCAAAAAAATCTAATATACGCTAATAATATGCATTAAAATTAAGTGTTGATAAGGCAGAGAAATGTATTAGTACAACAAAAAAAACAAAAACTTACGATTTCAAGCTACACCTCATCACTGCACTACCTTTCACTTTCACTTCTATTTTCATTGTTTCTTAGCTCACTATTTGTCAGCTCCTCTCAGTTGGGGTGCTCCTTGGGATTCTATGCAGCCGTATTTACGTTTCCCATGGATACTGCTTCAGCTAGGTCTCTGCGAACTTGCTTCCTAACTGCTTTTTTATACCCTCTGCAGAACTTCAAACTTACTATAATGACCAGAAAAACGAGAATCAGATACAGTATAACTTTCACATCTTTGGTTACGTTGTACTCTGTCTCTTGTACAATGAAATTCGAGTTCACAACTCCGTTTTCCTGAACTTTTTGCTCCGTAGATTTTGTTTGTCCCATCTTAACATTAATAACTGTTTATCTTAACATTAATAAATGTTTATTGGCTGTTTATCCTTATTTCTTTTCCTTTCCTTAACTGACCGAAGAAAAACCAAAAAACTTTGGCAGGATCGCCATGTAATATAAGAAAAGACTACTCTTCTATTCAAGTTATCTTTATTGATTGATTTTATTAATTCGCACGTCAAATTACAATAATAAAAATGCATACGCTGAATTAGCTGAATTAGCAAAACAATACATTATATTTCAATATTAATTAAAAACTAGGTTACCAATGTTTATACAGTATTAAATTACACAATAACTAAAAATATACTAAGTGATATAATTTATCCGTTACACTGAGGTAATCGCCGAAACTGAAGTCTATTTTGAGGACAAACCGAAGAAGTACTACAAAAATGGTATCGAAAAGTTGGAAGGTCGCTATAATCGCTGTATCGCCCTTGAAGGCAACTATGTTGAATAAAAAAAATGAATTTTGTCAAAATATAGTGTTTTACTATGGTAGACCGGGGACTTTTCAGCCGACCTGTTACCTTGCTATGAAACAGACATTCTATTAAATACACATATGTCCAAAAGTTTGGAATACTAGAATATTTTATCTTTTTATTAATTTTTATAAATAATTTTTTTGATAGTAAACATATTTTTTTTAAATCAAATGAATAATCAGTATTTTCTCCATGGGCCTGTACTTATGCATAACTGTGGGCGATGTGGAATGCTATCGATTAAATGGTCGAGCTGGGCTTGAGAAATTCTTTCCCATTCTTTACGAGCAGCATCTTTCAGTTCTCGTAAAGTAATTGGGGGAGGTTTCGCTTCTTAATGCGTGTTTTAAGAATGTCCCAGGCATGTTCAAAGACGTTTATGTCAAGGGAATTTGATGGTCATCTTAATGTGGATATTCCTTCTTCTTCCAAAAAATTTTGAACTGCAGCTGTTCGATGTGGAGGTGCATTGTCATGCATAAACATGACAATGCACAAAAGGATTTAAAACTTCCTCGATGTACACAGCACCAGTGATTCTTCTCTCCAATATCAGGAGGGCGTCCGTGTACCCCTCATAATACCACTCCAAACCATAATACTCCCACCTTCAAATGGAACACGTGGTTGGGCTGTTTCTAATCGGGCTTGTCGTCCTGGGGCCCTCTAAACTAGCGTTCTTCGCGAATCAGAAACCAAACCAATTCTTGATTCATCAGAAAACATCACGTACTTACAGTTGGAACCATGGTGTAACATTTCTTGAGCCCATTGCAACCTTACAATTTTTTGTTAATAGGTTAGTTTGGGAACACAAATTTATCGCATTTAATCTTCGTGTAATTGTTTGCCTTGAGATATTCAGTCCTTCAAGTCTAGCAATTTCTCTGAATATGCCACTTGTAGATTCCTTAGCTGATTGCAGCTTCCCACCTGATTGACCTGTATCGAATTGAGTGCCCTTAGAGCCGCTTGACTGTCAAAATGGATTACGATAGACTAGTTTTCCACCATTCGGGTAATCAGTTCCGTAGCACAACATTGTATAGTGTCAATTTCTGCTTGATTTGATTATTCAAATTAAAATTCTTGATCTAATAAACATTTTTTTCGTTAAATGTATATCTAGTTATTGAGCTAACTGGCTATAATTAATTTTGCAATTTTTGTGTTCGACGATGACCCCATGCATTAGTGTCACTTAGCTTTTACGAGTCTGGAACTTTTCGTAAAAACATCTAACAATGTTTCTAGCCGCATCGCTTAAACAGAAAATTTTCTGACATTTCGCAAAACTAATTCCCGTAAATTCGTTAACTCGTTACGTCAAAGTTTATAACGAAACAACGAGGAACATCTAACTTATTCCGGAATTTCATTACACCTAGCATCGCGTATTATTCGATATGATATTTCAAAAGAATTTGTTCTCACTCGAGAAGTTTTATAAAATGTTAATGAAAAACTTCCCCGTATTCCCATCAATAATTTGTATTCGAAAGATATCGATAAATTTAGCTTCAGTACGATTGAACTTTTACAATATACATGTGCGGACATTATTTTAGAACTAAGGTTAGGTTCGTTTAGGTTCTATGTGAGTGGTCCCTTCCACTGCGACCTGAAAGATCTGTTGTGGTTACCCCTAGGTTATAGTCGTTCTATCAGCCCTATGCCTCTGATGAAGCTCATCAGGGTCGTTGGTGTCATTGAGCTCGAGTTGATGCAGACCAAATTTATTGATCCTTACCCAATAAACACAGATACTTGAATGTAACGTTGAAATTTTAAGGTAACGCCACCATTTTTCATCGTTGAAAAAACTGCAAAATGTCGTTAGGCAATACGTTATATTTTGGTTATCAAGTAACGTTACATCATTACGTTGATTCAAGGTTATTTATACGTCGAGTACATACTTATTGTAATCTAATCTCTACGGTATACTAACGTTGTAGTTTGGTGTTGGCGTAACGTTACCAAATAATGGTTTTTCAACGTTGTGTATTCATTGAGAATTCTCCGAAATATAACGTTGTATTTTAGTTTCGAATAAACGGATTATAAACGTTTATATTTGATTTATAGAATCCCTTATTAATACCATAATATCTCCCAAATGAAACGTAGAATTCCGAGATATAAGTAACGTTGAATTAAAGTTGATTATCGGTATCTTTGAATCGCTATAACTACTCGTTATCATCGTTACAACAACGTTTCTTGAAATAGAGTCATGAAACGTTTCTATGATACAACTGAATCTCCCAGAAACGTTCTATATATACTTTCCAAAAATATAAATGTGCCACGTTTAATAAACGTTAATCTATCACTATCTGACCTATATATACAGGTTGTTCCAAATATTTCGATTTCTCAGGTTTTTTTTTATATATTATTTTTAAAAAGCTGTATTAACAAAATATTCTCAATATTTTTCAATTGCTATAACAACACATTATTGAGGTTATGTTATGAAAACACCAGATTTATATATTTTAAAAATAATATAATATAAATACATAAATATAAATATATATATATATATAAATATAAAATAAGTTAAAACAAGATGAAAAAACGCAAACATAAAAAATTAAATCAAACAAAAAACAAAAACAAACAATCCTATTATTTGGTGTTAGAAAAAATATCACACTTATGAGATATACAAATTTTCTCTAAGCATTTCTTTTTTGTTTGGACTTCATGGCATCATTGAGTCTTTTTTTGGAAAACTTTAACCAATCTTTTGTAGCATCTGCAATTTGAACGTCAGTTGCCGCTCCAAATTCTTTCTTCACAGCAACTGCAAAATAATTATTTTTACACATAATTGTACAAAAGTTTGTATTTCGTTCAAAATAATTTATTTAAATTTTTTGTAGAAGAACGCTTTTAACTATACAGTCATCATCAGTGCGTACTTACCATAAATTAACTGAATTACGTGCGTGTCTTTGAACGCCTTTTTCTCCGTACCCTTCCAATTATAAAGGGAAGCCAATTCATTAGTTAGATGAAATCTTAAAATTCTTCTTGTGTGGTCCTCCGGGGAAGTACCTCCAATTGATTTCAATCTGTTAATCTAATAAAAGATAAAATTGGGTGTTAATATGGTTAAATTCTAATAGAAAAAAGAAATAATTGAACAGAAATAGAGCTCGTAGTCTCCGACACAATATTAACAAGAGCTTAATGTATAATAATCAGAGAGTATGCTCAATAAAAAATGAAGAGAACTACTACTATAAAAGAAAATGACCACTACTTAGATTAAAAATAGATGCTTTTTGTAACCGAAAACGTATTCTTTATTTATTGCATTAAACCTTATTTTCATGTCAAATTATTTAATTGACGCTTTGGAGACCCCCCTCCACTCCCACTCACGTGACCGATCGGGTCGCCGCGCCAGTTGTGGGTGGAGTTGCGGGTTGCCTGCGTCGAGTGCCCGTAGGATTATGTTAAGAATTCGTGGCTGAGCGAAAAATGTGCAAATCGCAGGTCGCGTCGTACGGGGCGTGTCGCAAAAAATCTCGTTACATACAGGGTCGTAAAAAATGTTGGTCATTTCGTCAAAAATTGACCGCTGAGTACGGGGGGGTATGTCGCTAATTTTAGTCACAAAAAATGTACAGGGTCGCAAAAAATATACAGGGTCACAAAAAATGTTAATTTGATCGAACATGCATGAGGTAGCGGATCGTTGCAAATTAGTTGTTGGGACGGTTATCCATTTTCTGATCGAATAGTAATTCTCTTTATAATCTATACGGGAATGTAAAATTACGACACATTGAAAAGTTAATTCAAGAAATTACGAAGAAAAACAGGTTATCTTTTAGGTTCTTTTTGTCTCTCAATACGTGTATATTCGTGTAAATTCAAATTGTTTGATGTATTTATTCTTATGATTTCGGCGAGACAGAAAAACCCTTAAAATAGCCTGTCTCGTTTTATAACAATTAATTTTTCATCTTATATTTTATAATGCTTTGTTACGTGTTTTAAACGTTTCATCAACACGTTTTATCAACGTTTCGCAATGTATCAGAATTAAATAGACATAATTATTTCGATAAATTGTTTCTCCTAAAAAATATAATGTAACTTAGAAACATAATTACATTTTATGGGATTGTATAAGATCGGTGTTGCATAAGTTACCTGCCTACTCAATGTTATAAAATGCTTTAACATTTCAGAAGCCGCTGACAGCCCTTCAGTTTGATGTTAAAACAGAGTTTTTAAATCTAAAATGTTCTTAGTTTATACGTATATACGATTATGTTAGTACAAAATAATTATAAGGTACGTACTTACCAGATTTTTGTTGAAATTAATAACACAAATAATGCACACACACAAATAAACCTTGACTTTCAACAGCGAAACAGCAAATGGCGGTTCAACCGATGCAGTCGAAAACTGTACTTCTGCAGCGTTGCCAAGAGTTAATCAAGTACGCATTTCACACAGGGTTGAAGAAAAGTTCAGATATTATAATAGTGAGGAATATTGAATTTAAGAGAATACTGGATAGTAGTACGTATTTTATAAAAGCAAAACTGTTGTTATCTATAATTATTTTGAAAACTGAATGTTTATAATTTCTTAAGCACTTTAACCGGGTGCTTATAAACGTATAAAGAAGATATGTAGATATTCATTTAAATAAAACTTGAATGTAAACAGTTACATCCGCTGAATGCGACAGTTGAAACGTAAAATACGGGTTGTTATAGAATTTTCTAGTTGAGTAGTTGCATACTTAACGTTTATATAATAATTCTTACTTCTGAAAGTGTATACGTTAAAAAAGCACGGCGAGGACACGTTGAATATGTGTCCAGTTATAAAAGTAATTGATTTCAACGTATCAAATAGATTTTTTCAATAAGTTGAATAACGTTAAATTCTAGTTACTTAAACGTTAGTTTCTAGGTTATATAAAGTAGTTATTATTAAGTAGGTGCCTACAACGGATTAGAAACGTTGTTTCATCGAGGTGGATCAACGTAGAAAAAAATAATTATTTAAACGTAGAATGATGGTTGTTCACAGTTTCGAGTTGATAAGTAGTTTCGAATTTAACGTTTATGTAATGTTCCTAAAGTCTGAAATTAAAAACGTAGAAAAAGAACTAAGATGATACGTTTCAAAATGGTTGTAAAATAACGAGTGGAATCATATACGTTGATTATATGTGGATTCAACGTTTGGTTGAATTTTGGTTTCGAAGGTCACGTTACGAAATTCAACGAGTAACGTTTAAACAACGCCTGCTACCACATATAAACGTTTATTCTACGTGTGTGTGTTTATTGGGTATTCTCTCGAACTCTCAGCAGTTACACAAGATATGCTCCACCGTTTCATCCTCCGCCTGACAAAATCTGCAGTTCGCATTCTCTGCCAGTCCAATTGTTTTCATAAGCCTATTAAGGTCACTGTGCTCAGTCAGTAGTCCTATCTATTCGTAGGTCCTGTCTGCTCATATTCAGCAGCTCTTGAGACCTCTTTTTGGAGAGATCTCCTACAAATGCCTTTCACTAGTCTTCAATTTAGAACTTTAACATTTTCTTAGCTCTTCTTTGTTCATTGAACAGAGAAGAACATGGATCACATGACGACTAAATACCTATTCAACTAAAACTTTGTAGCAAGGACTGGTTTACTGACAGACGAAAACCGGGCAGAGAAACCGATTTCAAGTCCTTTTCAGTTTTTCAGGCTGGGGTGAACGCAATATTACCTCATGGCTAGTATACGAATGCCAAACAGAGCTAGAAGCCTTGGTAAATGTCAACGGATTAAATCTATGTTGGGTGCCAGGACATTCTGGGTCCAGAACCAACTTTTAGGTTGATGAAAGCAACCAGAAAACATTAAGTTGGGAAGTGGATAAAAAAATAATCCAAATAGATCGGGGTGCAACAAAAGGTCTGTTCGCTGCTTATGCATAAAATCAGTGTCGATGAGTAAGTAAAAACGTTAAGAAGAATATAATTTAAATAAGTAATAGTTGAAAAGAAAAAGTTTTAATTACTATTAGTAAAAGGAGCATAAGAACTGAAAAGCTTCCATCAGTTTGATAGTTTTCTGGATAGAATAAAGTTCCACAGTGTGTGAGTACCTATATAAAAAGTGAAGAAACTAATTAAAAAATATTATAAAATAATAAAAAGAAACAAAAATAAATGCATAGTCGGTATACCTACAGACAAGAGAGTTAGTTCTATAGAAGTGAAGAAATATAAGGGGAAACAAGGAGGTAAAGACAATAAAAAGGACACTGCGGTAGGTTAGTTTAGATAGTTAAGATGAGATAGATAAGTTAGATAGGCAAATAGATAGGTTAAATAGGAATTAGTTAGGCAAAAGTTTAGATAGAATAAATTTTATTTGGCTGTCTATTAAAAATGTATATTTATAAAAAAAAATTATTTAAAAATAAATTTTGCTAGAACCCTACCTTAATTCAAAAAAATTTAAAATTAAAAGTTAATCAGTATGATCATCACAGTATCTATGGATATACTTTGCTTTTGTTTTTATAAAAGTGCATACTGTGCTTATGAAAATTCGTAATATTCAAATTTAACAATAAGTTGCAAATGAATACCCGTAGTCCTTTTTTTATATTACTTTTTATTTAACGGATGAATATGTCCTTTTATTTTTGGGGACGTGATACGGTAACTGAACCGATATCCTGTCGCGTGCACTTCCTGACGGCACTTCCTGATAGTACAAAATAAATTACACGTCACAGATATTAGTGCCTGTAAACACATCTCGTGAACCTGCATCGCAACGTATGTTCTGATTAAACTCATGGGAAAGCACTGATTTGAACTAATGAGATTACGTGCAGAGACTTCAATCGGTCTTGAACGAAAACAAGAATGGGAAGGAAGATGATGGATATCGAGGTATGTTGTGAATAATACATTCATATATTTACACATACATGATTCCGAAGCAACATTGTTAATGCTTATATCGTGTAAGTTTTTACGCAGATATGAACTAAGTCTTTAAATTAGGACAACATAGTAACCAACTACTTTTAATATCAACTGCAGTATACAAACATACTAAGTGACATAAAAATCCGAACGTCGAATTTAAATGATTTTATTTTTATAAAATTTTGTATAAGTACTTACTGAAGCATAATAAGTAAATGAAACAAAATTCAAAATGATTGCATTGCTTTAAAGCCCTTTTACCTTTAATAGGCATGGTTCTGATCAAGTGGTCAATGTCCTCCTGTGGTATCTCATTCCAGGCAACCACTAACTCCCCTCGAAGTTCTTCTAGTCTGAGAGGACGTTGCCAATTGAGCAATCTCCTACCCATCATATCCCACACATGCTCAGAAGTTAACAATGTGACATCATTATGTTGAAAGAAGTCTATTGTTGAAAAGTTGGATTTGCCAGGGTGTCAAGATAGGGTAAAATATGGGGTTCTAAAACTTCTTGGATATAACGCTGCGCGTTTATGTTACCGCTGATGAAGATTAAAGGTTATCTCGAACCATAAGCTATAGCACCCCAAACCATAACTCTGACAGTTTGATGAACATGCCTTTCAACAAAAAACCGTGGATTTCTCCTTTCACCACGCCCTCTTCTAACCCTCGCTCGACCATCGTGCATGCTCAAACAAAATCGAGACTCGTCATGGAAGACAAAACTGTTTCATTCCTGATCCCAGAGTGACCGTTCTCTGCACCTCTCAAGCCGATTACGTCGGTGTTCTGGAGTTAAAGGGAGGACCCAGTGTGGTCGGTATGAAAACAGGCTAAAACGTCTTATTCGTCGGTAAACACTTCGCATGCCAATAGGTCTTCCGTGTTCTGCAAACCATTCATTTGCAATGGACCTGGTAGTGGAGAAACGGTCCCCTAAGGCCAATAATCTAAGGCGGCGATCTTCACGGTCTGTTGTTCTACGCTCTTTGCGTACGGCCTTCTCGAAGCCATGCCTGACAACACCTAACCACGGTGTCTACACTTCTTTGCACTCTAACTGTAATTTCCCGAAAAGAAAATCCAGCTTCCCGAAGTTCCACTATACGATCCCTATCAAACTCACTAAGTTGACGAAATCGTACAGGTCTTCGTACCCTAGGCATCCGCAAAATCCGCAAAATTTGGATCTTTACTACGGCTACAATACTCATATTTGGATTGTTAGTGGATTTCAAAAAAACCAGTATAAAAACCGGAATCTTCAACTGATAAGGCTGAAAATTTTATCAATTGTTCCTTTCAGTAAAATAAATAAATCCACCAAATTTTATTAAAATAAAATCTTAGTATAGTTTGTTAAGTATTCCTAATATTATGGACTTTCATATACTTAGTTAGGATTGGTATATTTTTACTTTTAATATATCGTACGTTCTATTTTATTTCGGGAGAAAAAAATGTTCTAATCTATAAACATTGATTCGTATTAATGAGAATACGTGCGGAAACTCGGACGGCCCTAGGCTGAAAACAGAGGCGCTACTTAGAAAGGGAAGGAGGATAACATGGCATGAATAAAACATCGAATAAATCCAAATTGATGGAGTGTATCATGTAGGATGGATTTTTTAGAGACACTTTAATGGCAGATCTAACTATTTGGATATATCAAGATTGCGAAGTTTTTATTGAGCATATAAACGAATTTTCCTTCGCTTTATGTTCGTCACAAAATTAGAAATACATTTTAAAGTGTTAGGTTTATGTATTGGATCATCTTTTATAGTTCTGAGTATGGCGGAAACGGATAATAGGATTGGATATGCTGCTATTACTGAAAAAGTAATAAAACAGGCATTTGAGTATAAATTTCTTATCTGTATACTTAATATTTTAATATTTTAACAAATTCAGTAAGTATACCTTCAACAGTAGAAGTCGGTAGAATTTTTTACAATATTTTAATAGCTTAATGTATTTGTGGTGCATCTATGTGTTGTTCCGTTGGGCGTTTAGTTCATATAGTTATTTGTTGTTTATTGACATTTATCCATTTTATCTTGGTACCTTCATTTGCTGTGGGAAGCACATCCCTTATGGCGCTCCCCAAAAATATTTCTAAAACACAGCTTAGGCACTTTTTGGACCCACAAACCATCCAAAGGAACCCCTAAGGTACTCTTTGGATACGCAGATAATGCTAAGGTACCGCTAAGGCACTCTTTAGAGTAAAATACAACCCTAAGGCACTAGAAGCCCACGGAACTTACTAGGACCCTACAAGACACCTTAGGACTTCTGGTATACAGAATCAATTTCAAGACATATCAAACTAATTACTACATAAGCTTAGGTGCTGTCTTTCTTCTACCTGGCAGAATAAATAAATATTTTGAATCTTTAATCCACATTTCAAACCTACTTGGTTATAAGAGCTGTAGTAGTTAATTGTGCCCGGTCTAACTTAAGTTGTTCATTTATAATCTCATATTAATTAAATTCTCCAGACATTCCTCACACCTTAGTTATCTTTTTGATAAGAACAATAAATAACTGCACAGTTAAACTAAACTTCCACTATTTATTCGAAAAATTCCCTTTAAAATACAATTGCAGCTGTTTCGCTATAACTAGCATCGTCAGATTGACATATTGAAATTACATTTTTGTTTGTTTGTAACTAGGTACTACTACAACTAGATGTTGCTAAGTAGTTAAGGCTAGACCAAGTAAGGAAGTAATAAGACATAACAATATTAAAGCCTAGATGTTATTAGCCCTAAGGGATTATCCTGGATGTATTTCCCTCTAAGATCAGTATAACTGTGCAATGATATAGAAAAACCAGAAAAAAACTATATCATGCTGATCTTTAAAATAACTTAATATATTTATGTTACAATAATGTCTTATCTATGTATAAAATAAAGACTCAATCAAAGTAAACAGTTTAATAGTGGAGAACTTCCAAGATTTATTTGTTCATTAACTACTTTAAACTGTTGATCTGCTACGACTTAATCGAACTATGCAAAACACCTACTGGAACATCCAAACTCACTTATACACACCAATGACATTCATATACTACACATTTGTGATAAAAAACAAAATTTAGATTTTCTAGAAGAACAAATGAATGAACAAATAAATCTTGGAAGTTCTCCACTATTAAACTGTTTACTTTGATTGAGTCTTCATTTTATACATAGATAAGACATTATTGTAACATAAATATATTAAGTTATTGTAAAGATCAGCATGATATAGTTTTTTCCTGGTTTTTCTATATCATTGCACAGTTATACTGATCTTAGAGGGAAATACATCCAGGATAATCCCTTAGGGCTAATAACATCTAGGCTTTAATATTGTTATGTCTTATTACTTCCTTACTTGGTCTAGCCTTAACTCCTTATCAACATCAAGTACCTAGTTACAAACAAACAACATGTAATTTCAATATGTCAATCTGACTATGCTAGTTATAGCGAAACAGCTGTAATTGTATTTTAAAGCGAATTTTTCGAATAAATAGTGGAAGTTTAGTTTAACTGTGCAGTTATTTATTGTTCTTAGTAAGATGAACTTCCAAAAAGTAAAAGTTAACACAATCAATTTCATATCTTTTTGATGTAAATTCATTTATGCTTTTCCGTCGGTGGTGCCCTAATCTCTTATAGTTTGTCACCCTAACTTATAGAGTGTAGCACCAACTTGGAACCGAACCTCTGTAGCAGAGATTTGTCCAACCACTTTTTCTAGTCTTTCAGGATCAGAACTACAGATCTCTTGCAGATCACTAACTTGTCCGCCATTTTATGATGTTTAGGCAAGGTGCCATTGGTTAAGGAATAACAAAACAATAAAATAAAGTAAAGAGAGAAGCCCTTTAATACTTTGTTATAATACTGGGTGACCCAGAAGTTTCTGACCCATTTTAACTGCAAATATATCGGAACTTAAAAACCATAGAGAGGAACAATTTCTTTTTATATAAAGTTTTTTTCAGTTAACATGTTTAATTAGGAAAATCTTATATATAGGGTGTTTGAAAAAAAGGTGTATTTTAAATGCAAATATCTTTGATTTTTTTATTGGAACACCCTATATATTTTTATTCTACCTAAAAGACGAACCCTTTCCCTTTGAGGAAATGTATAATTTGATAAAATGTGGAAAAAAAATGAGTGTTATTTGATTTTTTTAGGATAGGCTGTTATGTAGGCATCTAGGGGTTTCAATGTAAAAGTAGGCTTTGGGAATTTTATAGATTCAATAAACTGACGCAACGAACTGTCAAAGTAATTCATTGCGATTTGTTTTCGACTTATTTTCAAAAATGGTGCGATTTAGTTCACATGAAAAATCAAAAACTGTGTTATTGTATGATAAGTATGAATCAGTTGTTACTACCAAAAAAAAGAAGATTTCGTCAGGTACACTGCATTTTTATAAAATGGATCTATGGAAAGGAGGAAATATCAAACACGTAATGGTGATATTTTTTTAAATAGACTCTTAAGTATTCAGGAAACATTACAAGAACATAATAATCGAATATCTCTTCCTCGTGGAGGATAACCTACCGGCTAGGGTTATAATAAATTCAAAGGGAAGGAGATATCAAACGGAGGTAGGAGTGCCCCAGGGTAGCAAGGATATGAAGGTGCATTAAAAATGGCGATTAGAAGTAGGAGTGAGTGGATGGACCGAGAGTTTGGGGAGGTAAACTACTTCTTGACCCAAGTAATCACTGGACATGGGGCAAGTATCATCCACAACTGGAATTTCAAAATCCGAAGTTCAGAGATGTATGAAAGTATTGAAGTTAACTCCTTATAAAATACAGATACACCAAAAAATATATAAAAGGGATTTTCAAACCAGAATTGTTTTTTCTGAGACATTACTAGATTTATTTAGATGTCAGATGAGGCTGGATTTCATTTAAATGGAAGATGTAATGAACATAATTGTCACATATGGGGGTCTGAAAATCCAAGGGTAATTGAGGAATACGAAGGAGATTCACCAAAGTTGAAAGTTTGGTGTGGCGTTTCTAAAGAAAAAATATATGGACCGTTCTTCTTTCAAGAAACTACAATTACTAGTAATATCTACACAGACATGTTACTTTCAGCAAGACGGTACACCACCACACTATTCACTTGTGGCTAGACATTATTTAACAGAAACATTTGGAGATAGGTGGATTGGGAGAGTTGAACCAATTGAGTGGCCTGCTCACTCACCAGACTTACGATTCCAGACTTTTTGATATGGTCTTTTATCAAAGATAGGTGTTATAATTCTATTCCAGTGACTCTAGAAAAGCTGAGATGTAACATTGTTATTCAGGTTACAAAAATGTATAGACAAAAATGGACAACACTTAGAGGAATTTAATTGAATTAGATAATTTATAAAATTAATTTTTAATAAAATTTGGTACATATCTTTCAAGTTTGTATTGTTATTTTCTTTTGTAATTTTTTGTGTAGACATCTCTATTTAATAAACAATTGTCATTTAAGTCTAAATAACTCACTTATTTTTTATCTAAAGTTTAACAAATTATATATATTCTCTATTAACATAACGCTCCACACAAAATGGTTATCGCTTCGTAATGATCTTACAATTTTAAATGATATCAAAATAGATATGCAAATTACTTGCAGAAACCCAAAATATTGGGAAATTCATGGGTTCTCAGATGCCTCTCGAAAGGCATATGGCGTCTGCGTCTATATAAAATCTATTTGCAATGATGATAGTGTTTACATCAAATTAGTCTGCGCTAAATCAAAGGTGTCGCCAATAAACCATTCTGCGTTTAGAGTTGTTAGCATCACAGTTGCTTGCCAAAACCATGAAAAAGGTAAAGGAATCTCTTAAAATTTCTCAAATTAACACCTTTTATTGGAATGACTCGACAATCGTCTTGGGTTGGTTAAAATGGATCCCAATCAGCTACAAACCTTTGTAGCTAACCGAGTAGCTAGCATTCAAGAATTAACTGATGTTAATTCTTGGAGATATGTTCCCACGCAGGAAAATCCTTCTGATTGCGTATCTCGCGGCGTTCTGCCAAACGTACTACATAACTTGGACTTATATTGGCATGGCCCAGAGGGGTTAAAGTCAGATATACATGGTTGGCCTCGCTTACCATCTTCGAACTCTCAGGACATCCCAGAAATAAAAAAAAGTGTTCTTTGCCATAAAAACCAGACTAGTTGTAAGCAATGAGATATTTAATAAATATTCCCAATTTACAAAGTTAATTAGGGTTTTTACGTATGTATGTAGATTTAAAAGAAAACAGAAATTTGGGAATACTATATCTTCAAAGGAAATTGACATGTCTTTAAAATATTTAATAAAGCTGTGTCAATCAGAAACATTTAATAAAGAAATCAACTCTATAGCCAAAGGTAAACTGGACTTGAAAAATGCATTAAGTAAACTCAACCCATTTATAGACAAGGAAGGCATTCTTCGTTGTGGTGGCAGGTTAGCAAATTCGCATTTTGAATATTCCAAAAAATTTCCCATTTTGCTATCCTCCAAACACATTTTTACCAAATTATTGTTTAGACATTATCATACAATTTTATTTCATGCAGGTCCACAGCTCCTTCTGAGCTCCATTCGCAATAATTATTGGCCACTGTCTGGTCGAAATCTTACTCGCAAAATCGTTCGCACAAGATGCTTTAGGGCACATCCTCAGTTAACTCATCCTATTATGGGACAACTACCGAAGAAAATATTAACTTCCTCTCCTTCCTTTTATACTACCGGATGCGATTATGCAGGCCCGTTCCTGCTTAAAAGTAAAAGAGGTCGTGAAGCTACTGTGTCAAAATGCTACATCAGTCTTTTCGTTTGTTTCACCATCCGAGCAATTCACTTGGAGCTAGTCTCCGATCTCACCACTGAAGCGTTCATAGCTTCCTTAAGGCGATTTGTAGCTCGAAGAGGTAAACCATTCCAAATCTATTCCGATAATGGTACTAATTATACGGGTGCTAAATCAGAGTTACACAAATTAGGTCAATTTCTAAAGGTAAATGGTAATAAATTGAACGACGGAATTCAGAGTGAGGGAATATCGTGGTCATTTATACCCGCGCACTCGCCTCATTTCGGAGGCATTTCGGAGGCATATGGGAGGCTGGCGTAAAATCGGTCAAGTATAATTTTCGTCGCGTAGCAGGTAACGCATCACTCACATTTGAACAGTTTTATACGCTCCTTCGTCTTTCAGATAGAATAAAAATATATAGTGTTCCAGTTAAGAAATCGACGTACTTAAAAACACCTTTTTTTAAAACACCCTAATTTTACTAATTAAACATGTATAGTGAAAAAAACTGTATATAAAAAGAAATTGTTCTTCGAAAACCGCACCTCTCTATGGTCAGAAACTTCTGGGACACTTTGTTTTATTTAAAAACAAAACATTAGACAATAAAGATACTTAAAAAATATATGTGTTATGAAGATTTGAAGACATTTTCACTTATTTATAATTTCTTCAACACAAATCTATTTTTAAAATATTTTTTAATGATTCGGAGGTGAACTTTTTGATGCTTACTATTCTCAAATCTATTGTAGACTATTACATCATCCTGGCTCCAAATAAAACCAATATTTCCAATATTAAAAAAATAATTGGGAGATCTGTTTGATTTAAATCCACCACTTACGACTAACTCAACCATAACACAACGATGTGGATTTTAAATATTTGTATTGTGGTGTTACGCTCGAATCTTTTTTTATTTCCTTTACGCCTAGTGAGTGTCCATCGTTTGGAAATGACCGTCCCAAACATTGCCGATTGCCCCGAGGGTCGCACAGTGGAAAACATTTACGGATTTTCCACGACAACATTTTTATTATCAGCTGGGGACGAGAAAAGTAGAGGACGGAGCACCCCATTAACGCGACATGGTTTTTTCTTCTGGCTTCGAAAGACAACGAGAAATATCAAAAGTTGATGGTCAGTGAACGAGTTTCTATCATGAGTTTTCGGTTTATTGCATTTTACATGGAGCCGTCATGCCCGAAGAAAAAGATGGTTTAGTTTGATATGATTTTAAGGATTATAGCTTTTCCGTTGGATTATTCTGCTACTCAAATAAGTTTTTATTGCCAAGCATAAAGATTTCCATCCTCCTCGGGTATATGTGCAGTAATAACGTATACCTATTCAACAAATGTCATTTGGAGAAAACCGTTAATCTTCGGAATACATAGAAAATATTTTTACCATGATTTGTTTAACCCACTGGAGCAATAAACAATATAAAATATCGATTAACAAGATATTTTTATTGGTCCTCATTTAATATAGATTTTTATTGATATACTTATATTTTAATTTTGAAAACCATACTCGTATCATTTAGGTACCTATTTAAATAAAAAATGTAAGTTATGTTTGAAAATTATTATTTTATTAAATTTATTGTAGTGAAAGTCCATCTTATTAAGAACAATAAACAACTAAACGGTTGAATTAAACTTTCACTATTTATTCGCAAATGCGTTTTTAAATGCAATGACGGCAGTTTCCCTATAGAATTAGCTAATTCAGTAAAAAGCGAGAGAAATATTTTAACAGGATTGTTAAATTTGCTTAATATTTTCGTCAATTTACGATCATAGGTCAAATACTTTATACAGATAGTTATACAGATACAAATATTCGACAATACTTGTTTTAAATTAATTTAATTATTAACATTAAAAAAATATACAATTAAGAATATCATAATGTTGAGTGTTTGTTCATACAGAGACTGTAAAAAAATTATTCAGAAAGAAAAATAAAGTTCTTTCTTTTTTATTAAACTAGATACGGTACTGGAAATTGTTATTGTCCCCGAGTCAACATACCGAGTTAAAGGTCGAAGGTCCTTTGATGTTTTGGTACTGGTTCAACTTAAAGAAACCTAGAGGCGCCTCAGAAGACTGGACTTCATACGAATAAAGTAGATTAGAATGGCGGTACCTGGTCAATGGAAGTCAAGGGTCATCGATCGAAATTTTAGGATCAGATAGTAGAAGCATCGCTAAAATTAATTGGGAAACGTATATCTGTATACACATATGTCCAAAAGTTTGGAATAATGGAATATTTCATATTTTTATAAATTTTTATAAATATTTTTTTGACATAAGTAAACATCATTTTGCAACAAATCTAACCAATACTAAATAAATATCAGATAAACAAAAAAAATGATTTATTCTTTTGAGGTGAAAAATATACAATATATTATAATGATTTAAATTTTTTTTTTTTATTTAATTTTATTATTTAGTCTAATTTATTCAATAGCCCCTCATTGGGCCTGTCAATTTATTATGATTTAAATTTTTAATAATATTATTGTAATGTAATGATATATTTTTATTTTATCTTTGAAATTAATATGTAATTTGTAGTTTTAATAATATAATTTACAATTCTTATGTGTTTTGTTTGATGTTTTCATTGAGTTTTATGAATAAATGCTATTTAATTTTATATGAAGTTTACTTGTTCTTATGTAGTTCTATGGTTGAGCGCCTTATCAAAATTTCAACTAGCTCAGACGATTTGTCTTGAAATTTAAATTTAAAATCTGACTCTTATCAGGGTAGGATTCAAATTAAAATATTATTTAATAATTAACACAATATAAATTTAATGTCTAGTATATCAAAGAAATATTACAAAAAAAAAATTATTAATTGGTTTTCATATGTTTAGTACAAATAAATAAATGAATAGCCCTATATGGAAAGAATGGAGATGATACATACAAATAAAATTAATTTACAGTCACAAAATAACAAATATACAAATACTAAAACTTAACTAAGACACGTACCTTTTATTCAAAAGTTCATTCACTAAAAATTGCTACTGTCTAAGTGGAATGGCATGAAACGTTCGGATCGGCTACTTCTTCGTCTACTTTCGGAACAGCAATACCAATATGGCGGCTAAGGACCAGTTGTAGAAAGACTGCTTCAATTTTTCAAATTCGTTGGAATCAGTGTCTGATTTGATAAATTTATTGCTTTGGTAAGTAATTTAATAATAGTTGATTACTTTACTGTATGTATTTTTAATATTACATGTATTACTTTAACATAAACAGCTTTTAATTAATTCAAAAAATTTCTTCTAGTTGATAATCAATTAATACATACGATATTAATTGCTCTGCTACCAGGATCATAAGAGAGCGATTAATAATTTTCCGGCCTTTTTATAGGCTTCCCGGAAAATGACAAGTATGACACCAAAAAAAACAGATTTCGATTGTTTTTACATACAAAATAAAGCAAAATTCTGGAAAATCCAGGTAATTAAATTACAAATCTAATAGTACCTTTGATAATGTACAGATAGATCTCATCCTTATATTTACTTAAATTCTGTTTGTATAATTTTCTAAGTAACCTTTCCTAGGAAATTTTAGATTCAAAATACACAACTTCCTTGAGCTGTCAACTTATTTTAGACTTTCAAATTTTGAATTAACACTATCTATTATATTTAAAATTACTCTAAATCCACTTAACTAGTCCTATTTTAACTGATAACTACTATTTTAAACTCTAACAACTACAATTTAAACTTTTAAAAGATTTTGTTATTTGTATTACTCATACCTTATATAAGCTGATATTTTCTGTGTTATCAAAGGTTAACATTTTAAAATTTATATAAGCAACATACTTAATTATCCTAAATACATTTTGTTACATAAAATGTCCTTGTTAGTGTTTGTACACTAAGTTTTTCAATAGTTATTCTACTATGCACTATTATTAAAGTGTTCTATAAAAAAAATTCTGTGATCATGTCCAACACTATTGATATATCCACTTAAGAGGGGCGTCAAAAATGTGACAGCTGAAAACGGGTGGCATGCCTGAATTGTACCCAAAATTTCAATCATTTTGTAAACAACAAATCTAAAGAACGCCTTTAAATTACGTATTCAAATTTTAACAGGATATAGCTTAGACCTTTCTCTAGGAGATAAGGTTTTTTAGTTAAGTTTTATATTGTAATAAAAGAGATATTGGTGTTTAAGTGATGGTATGTTTTTAAAAAGTTTGACAATTTGTGATCACGAATTTTAACGCCAGAAGCTTAACTCCTAAAGAATGCATAGAGAATGCGACTAGCAAAATATGAAGTTAAAGAAAGGTATATTTTTTGAGATTTGTTGCACGCAAAATTTGAACATTGCACTAATCTGTCAATTTAGTTCAACAGTTTTGGTGGCGCTTTTTTCAAAAACGTATGTCTATTCTAATTCTCCAAATCCAAACACAAACTTCACTTTACATAACCTAACCTTATTTCTCGTTTATAACGTCAAAATATATTCATTTTAGTGTTTTGCTTTTAAATATATAATTGTCTATATTTATAATTTACCAGAAGTCAATTAAATTAATTTTAAAGTATATTTTCACAATTTGCGTTGGTTTTTACATCGGTTTATGCATTATCCAAGGAATTTAGTGTTATGAACCATTGTTATTTCCTAAATTACTTTTTACTTAAACACAGTTGTCTTATTTTAGTCGAATTGGTAAAAATGTGAGTTTTGAGAGACCTGATTTTTCTTTATACTTTTTTAATCTTTAAGTTACCTTATATCTTTATTTGTTAAATAACATAAACCCAACCTAAGGGATTTACATTCATAAATTAAAACTACATATGTAAATATTAACAGCTAAGTGTTAAACTGTTTTTCTAAATAGGCAGGATAATGTCCACAAAGTAAGGGTTTCTACAATATTTATTTACATGTTCAATATGCATAAATATAATAGCTTTTCTCTTTAGATAATGTGATGAATAAAAATTTACAGTCAAATATGTAATATTTTTATTAAAACAGTTTTACAAATTTGGGTTGGATACTGAATATGTCTGTTATCTTTATATATATCCCCCTCACCATTGAAAGTTTGTTGGTAAATGATAAAACAGACCAAAGGGTTCCATATTCATGTCAGAATGAAGTTCATATATGGTGAACTGGGTACATATACCTAATTGAGAAAATGAGTCCTAAAAAAGAAAAACATAAAACATTTACTTGTTATTTACTAATAAATATGCAGATGTAATTTGGTAATGTTTAAAATTTAATTGAACCCTAAAATAAACATTTGTATTTTAAAACACATAGTAGCCCACAATAGGTTTCATATTGATGTAGTTCTATAAGGGTCCTGATTCAATGTTTTTGAAGAAAGAGTTCTAAAAAATAAAAGATTAGAATTAACAGTAAAAATTATTAATTATTTACTATAAATAGAATAAAGCCTGTGTTACTTCAGGTCCAAAGTTTTTGAGGAAACAGTTCTAAAAAATTAAAGATTAGAAATAAAATATAAAATAATTCATAAAATTACTAACTCAGTTACAAATTTTGTCAGTCTTCTTACTATCAACAGAATACAACCAGTGTAGGCAGTTATACTTGAGGTCCAAAGATTTTGAGGAAACAGTAGCATATATTTTGAAAACCATTGATTTATTTCTCCAACAATTTAATTATCTAAACATAGATGAAATTACATATATGGTTGCCAGAAAAAGTATATTGCTAAACATAGTATTTTCAGGACATTTTTTAAATACTTTAGAAAAGTAGTAACCTATTTTGAATCTTGTAGAAATATTTTGTTTTCTATACTCCACCTAATAAAATAATCAAAAATTAATCAAATAGTTTTGATTTAGAAAATAACACTAATATTCTTCCTGGTCTATCCTAGTATTTAAAGTACACAAAGGATGGCTCAAAGGACGAGTAGCATTAACACTTCTCTGAGATGCCCTAGTAAAGACTCTTATATGAAACCAAAGAAATATGCTATCCAGATAATGCTGATTATTTAGTATCAAGAGGCAAATTCACAGGGGAATAAGCACACAGTAGCAGTAGTACACAAAATACCACTGATTTCAATTTTCCAAAGAAAATACTTCAACATGGGCAAATACTATTGGTAGGTACCTACTCAAAAATAAAAAAATTTATATATCTAGTATGCAAAATATCTTTTAAAACTAAATTTGATATTTAGATCTGAATCATAGATAATAAAATAAATAATACCTACCTATTAATTGTAAAAAAATTAAACCAGTAAATAAACAAATTAAAACTTACCTGTTATCACTTCTGATTACTAGATGGAGAGTGCTTTCAAATGTAAATAAAATAAATAAAATTTTTTAATTTTTGTGAAAGATACCAGTTAAAAAATTCAGTTACAATTATTAGATACATTTTAATTTCAATTGATTCCAAAAAGTATGGGGTTGACATTTTTGGAATATAATTAATAGCCATAATTTAATGATACAATTAGTTTTATTCAGATATACCCATAACATTAACAATTATGTTTAGTACTTGTAAGAGTATTGTTGGCCAATTGCTGATAGTCAGCTTATCCCACTTCTTTAGGTATCTTGAAAACAGGTGCACAAAGTGTATTTCTACAGATACTAGATTTGGTTAGTTATTATCGTAGGTTATTCAAAACATTATTTTTTTCTTGCTCCACATTCTCAAAATAAAAATAAACTATAGGTAAGCTTTATGTAGGGTGTGCTTTACTTTGTACTCCATTTTTCATTAAATCATGGATCTGGGTGGTAATTTTAGGAATGTCCAATACTCTCTAAAAAATAAATGATATTTATTTATTTAGGCAGTAAATAATTAGCAAGGTACCTACTTACTTGAAGTCATATTGAAGACAGACTAACCTGTTAATGTTTACAAACATTATAGTAACACTTTTGCAATAATCATCAAACGTTTTGGAAAAGTATTTAAATTTTTTCCCAACAAAATATATTCTAAAAATTTACATCTACTAACCTAACCTAACCTAACACCTTCAAATAATACCTTAGAACAAAAAGAAACAGGAAGGAGTCTGACCTATATTAACTTTAAGGAAAATTTGCGACGGAAGTCGGCCATCTTGAAGCTCCTTGTATGACTCATTTTTTATGTTTACAGTATACTGTCAAAGCAATATTTGCATATAAATGTCAAAAATTAGCGCATAGGCGTATCATTCGGTTCTTATAAATACTAAAGTATTTAGAATACTAATTGTATTCACACACTTGATTGGTTGAAATTTATTAAAAATAAAACCCTTTATATTTTTTTAATTTGTTTTCGGTACGTCAATGGAAACGGAAATTAAAATTGACAATTGGCCGCCATATGCAAGCTCCTTTCTGGACTCAAGGTCATTTTGCACATACTCCTTCCTGTATCTTTTTGTTCTAAGAATAATACATCTCTGAGTTATTTTTTGGCGTTGAACCGTATTCAATAATGTTTTAAAAACATATTCAATTTTACGTCATAGATAACAACTAACCTCGTTTAACTTTGCATTGTTGCCAATAGATTTCAATCTCAATTTTAAAAAAGGTATAATTACATACTTTCCACTTTATTTCAATTTTTCTTTAGACCATGTTGATGTGTGTATATTCAGAAACCGTATTATGTTTTTATTATAATTAATATATTTATTCTAATAAATACCTTAATTAGTAAGGGTTAGTACCAGAGCTGGGTAGTATCCGGATACTTCTGTATACGGGTACAATATCTGGATACTTTTTATGTATCCGAAAGCTCTTTTAAATTTTGTACCCGGTATCCGTATCCGTGACCAAATTTTAAAGTATCCGGTATCCGGATACTGTTTTTGATATTCGGATACTTCTAAATATTATTTATCGCCCTCCGATAATGCACCTAACGTAGGCACAACACTGCCCTTCTTTTAATTCAGATGTGTCTAACATGTTAAATCCCATTTTTCGTACTGGTTACCGTTATAATATATATATTATTATATTCTAATGGAGCTTTGTTTTTACCTATAAGTCAGTTATAAAGTTTCATAAGTACGTTATTTATTTTTTATATTTTCTATATCTCTATTATTTTCAAGAACCCCTTTGTACCCTGTATTTATAATTATTAGAAGAAATTATTTTTCGGATATTATAATAAAGGACATCCTAATATTTATATTTTTATTTTAGTGTACCTACAAGTACAAATAAGTACACCCCTTAAAAAGTTTGAAAACTCGGCTGGTCCGACGCTGGCCAAATTCAATATCAAAAGTTCAGGCAGTGACACGAAAAATTTTTCGTTAAATGTATTTTTATTATTATATATTACATTAAAAATACATGCACATCACATAGTTTTAAAACTAATAATTTATGTCCTTTTTAAAAAAAGTATCCTTCAAAGTATCCTAGGAAGTATTCGGATACTTGTATCCGAATACATTTTTAAATGAAAGTATTCGAACTTTTTAAAAAAGTATCCGGATACATTTTGAATATCCGTATCCGGATACTTTTTTTCAATATCCGACCCAACTCTGGTTAGTACAATAAATTTCATTAATTAATTATTTGTTAGGAATGCCGAAATCTTATTTTATTTTTTCATATATCGATATTTTAAATCGTAAAAACAATTAATTTGTTACGCCTATGACACAACAATAACACACAACAAACTTCCAAAATGTATCCAAATAGGATATTTAATAAAAATTATACAAGTATTCTTCATCTGTTTATGGTCTCAAGGTCAAATATTTCTGTATGTCGTGAAAATATTCAAAGATTTACGAAGCAAAATTCATATTTTCATCTCTGTCTTAGACAAAGAAAGTCAACAAGCTCTAAAAATATTCAAATTTATAACAAAAATACTAATTTGAAACCACTATCGCCATCTACTCTATATTCTTGTAATTTAAAAATAACCAGATTTTTCACTAAATTCAGGCAGTCTTACCAAATTAGAAACGCCCCTCTTAACTAGTTTACTATGTTTCACCACAACTGCTACATGTTTTTAATTGTTCTTGTGTCTTTTTTAGGTACTCATGATCTATTGCTATATTTGTTTATACAATATCGAAGACCACAATTTGTCTTTTTATGATTTTGTAAGTACTTCCTTTTTATAATACTGATTTAACTATTTAACTAACTAAAATTACATGTTGATTTCTTAAACATGTGAAAACCATTAATACTTTTGATTTTTATTTTCTTTTTGTTGTTTCAGATTAAACTTAGAATTGTAAAAAAAAACTAGGACAAAGATGAATTGTTATGTAAAAGTGTACTTATTATGGATTGCAAATATTTGATTGTGATAAAATAGCAAAATATGGATCCTATTCAATATAAAATGCCCATTACATTCTTTGTTTATATTAAATGTATGTCTTGTGAAAATTATGGACTTGGAAACTTTAGATGTACAAAAGAAAAAGTAAATGCTGATTCTATAAAACTTATTAATATATCCTTTAATTGTAAATTATAAGGTAAGTTCTACTTATAAAATTTTTAGCTATTAGATATCTATCTCAATATATATAATATATTACCAATTTTTTTAATAATCAGTTTTTTCTCCGTGGGCCTGTATGCATGACTGTAGGCGATGTGGCATGCTATCGATTAAATGGTCGAGCTGGGCTTGCGGAATTCTCTCCCATTCTTCACGAGCAGCATCTTTCAGTTCTCGTAGAGTAATTGGGAAGGGTTTCGCTTCTTAATGCGTATTTTAAGAATGTCCCAGGCATGTTCAATGACGTTCATGTCAGGGGAATTTTGTACTGCAGCTGTTCGATGTGGAGGTGTACTGTCATAAACACAAATCCATCACCTACCGCTTCCTGAAATAGACGCACAACAGGATTTAAAACTTCCTCGATGTACACAGCACCAGTGATTCTTCTCTTCAAAACCAGGAGAGGCGTCCGTGTACCCCTCATAATGCCACTCCAAACCATAATACTCCCACCTTCAAATGAAACACGTGGTTGGGCTGTTTCTATTCGGGCTTGTCGTCCTGGGGCCCTCCAAACTAGCGTTCTTCACGAATCAGAAACGAAGCCAATTCTTGATTTATCAGAGAACATCACATAATTCCAGTTAGGACCATGGTGTAACATTTCTTGAGCCCATTGCAACCTTACAATTCTTTATTGATATGTTAGTTTAGGAACACGTAGAGGTATTCTGCGATACAAATTTACCGCGTTTAATCTTCGTGTAATTGTTTGCCTTGAGATATTCAGTCAACAATATTCGCGATATCACTTTGACCAAAGCCCTGTTGTAACAAAGCAATTACTCTAGACCGATTAAAATATGATATCATGTCACTGGGCATTTTTAAACAGCTCAAATGAAATTTAATCAAGAATTGGAATAATGTGAAAGCACCCAAATCAATTAAATATGACCAAATTAATACAAAAACGAATCAAATTTAGACACATGTGTATGTATACTCTCTTTTTACTACCTTAATTATACAAATCATCATAGTACATAAGACAAATTATATCTTTTTATGTAAGTAATATGATTTTTTTTAAATACACGTGATTTTTATGGATTAGTAGAACGTTTTACGTAATATAAAGACATTTCTTTTAGAATAAAAGTATCTGTTAGAAGAAAACTTTTGTATTTTTCACGTATTAAAAGAGTCCCCGTGAAACTTCTGTAATAATAAAGAGAGTAAAACTTTAGCTGGCAAATATTTAGAAATTTCACTGAATACACGACAAACTTTCAGAAACCATTCTTTCGTTTCCTATATTGAATACAGCATATTTATACTTTTAGATTCACCATTATTTCTGCATACCGAATTTAAGATATGAAATAACTTTAATATAAAGAAAAGTACTGTGGAAATAGCAGTAAAGTCTTCCTCTAAATAAAAATTCTTCGGTGTATAAAATGTTTCCAATTGAGGTGACTTTTGATAACTTTTAGATATTTTAGGGAAAGTTAGATTTGCTTGATTTTCCATGCTTGAAGATTACATCTATTTAAAATGCTAAAATTTTGAGAAACCTTTTGACAAAATTTAATTAAAGCAAATAAATAAAACCTTTACGAAGTGTGTCGCTGAGACATTTAAAATGTCGTTTTAAAACATTTAAATTTCAGGAAAATTAACTTGAAATAAAATTCTTTTTAGTCCAGGACATCAATTTTAAATTTTTAAACATAAAACTGGTCGTAATTAACTAATTATTTATTCTTAAGACACCCATCAACCGACAAGGAGCAAAAATTAAATTTATTTTTTGCAAAATTCATTCGATGTAAAAACATTTTACATTTTCCGAGAAATTTTCTCGATTTTCCTGTTCAACGCTCCAGCGGTCGTTAAGGACCCTTGATTAGACAAAAAATGCAATTCCTTCAGCTTTTCAATTTCCCGTGGTCGACATAATTCATTTAGAGGCAAGAGAAAGAACAAAAAACCTTTCATTTGTCTCTTTATTCCTGTTACATACAATTTTTTCTCGACCGGCAACATTTTGGCTGAATTGTGCTTTTTTTCTTTCTCTCTTAGGTCTTTTGATTCGTTGTTTTTTTATGTTCTCGCCACTATATAATGAAATAAATATCGTATGAAGTGTATTATTGGGTATTTTATTTTGTAGATTTAACATTTTGAAATGTTCCGGTAGTGTATGTAAGACGTTTTTATAAAAACCCACTTAAGTTGTGGAAGAGTTTGCACAAAGAAATATTGCAGGATTATATTTTAAAATTTATGGGTAGCTATATATTCCGTGAATTATATGAAGCCGAAGTACAATTTTACAAAACATTAATCAAATAATAATCGTAAATTTCAGTAAATCGTAGGAATTGAAATTAATTTAAAACGTTAGTTGTACTAGAAGTTGAAACCATGAAAGATAAGAGTCCAATAACCATAAATATCGCCGATTTAAGTTAAATGGTATTTCAAAATTTTAATATCGTAGTAGGTTATAATTAATTTTTATTCTTTCGGTACCAAATTTAAATATCCACTATTTAGTTTTAAAACCGTTATTTATTGTAAAAGTCCCCATACAGTACAAAATAAGTTTTATGCTTGGAAAAAAGATGGAATACTAGTAGGGCAGAGCTGTAAAAAATAAAGGATGATGATGAAGCGATTATTAGGGGTTGGAATGTAGTTTGATGAATATGATAGGACGCACAAAACTTTGTTAATAAAACAAAATCAGTGTTTAGTTTCTGTATTTCAGTAAATTGAATATTATTATTATTATATTGTCTAATATTTGAACATTCAATGTCTGTTGTATCCCATATCGACCTTCACCTTTATAGGGAACGTGTAACCTTCACTTTTTATTTCGTTAAACAGTTCAACTTAAAATATTAATTTAAAATTTATTTATTTATATTAAATAGAAAAATTACTTTGTCTACTGGGTCACAATAGTTTTCGGTTGCTCCGGATGACAACCTTCGGCCTTCGACGTCGCTCAGAACGGAGAAAGGTGTGGTCCTTATATTCCGATGTTCCGGAAAATAATAGTAGACAACGAAAATATGGGCGCCAACTGAGTCTTCACAATGGCTAAGAGAAGAACTATCTAGAACTATGTACCGATTTAATAAATTTAATCTAATTTAATAGGTAATTAATGTACCTGTATTTCAAATAAAAAAAATACAACACCAAATTTACAATTTAAACTACCATATGAACAAAGTTTACCCCCCCCAAATAAGAAACCCTAAATGTCTAATATACTCTACAATACATTATAACATCCTAACGTTTAGTGCCAGATTAATGATCATTTACTAAATTTAAAAAAAATAAATTGAGTATACGTATGTCAGAATAAAAGTGTTAAACCAAAAACGACTATATCTATCACACAATGGGTCTAGGCATTGGTACCAAGGCAAGGACACATGCGCAAGTTGAAAACTACTAGTTTCAAATAATAAATGAGTAATTATTGTGTGATATTAATTACCACCATCACAATTCGTCGCTATACCAGTTAAAATTTATATCTAATAGTAAAAAAAATATATTAACCCCAAATCCCTATCATACATTATGGGCCTTTTAGCCCCTTCCTTCTTTTAAAAGGAACACAAACAGTAACTTAAAACTAGGAAAAAAAACCCTGATAAGTCTATACTACTCTGTAGTGGAATGAAACTGCAGCCAGCCAACTGAACTCTGTCTCTCTCAAGTTCAACGGGTCAGGAAAATCTCAACTTCAAGTAAATCTTGAGCCCGGAAGTAGGACCCTTTTTTTACAGAAAGGGTCTCGTTGTTCATAGGTTTTCTAATTATGGGCCAGTCAAACAACACATCATAAACATGAATATGTCCATCCAAAACCACCAGAAATGAATGTTCCCAAATGCGGTGAAAATAGATCCTTCTTTAGAAGTATGGCATGGGTTCCAACAATATCAAATTTCTCCCAAAACTACCAATTTGGAGACAAAATCATAACCCAAAACTACCACTATTTATGGTAAAGACAAATCTTGAAATCCCAATAATGGATGACCTACCAGTTATTAAAAATAAAAAGATTTGTAGTTAATTCACCATTGGGAAATAATTGCTATGTTCTCGAAGGGCCTCTTGTAAAAAAACCAAAAAAACAAATTTGACCCACGGACACCGATAAAACACAGAACATCAACCGCAAACATCGTGGTCGACAAATGAGTCTACACCGTTCTGCAACAGAGCGTGTTCTGTGAGTAGACAAGTGTTAAGAATGAAACCCATCACAAAAAACATGACCTCGAGCTACACAAACCCTGAACCTACCCCTAAACATTCTGAAAAGTCCACAGGCATAGAACATATGGCTGTCAACACGTTCTGTGTACGATACGGGTACTACCAGTGTATAAACTAGGTCAGTGTGTCAAGACGTTAGGGTGGGTTCAGATGCCAGAAATCACTCTATTCATAAACCTAACATGTAGAACATAAACTAACATACGCTCATAACTATACAATAAGCATACCTAAACTAGTAAATTGGGTATCTAGAGAAACAATTCCAGATAACCTAGTAAACTATAGTATTTACCAAACTGAAACTTTTTGGGTTTTACACCAGGGGGACAATACAAAATGGACCCCAGTAGAATATAGTATCTACCAAACTGAAACTTTTTAGGTTTTACACATAACTTAGGTTAAGCCCATGTTAACATATAGACAGAAATACAACATATCAAGTTTTAGATACAAATTAAAAGAACCGAGAAAGAAAACATATCAAAGCGAATAAGTAGACGCAGAAAACAGTTTCATTAAATCAAAAATATCCTAAAGCTGAAAATAAACGTTACAAACGGATAATACTAGATGGATGAAATTTGGTATACAAGGGTTTTCGATAATTTTAAATTCAACTAAAATATTTTCAAATTTATAGCACTTCCGGTTATAAAGAAAATTGACACAAACTTCACTATTTTAAATGGAATACTACATTTTTTTTTCTTTTTTTTTGTTAGACGATTAAATTTAAGGGCCACTTTATGTAAGGTACCAGGTACCTAAAATTTTAGTTTTAGAGAAATTTATGTTTTTTTGAAAAAGATAATAAAAAGACGATTAATAAAATGTTAATGATTTCAATTAACTAATTTGATAAAATTTTAAAATTATTACATCGTTTTGCACCTAAGGGCCTAAATTATAAGTTGTAGTGTTTAAATAAGAAATTAATTATACAGAGTAGTCACAACGTTAAGTTAAATTTTAGCTTGAGAAAACGACAATTTCTTTTTTTTTTTTAAATTGCAACCCCCATTTTTTATGTTTTTATTTGATTACTCATAGATATATCTATGATATCTATGATACTTGGTCTAGCCTTATAACTACCTAATAAACATCAGGTACCTAGCTACAAATAAACAAAATGTAACTCCAATATGTCAATCTGACGATGCTAAGTCTAGCGAAACGGCTGTCATTATAGTTAAGAAAGCAATTTTTTAAATAAATATTGGAAGTTTTGGTAAAACGAAGAGTTTTTCATTATTCTTAATGTCAATCTTTTATCTATGAACATTACTATCTCACTACAGGTTCACAGCGAACATAATATGCTATCAAACGACAAATAACAACTCAAAATGAGGTTAATAACACAAACAAGAGAACTGGCGATTGCCTTGTAGCAAAGCCATTAAACGAAAGAAGAAGAAGAAAGAAGAAATAAGGGAAAAATAAGACCAACATTAAACCAGTATAAATAAAGTCAGGCACTATTTTTAATAAGAGAAATATAAAGTTGGGTATGAAAGCGCATGCTCAGATGTCAAAATAAGGGCAACATTAATACTGCCTTCCTAAAATGCACGCCCGATAACTCTCTACTTTCTTTGTAATTTTTAATAAATTTGATACAATAAATACTAAACACAAATACAAACAACTTTTATTATTTTTCTATATTGAAAAGAGTTCTTCAATACATAATTTTTTTAAAATAATTTTTTATAACACACATTCAAAATTCCTTCCATTCACTTTCAAATATTTATTAATTCTAATTAATACTTGAGATGTCTTCCGGACGAAGACTGTTAAAAGTGTCCCTTATCCTTTCTTATTAGTGAAATTTACAGATTTTATAAGAGTGCTGGGTGTGCTTTATTTCATTTTAAGTTTAAAAGGGCCTTGATGTATGTCTAACATTTTTTAACCTTGAGGAAAAACTCTGCCACCATAAAAAAAAGAAATAAATAAAAGTAAGTAGATTCTCTCCTCCCCTATAACTATAACTAGGTAGCCTCCTGTATAGGACCTCAGTACCTTCCGACTATGTCGGCTATCTAACCTTCTTCAGTCTTGTTTGATCCGAGTATGTCATAAAATTGAAATATATTTACAGTCAACACTTTGAAAACTTTTGCTATGATAGTTTATAAATAAAGTGTTTGTTTATGAGATGATTCAGTAGTTTGGTGGTCAGTATTATGGAAAAACCCTATTCTTGTTACCTCTAAAGTCTAAAAGAACATTAATTTATTGTCATTATAGTTATTTGACTTGTATACAGTTTTGTTTATTTGAATGTTGCCATATTATAAATAATAGTGTATTTTTGTTGTGTTTTATTTAATATATACTAAGTGACATAAAAATCCGAACACCCAGTTTAAATGAAGCATAATAAGTAAATGATAAAAATTTCAAAATGATTGCATTGCCCTTTTAGCTACAATAATGTGTGAATTGACCCCGATATGTTACGCATTCTCCAACGCGCCTAGGCATGCTTCTGATCAGGTCGTCAATGTCCTCTTGTGGTATCTCATTCCAGACAACCATCAACTCCTCTGGAAGTTCTTCTAGAGTCAGAGTAGGACGTTGCAAATTAAGCAATCACACAACCATAATATCCCACACGTGCTCAAAAGGTAACAATGTGACATCATTATGTTGAAAGAAGTCTATTGTGACTCTTGCGACATGTGGTCGGGCATTATCTTGTTGGAAAGTTGGATTTGCCAGGGTGTCAAGATAGGGTAAAATATGGGGTTCTAAAACTTCTTGGATATAACGCTGCGCGTTTATGTTACCTCTGATGAATATTAAAGATGATCTCGAACCATAAGCTATAGCATCCCAAACCATAACCCCGACAGTTTGATGAACATGCCTTTCAACAAAAACCGTGGATTTCTCCTTTCACCACGTCGTCTTCTAACCCTCGCTCGACCATCGTGCATACCTTAACAAAATCGAGACTCGTCACTAAACACAATACTGTTCCATTCCTGATCCCAGAGTGACGGTTTTCTGCACCTCTCAAGCCGATTACGTCGGTGTTCTGGAGTTAAAGGGAGGACCCAGTGTGGTCGGTATGAAAACAGGCCAAAACGTCTTATTTGTCGGTAAACACTTGGTATGCCAATAGGTCTTCCGTGTTCTGCAAACCATTCATTTGCAATGTACCTGGTAGTGGAGAAACGGTCCCCTAAGGCCAATAATGTTATAGGCAGCGCTCTTCACGGTCTGTTGTTCTATGGGGGCGTCCACAGCCCCTTGCTCTTTGCGTAACGCCTTCTTGAAGACATGCCTGATAACACTTAACCACGGTGTCTACACTTCTTTGCACTCTATCTGCAAAATCCCGAAAAGAAAATCCAGTCCCACTATACAATCCCCATCAAACTCACTAAGTTGACGTAATCGTACAGGTCTCCGTACCCTAGACATCGCAACCAATCGTAAAGAATGTCAATAACCAAAATCCGCAAAATTTGAATCTTTACTACGGCTACAATATTCATTTTTGGATTGTTAGTGGATTTCAAAAAAAAAACAGTATAAAAACCGGAATCTTCAACTGATAAGGCTGAAAATTTTATTTAATAAAATATAACGTTTTAATAATAATAGATTACGTTTAAAATGAATTATTCAAAAAAGAGATTCTTTACATTATACATTTTTATAAACACTTTCACTCATGTTTTATTCACTTGTACTTTTACGAAAATGTGTGACATTAATTACATTTTGAAGATAAGCATAATATTTAGTTATCCAAGTTGATGTTTTTGTTCAACATAACCCTAATGAAGGTCGGTAATTAATCTAGTTTTCATTGGAGCCGCAACTTGGTCAATTGTTTTCACCCGTCCTTGTCTTACTCATTATCAGATTAGAGGGTTCCCATGACTAAAATAATTGTTCCAAGGGCAATTTAACTAAATTATTTGTACAGAACGTTAGTTGGAGGGTGAGTAATTAATTAGCAGTGGGGACGTCAAATTCAGGTGTTAAGTAACTTGTTTTAAGAAGAAACTTCATTGAAGTGTACTTCACCTTTTATAGAACAGCCAAATGGGTTGATAAAAATATTCCAAGGAAATACCTAAAGAAAATTTTAAGCATTGCATGTAGTATGCAGTTCAATTCTATTAAAATTTTTATTTCGTTCTGAGCAATTACTGGCAAGTTATTCTTGCTTTTATAGTCTGTTTATATAAGACCAAAAATTTATTTCGAACCACTACAAGACATTGCAATTAAGCTTAGAGCTACATAAATAAAGTGGAAATGGTCTCTCTCCAACAAACAGACGATATGCATTTAGGAAATTAAGTATAACGCTTACAATTCGCAGATAACTATGTCAAAGAAAATGTTAAAATGCGGACAGAAGCATCAGTTATAATTATTTTCTGTATTATTGGTTAAAAAATAAAATAGTACGGTTTAAAAGACTTGAAACTTTAGAAGAAATAACTGTTAATCTGAAATAACAAAGAAACCCCAAGGGCCGGTTCATAAACGCTTGTCAAACCTATGTTACGTTTTAACTTAAATGTTAAATTGGTAAGGGGTATTTTAGGTTACACGCCCTTGAGGAGTATGAGCCTATTTTAATTTTTAAGAATAATTTGATTAGTCGACGAGAAATGTAAAAATTGATTCTTTCTATGTTGTCACCAGAGTAAATGAGTAGACTATACTTTGGAAAGACGAAAATTGTATATATTTGAAATTTAAACGGACTTACTTATGTTATGTGCAAAGAAGTGTAGACACCGTAGTTAGGTGTTGTCAGGTATGGCTTCGAGAAGGCCGTACGCAAGCAAGGGGCTCTGGACGCCCCTGTAGAACCGTGAAGATCGCCGCCTAAGATTATTGGCGTTAGGGGACCGTTTCTCCACTACCAGGTCCATTGCAAATGAATGGTTTGCGACGCTTTCGTTAAAAGCTCATCTCACAATCCATTACCTCTACCTACCTACTAAAAGAAGTGGCACGCCCATGGGTCACGAATTCTTTATTACTTTATTAGTTTCTATTTCATGCAAATAGACTATAAGGAGGAGTAACTTAAATGTGTGGCCTAATTTGATTAATTCGTTTTACTATTTAACTATCATACTTTACTGTATACTTCATCCGAAGGACAAAGTTTGCCCTTAATTAACGACACCAGTTACAGCTAATAGTTTATATTCAGATTATGCATAGTTAATATTAAGTTTCATGCGAGTGATTAATACACTTCCTTTCCATTGTTACCAGAAAGGGCTATTGTGGCTTATATTTGATCAAAACATTACAGTTAATTTATTTCTATATATTGTAAATGTATTTATTTTATTTTCATCTTTTAGTTAAATTTACCTAAACTGTTTAATTTGACATGATAGAGTGAAATTTATTAATTTTTTATATACTTTTTTTTCACAAGTACCAAAATGTTTTAATATTAAATTTAATTAATAATTTTAACTACATTATAATGTATATGACATTATTTTTACTTGTTGTTAAAGTTAATACCTATATCTTTTATATGCTTCAACATTTGTCTTCAATTGTTTTTTTTTTAATTATCATTTCTGTAATTCTTAAGCTTCACTGTCTGCTAAATCCGCACCCAAACATATTTTTCTTCTTTCTTTCTTTTCTTTTCTTTCTTTTCTGATATTATTATTAGGACGAATAATTGTTTTGGTGACCCCACTTAATCCGCCCTTGAATACTGGTGTAGCTATGAAGGATACGAATGAAGAAACATAATCACCAGGTATGGATTTTCTTACCAATTTTTCCAGAGCAGAATTCGAATTCTTAGTTTAGGTCTTATGAAAGTTACCTTTATTTCTCAAAAGGAATATAAAAATGTAAAAGTATGGAGGGTGTCACCTTTATTGTTGGCCATTTTTCGTGTGAGCGTTTTCCTTGTGGGTATTTTTCCATGTGGGCATTTTTCCATGTGGACATTTTTCCTTGTGGGCTTTTTTTCGCGTGGGCATTTTTCCTATGGGTATTTCCCCCTGGGCAGTTTTCCTGTTGGAATTTTCCTGTGGGAATTATCCTGTAGCCACTTTTCCTGCAGGCAATTCCTATAACTAATTATTCTATATATTTTTAATTTAGCCGATCAAGATATATCTGTTTTGATTTTAACCTCCCTCTTTTGGTTTAGAGTTGTTTTAGTTACAGTACCTGGTATACTGACGACGGTTCAAAAAGCCAACGGGAGTTGAGGCAGGAATATTTGAGGTTAGACCTATAGCCCATAATCCGGCCACAGTGTTTCAGGAAGAAGTAACGGCTCTGGCTGAGCTTACGTGGTCAAACTATCTACATAAACAGTATAGAACTGTCATCAACGTATGAAAAATCTGGAGGAAAGGTGACACTGCTGCTGGTTCCAGGGCACAGAGGGGTAACTGGGAATGAAGAGGCCTAAAAGTGGGCCAAAAATCAGCTGAAAGTCCTTCGTAGGTACAGAACCAATGCATATCAGAGAACAAAGCAAGTGCTGGAAAGAGACAGGAGAAATCCTGAGTCTGAGAATTATGCGCAGCAAAAGCACCAGATTCTCTAGAACTGAATAGAAGGCAATTGAGAAATGGGAAAATTATCCAGGAAACCTCATGAAAGCATCAAGAAAATCTTATGGTTTAATAAGTATCTGGAATTTGATGGAGAATAATGTCGTGGAAATGAGGGTGCACAATAAGCTTAGTATAGTTTTTCCAATACTAATTGCTAAAATCCATTTAAAACTGTCATACAGACTACCAGTCTAGTAGAGCTGGGTTCCGAGGATACAGAGTGGATGTTTAACAGAAGAAATATGTCGTTTTCATGCCATTCTTTCTACTTTGAAGCCTAGTAAACTAACTCACTCTGTATGACACTTTTAAATGGATTTTAGCCATTAATATTGGAAAGACTATAGCTGCATGGCAATCCTGGACGCAAATGCGTCTTTTTTTAATAAAAAAACATCACTGAGACAGGAAATTTACGAAAAACAAGGTATTTGTTTTTATTTACCTTGTATTGGGTGCAAATTAGTTTGTCAACAACTGAAATAATTTTTATTCACGTTGTAAAAACGTGGAATATCAGCTAAGGGCTCACCCCGAGAAAAATGTCTATAAAAAAATGATGAAGCATCTAATCGAAAACAATCATGCTACGCAACATCCTTATATTTTTGGCGAGTAGCGAGCAGTCATAAAATTGTTTATCACGAGTTTCCGCTTTTTCACGGTTATGAAACATTCCACGTTACCATTGGATCCCTCAGTCGCTTTTCAAAAGGAAACTTCTTTATATATATATGCATACGAGTATAATAAATGCCGAAAACATTTTATTTAAAATACGTGACATTTTAAACGTTTCAAAAGCCGAACTACATTTCATCACAGAAAAATATCCTTCAGTGGACTTTTAAAAAATTACGCTTTGAATATAAAGAAACTTTTGAACAAAACCAAACCAAAGAAACTGCTCTGTAAGAATTTTTTTCTTAGTTTCTTCTTTATTTATATAGTGCGATATAAAGTTATAATTCTGCGATCTTTAAAACTATTGTATAGGTTATTAAGTTTCTTTCTTTTAGTAAAGAATAACATTGGAAATAACGAAATTTAAAACACATTCGAATTCAAAATATTTGTTCGCTCGGTATGAGTGTTTTTACTAAACGTAGCTTTTATTTTTCTTTGCTTCTTAGGTTTTCCGTTGAAATTGGATTCGTTTTTATAGCGTCTCTAACATTCTATACATAAAATAGCACTTTCTGGATTAGCAGGTAGCTCCTACAAAAATTTAGATATCCTGCCGGAAAAATGTTTAAGCGGAACATTTACAACGGCTTCTCCATGTTTTAAATGTTATCTGTTTTGTTATTTAGAAAAAATAATGATTAGTTTTTATTTTACATTTAATTTAACTCTGTAATTTAAACTTAAGCTTTTCTAGTTTAGTTCTTTATTGTAACTTACTCGGGTGAACATGGTGGCCAGTTCATTTTTATAAAACCGCGATATTCAATTCGATAATTTACAATTGTTCGCCTATTGCACCAAAAAATGGTACAATTATTGGCTCTATTAATACCACTCAATCAGTGCGGACGTCATAACATATGCCGCCACACACGCAAACTGAGCCACTACCAAAAAGAGTGGTTGGCGCTATCAAACATTCATTGCATCGCTATCCTCTTTCTCTCCATACCAATATATATATTCGACCATCACACATATTCAAATCTGGACTCACTCGTAAACATACAGCACCTCCGGTTCTGAAAATTCCAACGACTGTGTTCTCTTGCCCACCGATATCTGCATACACGCTGATCCGCAGTTAACCGTGGATGTGAACTACGCCTTCTGGCTCTTAAATTACATGCATACAACCTTTTTCTAGCAACAGTTTGACTAGATATCACTCTTCCGGTAGTAAATGATCCCCCTCTTCTATTTCATGTGCTCCTAGGTATCTGGCCCTAGAATTGTGCAAGGCAGGGCATTCTGAGAGTATGTGTATTGAGGTTTCATCCTCTTCCTCACAGAATCTGCACTTTGCTTCATCTGCCAACCCTAGTTTCTTCATGTGGCTTTTTAACCAGAAATGCCCGGTTAGTATTCCCGTTAAAATTCGGAACCTTTTTTTACTGAGGTTGAGGCTGCTAAGAGATCTCTTCTGGTCATAGTTCCCCAGTAGTATATTTGATTGCCTCAGTCCTTCCAGCTGATTCTAGTACTCTTGGATTTTTCCTTCTCCATTTCTTTCCTTAGTTTTCCTAAGATTACTCTACTGCTGATCCCACAGGATGGTTCTGGTCCCAAATGTGGGGTTTCAGCTCCTTTTTTTGCCGGCTTATCTGCTGTTTCGTTCCTCTCTATTCCTATGTGTCCCGGGACCCATAGGAGGGTGACAGTGTTCTTCTGGCCCAGTTCATTTAGTTTGCCTAGGAATTTCCAAACCATCTTCGAACTGATTATATTTGAGCTCAGCGCTTTGATGGCTGCTTGACTATCCAACATGATCACAATCTCTTGTCTGCGGTAGTTTCTTCCAATATTGAATTCCACACATCTTTCGTATACTGGTTTAAATTCTGTATAGTGTCTCCATCCCATTCAGATTTATTACTCAACTTTGTGATGAATTTTCTCACAAAGTTGAATCTCTTTGGCATATTATCTTGGGGCATTTCCCAAGTTTGATCAAATTGAAGTGATCGAGATTTCCATTAGGGCCTTGGTTGCTTTGTGTATTACTTCGTCTTCGTGGACTACAGTAATAATGTTAAAGTAACTGCATGCACTTCTACGCGATTAAAATGTTTGTATTTTGAAATAGAATCCCTACAATTTTGGTAAAAAGATAGAGTAATATAGAAAAAAAAACGATAAAAACAATTTGCCATAAATAGAGTTTACTGATAGCATGAAACGTATATTTAAGATATTATTTTTGTTTTGCACTAATTTGTGCACAATATTCGTGGTGCTGACAGACGTGAACAGGCTACATACAGTTGTTCATGAGAAAAACAAGTATTTTCCAAGTCTAACCGGAAGTGAATATTGTTTGACCTTGAGATGTATTTATGGTCATGACAAAAGCTAAATTAATTAGAAATTGAAGTAAAGGTTCGAAAGAGAGCTTTGTTTACGCTCAGGGCCCTTATTCTTGACGGAGGGAGTAGAGCTTCACGAAAAAACTTTACCTTTATTTTGCACGGTTATTGCAGTGGCACAGACAAAATATAACTTCTCTCGGGAGACGTCACTCCCGTCACTAGAAGAACTTAATTTTTAAGACAAAACTCATGATGTGTTATAATATTTAAAGAATTTTTCCAGGTTTATTTTTATTTTCTAATGCTACTCAAAAGTATGCTTGAGTAAAAGTTGCGATAAATGATTGACAATTCACTTACTTAGTGCTTGCAAACTTTGTAATACTCTCCTAAAAATATATATTGTTACTTAAAATGTCTGGTAATTTATAAAAATATTTGCAAGATAACATCCTTGCTGCAATGAATAGGTACATATTGTTCTTCTAACATTTAGTTAAATTATTAAAGGTTTAATAATAGTGCAAATATTTTATTGTATTATGCACAATGCAATTAAATGCTAAAACAGATTATTTTAATAAGCTTAAGTATTATTAATGGAAGTATTACTTCCATTCACCTACATTTTTTATGTGTAGTTGATCGATTTTCTTTCAATGAAGTTTTAAGAGAAAATATTACAATGTCATGCTTACGATTACGGAAGTTCTCAAATAACAATGGTAATCAAAAATCGATTTTTTTCTAATAGGTATAAAGTGGAGATTTCCCGTAAAGTGATCAATATTTCAAGTTAAAAATAACCAACCTTATGAATAAGATTATTATTTAATGTAATATTCTGTTAGTAGAGATTTAATTAGGTTAAGCTAAATGTTTTAAAAATAGATAAAACAATAAAATACTTTATAAATTATGTATAATCGGTAAAATACCAACAACAATTTTAAGGAAAATTTCACACCTCTACTTTTTAACCAATAAAATGTATTAATTTTGACTCATTACACCATGATATTTAAATGGAAGTTTTTTGGCAGCTATACAAATACAAATATGCTATATTTTTCTATTGGGAAGACGTTTAATTATGAGGTTTTGTGGTAGATGTCAGATTGGATTTGGAATTATTTTCCAAATTATCGTTTGAAATTTTCTTACAAAATACCACACAACCTTAAATTATTCCTAGAAATTTAGTTCCTGGAACTAAGAATAATTTTCTAAATATTCGTTCCCCCAAAAAATTTCCGTAAATAATTTAAGCTCTTGTGATATTATAAGTGAAAACTATAATTGGTGGAAATTGTTCCCTCAACTTTTATCCTATCACATTTGGGATTCAGGCTACCAAACTCTTATTAAATAAATACATACGAGTATATGTACATATACCTTTTTATGGTGTAGGTCTTAAGGGGCTGATACTTTGATCAGTTTTACTGTTTACCAGTCCTTTTTGCTATATATCTGTAGTTTCTTTATTTGTAACTGATTTATAATTATGTAGCAAATAAAGCTTTATTATTATATTATTATTATTAAAATATATCGGGCCACTATTCTTTCAAAACTATTGTACGGTAGTTTTATGTATAAATCTGCTAGACTTTCAAAAATCTGAACCTAATTCAAAACCTAGAAATAAGGATGCCTATAGGCGCCTTCAGAACCTCATCTGTATTTAGTCTGCAGAGCATTACAAACTCTCCCTCCTTGGACTTTTTAAGGCAAACTCAACTATACTAAAACCAATAATGATTGAGAGTAAAGCGCGTTGTCATATCTAAATTTTACGTTATCAGTTTATAGCAGAATCAGAATATTGTAAGCAGTAGAGTTGTAGGTTGTGGCAAATTATAGATAATACACAATACTAGTACGATTAACAGGTATAATTTATGACAAAATCAGTAATGAGCTTGTAATTAGTAATACTTATACATTTCCTGATTACTGATCAGTTAAAATTCATTATTTTCTGTATAGTGTTAGGTATTTATTACAACTAGTGGCAACGCTGTACGCAACGATATTTCTGTCTTTGTCACTTCACCTTAACTTCCATCACATCGTCGCAGGCCACAGTAATGTAATTGTAAGCACGAGCAGTGTGGTGCACTTGTCTTGTTACGACGAGCACACAAAATAACTCCTATCACTTTTTGACTTACATTCTAATCATATTTTGACGTTATTTCAAGTTGACAGTTTTATGACATTATTTTATTTTTTGGTTATATGGTTATATGCAATTTTTCTTGAGTGACAGTCATTTGGCATTTCCTGTCAGTGCTAGTTCTTTCTGATAAAAAAGAAGAAGAGAAAATGTTCCAAGTCGGCAGGAAGCTGGGTAAAAAACAAGGAGAACGTCGCTATGGAAGATTATTGATAAGAAAGATAAATAATTTGGTTAGACAAAAATTGTCATGCAATTTTATACAGTTTTTAATTATAATATGTATTAAGTACAAGTTTTTGCTTTTTTACAATTAAAATTATATTTAGTGGAACCACACCACTAAAAGCAGATTTGAATTATGCAGTATGAATTGTACATTTTACAGTAAATTAGTCAGCATCGACGTATTGTATTAACAATTGGTGAAAGTAATAGTGCCCATAATTGTTTAATTGGTGAAAATAATAGTGATAATAAGTGTTAAAACGTTACATAATTATATTTCTACACCGTTCTCAAACTATTTGAAATAATTGTACTAAGAATTTTTTCTTTCATTCTTAACCCTCTCAAAAATTAATAAGCACGCCCCCGATTTGCTGTCAACTGGGCCTACTTCTACTCTCAATCATTATTGGTTTTAGTATAGAACCTCTAAAGAAATATTCCGCCACGGTTACACAAAGATGTCCTTCCAAATATCCTGTGGAAAGTCTAGCTTCTCACTAAAGTTTTGGATAATCCCTTTGTATAATTATTTCAAGTTTAGTTTAGTATTGTTTAGATTTATAGAAGAATCAAAATAGTTTCACCTGGGATAACCTTAAGTGAGGGTAGAGAAATAAAGACGCCCACTGAAAGAAACAAATTTATATTGACCACCATGGCTTCGAGTACAACTTTCCTCTGAGAAGTTTACTTATACACTCATACAGAGTGAGTTAGTTTACTAGGCTTCAAAGTAGAAAGAATGGCATGAAAACAACATATTTGTCCTGAACATTCACTCTGTATCGTCGGAACCCAGCTCTCTCTAGACTGGTAGTTGTACAGCGCGAAAACAAGAGGGGTACGCACGCGACCTGTTGACGGCTTTTAATGGTCCGCTGTATTCTGTTGCGTGCAGGGGTCTCGGGTTGGTTTTTTGTGTCTAGTGCGGTGGCGGAGATTCCAGACTTTTATTTGGGGCAGATAAGTATTAAATTTAGATATATCTTTGTTTGGGTATTTCATTTTTAATAATTGGTTTACCTATTGTAATTTTCCCCCATATTAATTGATAACCTTAAATTAGTTACATATATTATGGCAGCGTTTTGGAGACTTTTTGAATCAGAGAATGGAAATCCAGATAAAAATTTAAGATATATCTCCAACAGGTGAGGCTAGTAGCGAATTTTGCAATAAAGATTTACACATTCAGTGCCAGAGGGTTGTTTTAAAAATAAAGATAATACAAAATCAGATGCGGTTATAATAAAGAGAATTAATACCTTAACTAAAATTTCTAGTTATTTGTATTTTTATTTCTCGGGTTATTAAGCGCGGTGACGTTATAGATAATTCGCAGGTGCGGAAAAACAAAAAAAACAAAATTTGCAAATGTTGACTATGCTACAAAAGATGTTATAAAGCGAACGGTTTATAATTTATATCAGGAAAATATTGTACCGACTTTTGAAATCGTTCAAGAGAAATTACGAGATTATCCTGATTATAATTATAAAAGCTTAGAAACTTTACGCGGTATACTATTAGAATGCGCTTTTAATTATAAGAAATTAGATAACCGAATGGTTATAATGGAATCGCGGCGTATTGTTGTACTCCGTGAAGAATATTTAGATAAAATAAGGAAGTATCGTGAATTAAAAAGGCATATAGTATACCTAGATGAGACTTGGTTTGACACACATGATACTGATCAGTATGGCTGGGTAGATCAGTCTCAAAAGTGCAGTGAAAACGGTTTTGTACCAAATGCGTTACTACTGTCTGCGAAAAATATTAAGCAATGTTCAGCCGACTATCATGAGGATATGACTGCAGATTTATTTGAAAAATGGTTTCAAGAACAGCTTTGTCCTCCAAATTCAGTAGTCGTTATGGACAATGCTTCCTATCATGCATATTATATAAAATTCCAAATTATAGTTCAAAGAAGGCAGATATTTTAGAATAAAAGCACTTAATTTAAAAAACGATTATATGATCGACAATATTTGTAATACACACGGACATACACGCCTATGGAGACAATGTTTCGACAAAGGAAAATTTGCCGCTAGGCGGTACCCTTTGTAGCAACTTATTTTAGTTATACTATGCAATAAGATGATAATACAGTTTCTTTATATCTTTATTCTTATTCCGTCTGGCATCAATTTGCCCAATATATTTATGACTAATAACTTACCCCGTATAGTAATGACAGTCACGTGCATAACCTTGGATCGTAAAGTCAGTCAGCTTAGCCTTGATTGGTCTTCTTCTTGGATACAATTTTTTTCTGTCGCCACAGTCTCTAATTTTTCTTCCGTTATCTGTGAAATAAAAAAACATTTATTAATAAATAATAATTTTACTGATGTAGTCCAAATTAGGTACTGCCGTACAGCCAGAAATACGGTTGGACATTTATCATTTGGAAAATGTTTACATTTTATTGCGTTGAACACTACTTAATTATTTACTCATTACTTTCACATGTTTTATTATTGTTTTTTGATATGCTTTGACATTTGATTGTAACTCTTATTTATAGCTATTAAATAACTTAACATGTTTTGTATTATCGATGTTGTTTAATTGGTAAGGATTGTATTGTTATTCTCATGATCTTCTTTCTATGTATTGTAATTTTTTCCAGCCTGATGATGGTCCTATTATAGAATCGAAACTAGTTGCAACAGTGTGTGGGATAGCCTTTGAACCTTTTGTGATTTAACCCACATTTGAGATATGGATAACTTACAACATTTTAATTGTTTTTTGTTTACTTAACATATTTTCTCGAAATACTTTATTGTTAATAGAATTATTAAAAAATACATCTTTTCATTCACATTTTATTTCAAAATTCAGTTCTCTATGAAAATTAGCAAAAACACATGTTTACATGGCGCAATTATGCAAGCCAGCCCTCATCTAACAAAAACAGGGGTCACTAATGACCCATGTTTATATTATTGACGTAACAATTTTCCAAATCTTTTTTCCACGTTATTTGAACCATTCAATAGCAACATATATGTCAAAATGAACTATATCTGAAAGAAAAATTAGTGTAAGTTGTGCAGAGCTTGCTTAAAGATTTTATCGGTGTCCCCAATTCATTTTTGAAACTGAGTTCTTCATACTTGTTGTTCCACCATGGGCAGTTTTTAGGAATATTTTTAAAGTGTGACTTAAAATATAAATTTATTGTTAACAATCGATCTTATTTTCCTATATCTATTCTCTAGCAGAACAGCGAATTCAACGGCATGAGACATAAGAGCTTGAGCTACAATTATTGATTTTATTAACTAATTTTCAATTTATTTAAATAATTAAAATTGTAATATTTGTTGGTCGTTGGGCGCCAATTTGTAACCATATTATTACGTTTGACGTCAATTTGTAATATGATTTACATGTTGATAGTGAATTTATAAAAATATTTAGTTAACATTTTTGAAAAAATAACAATATACCAAAAGAAAAAATGTAATTTACAATAAAACAACCATTAATCTTAATTTCGTCTTTAATTAGTTGTAAAAGATACTTCAATAATTAACAAAATTTATAAATGTTTATCACAGCAAAAATTATGATAGTTAAATACCTCGGCTAGGGGTAAGTAAGTTCATTAGCTCTGACTATAGTACAATATTTGTTTCTTTAAGAAATTATAAGGGCGCCACTGAAATCTTTTTATTTTTTATGATACTACTGAAGAAAGTTGTTTTAAGCTGAGTTATCTAAATAAGTATCATAAGATGACAGAAAGATGTCAGAAAAAACTGTCTATGAAGATAAAATAATGATATGAAAATGTACAAACAGATAAAAGATAATTAGATTTCCTTGGTGCTAAAATGAATGAAGTTAAGAATACGTTACAAAAAAATAATCCGCAAACAGTTCTTTAAAAATACTTATTCTAATACAGTTGACGATGTAGATAGATATAAACGGAGATAAAAGAGAAAAAAATATGGGAACAGTAAACTTGATATACCACAATAGTGGACGATCCTTCGCCGCACCTTGGGGTCGCTACGGCACTGTCTAGGTGGTTCCAAATGATTATGGGAGATCACGAGTGGAGGGATGATCTGCCCCAGTTGTAGAGATGATCCAGTTAAAAATGTGCATACGAGAGCTTAAAGTTTACAAGCTGTTCAAGTTTACTGAATCTTCAAATTAAAGAGATGCTTCTAATTTACTGAATCTTCAAATTAAAGAGTTGCTTCTAGTTTACTGTATTATATTCCAACTTTCTGAAAATTACCAGTGTCAAACACGTGTTACATTTACTTTTCTGGCACAAAAAGTACAAATCAGCATAGTCCGAAATCTACAGTTAGATGCTAATGTATTTTAATAAATTACAAAAGATACATTTTTACATTAAATTTACTTTTTAACAACCTTACACACTAATCAAAATTCCAGATATGTACTTTTACTAGTCATTTTATAAAAAATTATCATTAATATTTTTAATTACCATAAAAAGATTCTTTGAATAATAATGAAATATGTTGAAATTCTCTTCTGATATAATAAAATATAATATAACTTTCGATATTTTATAAATATTTTAACAAAAAGGAATTATAAAATTGGAAAAAAAACATACCTGTATATGACAGTAAACCAATAGAAGAAAATGAGACTGGGAATAATTATTAAAACCTCTTGAACTCGATAATGTCAACTCATTAGTACACCTCGTAGCGTAGCTACTTTGAACTTCCAATTATAATTATATTCATTATTTTATTATTAAAAAATTTTTAGGAAAGATGGAGCTAGCGGTACTGATTGAATTTAATATTTAGAATACCAGGTGCTTAAAATGTTAACAGGTACTGTTACAAAATAAAATAATTGCATTATTTTTTATTGTGTGTTGCAATCAATAATTCTTTCCAATAATATACAGGAAAAATCCTGTATGTTTTTATTGCAGCAGTTTTTTCTCAAAGGTAATACCACGAGTCCTTAAAATTATGTCGATAAATCTTTAGTTTCAACGAAAAATGTTTTATTTGGCAAAAATACGAAAACAAACTGAAATGTGATAAAATCACTAGTCCGTAGGAAGAGTGATGTCTTCTTATTCAGTTTGTTTGAGTAGTTTTGCCTAAAATTTGGGACTAGAAAAATTATGGATCTAGTAAAATTTTACAGCATGGGTGATATTAGAGAAGATTATTTTTTGAACAAAATATTCTGTACAAAAACCACAGTGGAGATGGATCTACTTCTGAAAAGACACGCAGGCTTGGCATGAAGATGGAAAGCACTGAACAGAAACAGATGGAGAAAACTGGAGGAGACCTACATCCAGAGTAAAAGTGGTCAATGATGATGATGATGTAGTTTAAATTTAGTCGATTCGGGTAAGGTAACAGATGTACATTCCTGTTTTTTAACAACAATGTACAAACTGAATTTCGTTCGACATTTCTGTATTTTAATGGAAATAAAGGCAACAGCAGAGCAAAAATTACGTTGTATTTAAATTTATAGTTTTGTTTTGTTATAATTTTTCATATTGTTGTTTTGCTAAATTTTTGTTTTACCTCGTGTCTAAAATATAATGGCAAAATGTCATAATAAATTTGTTTTTCGCAGTTATTCGCACTCTACTACAAGATTCTTTTACATTTTAGACCTTACTAAATTTATTTTCCCTGTTAGACTCCATTTTTAATTATAAAAAGTAAAGATTCAACAATGACAGAATATTTAAATTCAAATTGCGTGTATTTTATGTTACCTACTTATGAACATTAATAATAAAGAGGCAAAAAGGAAGTGAGTTTTCACATAATGATGTTTAATAAATACATTATTTTTTAAAAGAATACTCATAATCTTTTGATCTTTCAATAACTTTATCAAATAATATCTTCTCAGGGTTACGGCTACGGCTACACTAGCAGGATAAGTAAAAGGGAGGGATAACAACATTCGGTGGTATTATGAAGAAGAGGGCAACTAAGGTACGGGAAACGAAGAAGTCAAAGGCAAATGTTTTGAATGAATTTCTCTTCCCTTTTTATGACACTTTTATAAATCTATCTATCTGATTTTCTAACAGGGGCTACTTTATTGACATAATCAATGCCTTTACGCTTCCTATTGATTTAACCTTGTACTCTAGATAGTATTGACAGTTCTCAGTTGTTGTGTGAGCACCGTAAAAACACAGTTATAATTTGAATAATTATTTCTTTTACAACTATTTACATGATTATTTTAAGGAAAATTATTAGGCATATTTATTTGAGGTTTACCCACAAGACCACATTTATCTAAAAGTTTTAAATGCTTGCAGAACCAGGTTAGTCTCAAAGTACCTACCTATTTGATTTTTTATTCTTGCTTAAATGAATGGAATTGTGATAATATAAAAAAAACATATTATAGAATATTTAAATAATATAAATGAATGTTTATAGTTACTAATTTATAGTTACTTATAAAGTAGCAGTTTTAGGTTTTGGTTCTTATTTTCTTACCATTGCATTGTGAAGTATTAAAATTTATAGGCAACTACAATGGCCTAACATGTACGTAATTGTTTTACTGCGTTTAAATACTATCTTAAGGAATTTTTAATTATAAGTTGTGACAATTATTGATAGTTCTCTTCAGAATGAATTTTATCAAGTTCAAACAAGAGTACCTACATTTTCATTAGTAAATGGATTGGAAAATTTATTTTTGAAATTTAAATATTATTCAGATGGTCCCTATTAAAATTACGGATTATTAAACAATGGGCACAAGCCGTCTCTGCTTCTCTGTACGTAATGTAGATTCATTTATACCGTCAAACACAGGACATGGATGTATGCAATCCGTCACTGGAATTTTATAGTATTCCAATGTATAGTTTAGAAATTATGACAAAACAAAGGTTTTTATTTCGAAACTTTAGAGGTCTATAACTCGGAAACGAAGGCTCGTATGACAAAAATTTATTTGAACTTCTAACATTATTTTGATCTCTTCTATTTGCTCCCGAATTTTTTGCATTAAGTTCCTGGATACACTGTATATTACTTTAATTTTATAATATTTACAGACTTTATTATAAAAATACACTCTCTAAAAAAGTTTACTCGTTTATTTGCTGACATTTCCCAAGAAAATCTAAATGTATTTTGTTGATCGAGAGCCGTTTTGCTATTGTGTTGTTCGGTCCGAATCCCTTAGTGTCATTTGTGGAACGGTCTCGCAGCGATGGATTGAAAGTTTCGTCTGCGGTCGAAATCTCTGGGGACTCGCGGATCATCAGGCAACTACAATTCCGAGCTTTTCTCCACATTTCAACGGAAAAGGTTTGGATAAACTCCTAAACTTCCTTCGAAGTTGGTAGTTTCTCAACTTCAACCAAATGACATTTTTATGTTTGGACAGAAGATTAAGCGAGAACAAATTTTTCGAATCCTGTTCAACGTTAATTTAAATTGCTAATTGAATTCGATCCGACTTAATCTGATTAGATCTTTGGAAAAACTTTAGAAAAATGTGGATTTATGTCAGAAAATCAATTATACTTCTGTAGGTTTTTATATTTTTATTTTAAAACATTTCATTGGTATGGTTTGTTCTTTGTTTGATTTTTATCTGAACTACCTTTTTTATTGTAATGCAAATACTTTGCTTTAAAAATACTATAAATATGTAGGTAACATCGTAGCTACTGAAATTTCATAAACATTTCACAAGATAGATTGCTATATTTTTGCTTTACCTCGTATCCAAAATATTACGGAAAAATTTGGCTATAAATTTGTTTTTCGCAGTCATTTGTACTATACTACAAGATTCTTTTACATTTTAGACCTTACTTGCTTTATATTTAATAGTACTCCATTATTTAGGGAAAGATTTTAAAAGCATGTTGTTTAAAAATAAATATAAAAGTCTAGAAAATAGTTTCCAGGTCGAGCCGTAGTCCCGTAAAATCACTTTCGGATCGTGTTACGTACAATATTTTTTGTGTGGCCGTTATTTTTTGTTAAAAGGATTGGCTTATTATAAACTTTTTATTACATACAGGGTGTTTCAAAAAAAGGTAACACCGTCTCTAGGATAGGTAAAAAACAGAAAAATAATTGGGGTTGGCTTAGTGAAATTTTTTTCTAACGCCATCCGTTTTCAAGATAAAGGGAGTTGAAGAAAATGAAAAATTACACATTTCTTACGATTTTGTCGAAACTACTGGCACCATTGCAATGAAATATGTTTTGGAAGCTGATATATCCCATGAATTTGTTTTTATAACTAACTCTCATAGAGGGCGCTAGTTACACGATTCATACAACGTATTATTCAACATAACTTTTTTTAGGGTAGAATTATTAGTCAAAACTCCTAGTGAACATAAACATCGTTTAATTCTACACCAAAAAGGTACTCTTGGTAAAACTCGATATTATGTACCGTTTTCGGAATATTTTGATTTAAAAATTATGAAGTAATAATCGCTCCTGGTATAAACTAATGCTAAAGTTCGCTTTTCTCTAAGTTTGCCATGTAAAATTTATCTTGAAAACGGATGGCGTTAGAAAAAAATTTTACTAAGCAAACCCCAATTATTTTTCAGTTTTTTACCTATCCTAGAGACGGTGTTACCTTTTTTTGAAACACCCTGTATAACAATTGCGCTTTTAAAAATGATTTACTTATGAATAATAATTACACAATTATAGCAATTACTTATATTTATATTAATAAGGATATTCACAGAAGTAGCAGTATTGAAATTAGTATTATTAAATGTGTCAGTATTTGTACTAGTTTTCGGAATATTCATTTTGTTGTGACCCTTTTCGATCTGTGATGCTAGTTGAATCTTATTTCTCAAAGAATTTTCTACGCATCTTTCTGCTACACTAGTTGATTTCCAGCCCCCATGTCTTTTCAAATTGGTTATACTGCGACAACCATCAACTAATAAAGTTGCTGAGCTTCTTCGCAAACAGTATCCGGTGTATTCTTTGGAATGCGGTAATTTAAGAAATTCAGCAGGAGATAAATAAAAGTGTGAATACCAATAGGTTGTGTGGTATATTTTCCGTGTTTGTAATATACAAATCATCTACGATGTGGTGTGTTTGATGGACGTGTGACAAACAGTTTCTGTATAAAGAAATATTATTTTCTCCAATGAGGACAAAGATTCTTTCCATATTTATATTGGAATTGGGAATTTTAATAACTAACATGTTCATATTGTCTTCTATATCATCTAAATTCATTTTACACCCCAACGACAAGCACCTGCCAAACTGATCAATACAACCTAAAATATGTATAAAAATTACTAAAAAAGAGGAATTACTTTTAATTATATTACGTTTATTACTAGGTGGTTATTATTTTCAGCTTCTGACAAGAATTTTTCTATTTATTCTTTATTAAATACTTTGGTTTTTTTGGATTAGTGATGAGCAAATGCAAGACCAAGACCAAGACCGGGTTAGTCTTGGTCTTGGTCTTGGTCTTGCAGTCAAATAAGCAATCTTGGTCTTGGTCTTGTTCTTGCAGGGTCCAGTCTTGGTCTTGGTCTTGGTCTTGCACCAAGACTCTTGCAAGTCTTGCACTTTTTTTAGATTTACTGGGGTCCATTTTTACATTTTTACAAAAAAAAGGAAAAATCGTTTTTAAAATCATTACAAGTAAAGAAAGATTAAATGAAAGGGATAGTATTTTTCATTATAAAAATTTTGTTTTATTTTAATATTACATTGTAGCGATAAATCAAGTATGAAATAGTTATTATCCTAACAAGTGCGGAAAAGTTAATTTCCGCAAGAGTTAAGATCAATATTTTTTTACAAGCAAAATCACCTCGAAAATTATTTAGATACTTGAAAAGATGCGATTGTGACAATTAAATCTTTCATAGTGTCAATAAATACACGACTGTAGCTATAGCAACTAAGCACAGCCGATCAACCCTCAAAACCAAGCTTCTTCTTCGTCTTCGTCAAGGACTCCTCTACCTGCGTTCTCAGCGGAGTACAGTACGACAATGCCTCTTTCTCCAAATGATTCATAACATTGTCCAAGTTTTTTAATATGTAAACATTAATAAAGCTTATCCATGAACTTACCTTAGAAATAAACATAGTTTTTGTTCAGGAGTTATTGGACTTTTATTTCCATTGCATGGTTTTGAAACAATGTCATCTTTTATGTGGTTTAAAACATAATCAAACAATACTGGTGTCAAACGAAAATATTGTCTAAATTTTTCAACATTTGTTTGAAGGTGACGACATATTAAGATTTCATAGACGCCTTCAATTTTCCGTTTCTTAAAAATCTTAGTTTCTTCCAACCTTTTCGTTTCTTCTTCCGATTAAGACTTGTCTTCCAAAAATATTATCATTGCCAAGTCCAAATCATCCATTTTTTGCTTTTAATACAGAAACACTCTAATTATTGTCAAATAATGAAACTAAACACAAGATATATAACAAACTATAATTACGGCCGCTTTATTGCGACACCGCTATCCTAGGAAACCAAAGCTTTAGAGTTTAAAATAATCCATGGCTGTTTTATTTTTCGGTTTATATGTTTAAAAGACCGCAAGACTCTTGCAAGCTTGGTCTTGGTCTTGCGTATATCTTGCAATGCTAAGTCTTGGTCTTGCATAAGTCTTGCACTGTGTAATATTAGTTGGTCGTTGGGCGACAATTTGTAACCATTATTATTACGTTGTGCGACAATTTGTAATATGATTTACCTGTTGATAGTGAATTTATAAACATATTTAGTTAACTTTTTTGAAAAAATAACAATATACTAAAAGAAAAAAATGTAATTTACAATAGAACAAACATTAATCTTAATTTCGTCTTTAATTAATTGTAAAAGATATTTCAATAATTAACAAAATTTATAAATGTTTATCACAGCAAAAATTATTATAGTTAAATACCTCGGCTAGGGGTGAGTAAGTTCATTAGCTCTGACTATAGTACAATATTTGTTTCTTTAAGAAATTATAAGGGCGCCACTGAAATCTTTTTATTTTTTATGATACTACTGAAGAAAGTTGTTTTAAGCTGTTATTTAAATAAGTATCATAAGATGACAGAAAGATGTCAGAAAAAAACTGTCTATGAAGATAAAAAAATGAAAATGTACCAAAAATATGAAAATGTACCAAAAGATAAATAGATTTCCTTGGTGCTTAAATGAATGAAATTGAGAATACGTTACAAAAAAAATAATCCGCAAACAGTTCTTTACAAAAACTTATTCTAATACAGTTGACGATACTAAAATGATTTTTATATTTTACGTTTAAGAAATGAAGAAAAACGAGACAGCTGTATAATATTATAAATGCATTTACGTTGGTCGACTTATTTTTTTTACATAGGATCCGTTGGTTGATCCAGGAGAGGGCTGGTCCAGTGAAGGGTTGGTCTGATGAACCGTCCACCAATGTAGAACCAATCAGTGTAATGTCTTTGAAATTTGTAGTATCTTTGGAATTTGTAGTGTCTTTTAAATTGAAATTTGTAACGTCTTTTAACTTAAATTTTGTAACGTCTTTTAACTTGGAATTTGTAACGTCTTTTAACTTTTGTAACGTCTTTTAACTTTTGTAACGTCTTTGGTATTGTATATTCCAATGCTGTGAAAAATTGTCAGCATCAGCCACGTGTTCGTTTATTTTTTTCCGTACAAAAAGTACAAAACAGCGTATTCCGAAATTTACATTTATCATTAGATATGACAGAAAATACAGTAGTAACAATTAGAATTCCAAAAAAAGTACTCAATTCGCCATTTTGTATTTTTTTATAAAAAAATTTACAATTATTACTTTTAAATTGCCCTCAAAATATACTTGAAATAATTATTAATATGAAAATTCTCATCCGATTCTATAGTAGGTACTGTCAAGATTTATAGAAATTATATTTAAAATCTTTTACCAAAAATAAAAATCAAAAAACATACCTGTGTATAACACCAATGACAATAAAAGAATGAATAGTGGTTTAAGGTATTGTACTAAGCCACATTAAAGATCGTGTATAAAGTTGGAATTACTGACAGGAATCGTTTATAATAATTAACATGTTAAGAACTCTATACAATAGATGGTATTAGTGTTAGCCATATAATTAATTTAAAAATACTACGTTTTTAGTTAACATATCATGTTACAACTGCTCGGTCTTGGTCTTGTTCTTGCAGTCTGAAGTTGATCTTGGTCTTGCAGAAAATGCAAGACCAAGACCAAGACCGCAAGACCAAGACCAGTCTCGCTTATCACTATTTTTGGTTTGTAACGGATTTTCTTTTAAGAAATTTAATAACTTTGGTATAGCGGCTTATATCTAAGTATATTATTTTTAATGTTAATTGAGGACTTGAGCAATGAGTAATTGTACCGAGCCATAAGCCGAGGGCTTTAATAGTTTTGATTTTTCCATGAAATATGCAAGAATAACTTCTTCATTTATAGTATGCACTTTTTTATCACTGCTCCGTTTTTGAAATAAATTGTAGACCAATTTATACCTCTCTCTTGACTTTGTCGGCAATAATTCATAAATAGCTGTTTTAGCAGCTTTACTAATCTTATGTAGAATCAATTCGACTTCACTTTCACTATCTAATTCCATTTTTTTGAAATGCAAGAGCGAAAACTTACTCAAACTATATCTGACAAGCGTTGTCATAATAAAAAAGTCGAAAAAATTTCTGTCCATTACAAATAAATAATAAAGTTCTGTAATATTGCCTTTAGATTTTTCATTTGGTTACAAAAACAAGTTTTTACTAACATCTAGCTGAGCAACTTCTAATTAATTTTGATAATGGTGATATTACCCCCTTTCGATAAGTATACTAAAGCCTTCACTTTGAATATAACTAAACTCCCTAAATTTATATTCCAACTTTGGTACAAACATGCGAACTTCATGAAAAGAAAGTATCCAATAAATGTCACCCATCCAGTGAGTGTTATTTACTGCTCGGACACAAATCGTTATTTGTCACCTACTCCCACTCCCTCTTCCTTCCCTAGATACACCCTGGAAGGGTATAATAGTTACTTGGAGATTGCCGTTAGTGATTTAGATAAAATCGAACGAAGGAACATTCAGCAGAACATTGAAAACAATTAATTCGATCAGGAGGATTTCGCAAGATGAATGGTTCTACATAGCAGGTCTCTGATATAAAAGGCTTAACAGATCAATATAAAACTCTGGTGTACCTACATTTTACAGTTTTAGCATGTATTTACTTTTTTGAAATTTCAATATTTACCTACTTACAAATGTTTTATGTTCATCTTTACATAAGTATCTTCACTAACATGATTCTAGACTATTTAATTTCATTGCATTAGTACAATTATAAATGTAATAGAACTTATTCTACTACTTTTACAAAAACCCCCTCATTTTGTAACAGTTTTGTATGTCCGAAAATCGAACTTTTCAAAAACTTTTATAAAAAGTAGGTGTTACAAAATGGGGGGGGGGGTTTGTAACAGTTTTGAAATTATAAAGGCGGCTTTCAAAGTATAAAGTGAGCTTTGAAATTAAAAGAATGCTGAACTGTCAAAAGTTTCACAAGAAAATTATTCAAGTTTGACATTAGCATAGTGTGACTTTATAGTCGCTGTGCTAAAACAAAACCTGAAAGATCATTCGTTGTATCAGGAAAGCCGTACGAAATATGTATAAGATACATGCAAAAAAGGAAACTAATAGAGAGTAAGAATATTCAAAGCTTCTTCTTTAATTTCTAGAACAATAAATATACCTGCGAAGTTGTTGGGATAAACAAGTTAGCATACCTACCAAAAAAAATTGCTGAGTTCTTGAAACTACCCCATGCCACCCAATATACAGGCCTTTGTTTTCGTAGAAAATAACGCTGCAAGCTGCAACGCTGCTTGTAGATGCAGAAGGAGATTTGCTGCAAATTAAGAGACATGGGGGCTGGAAATCGTCCACAGTAGTAGAAGGCTACGTAGACAAATTCATGCGCGCAAAGAACTCCACAGTTGACAAAATAATCTCTATAATTTGTCCGGATAAGAAGTATAATGAAAGAAATTTATCATTAGACGATATTAAGCCCAACGCTCCAGAAAATCCGGGTCCAGGTTGCTCAAAAATGCAATGCGCACCTCCAGCAACCAAAAATACAAAAAAACTGGTGATGACTCAAGAATCTATTTCGACTAATGTAGTAGAATTGTATTCAATAGCTGCCAGAATATAATATAAATGTAAATAAATAAGTACTCAGATGTCAGACTTTCAGTAGTAGAAAAGTATAGTACTTGTTACTCGTGTTGTAATGATGCCTTTTACAGTCTCATGTCAGGGCATCATTACAACCCTTGTTATGTAATATACTATTAAAAAAACATATTTCACAATAATACTACATTTCCTTGCTTGGTCGGTAAAAATATCATATTTGAATTTTGCTAGATACTTTATTGTTGAACATAAAAGCGACGCACCATTGCTCAGTGATCAGTTTGAAGAACAGTCCTTTAAAAAACGTCTATTACTTAAGAAATTCTACGATTGCATATCCTCTTTTCTCTATAGTAGAGACTTGCTCTTGTCTTTGTTTAGCTAGAGGCCATACTTGGTAACGGCAGCCAAAAATCTTTTAAATTGTTGTCGCGTTCTTTCTTTGAGTTACTGCAGACTGGAACATCTTCAAGGTAGACAAATATGCCGTTCAGACTTTCTTTTCTAATGACACAGTCAATAGTATTCTGGAATGGGTTCTTACATTGTTTACTCTGAACCAGATCCATGGAAATTGATAAAAATTGCCCTCTGCTTCAAAGGCTGTGTAATTTCGCTCCTTAACATTCGCTTCCTATAGTTGTCCTTTATAACAAGCACTTGTGCACGTCAAGGAGAAGAGCTTTCTTTAGTAATAACGTCTCATAGAAGTTTCTTGACCTCTTTGCTAATTAATTCGTCGTCTTTATCAATATCTCGACGTGACTTGATTGCAATGGGTTTGCATTTACAGCTAACGTTTGAATAAGGAGATAATGAATCTTTCGTGTTATCTTTGCAAAGATAAATGGTTTTCTAAGATGTGCCCAATAATGATAAGATCAGCTCAAATATTTAGTGACAATTTGAAATAGTTCTCACTAATGAAGCTTGGTTAACCTTTTTTTTTTAATAAAGTTAACCATGAACCTAAGCAAAATAAAAATCATGACTTCAATAGATAAAATTGCCACACGACTTTGCAAACAGGCTGTAAAAAAGGTTGAGGATTATGTCCACCTGGGACACATTATTAAATTGGACAAAGACAACCAAACCACTGAAATTAACTGACAAACATGGGCTGCTACTGTCATATGTATTGAAGAATAAAGATATTTTAATTAATTTTAAGAGAAAAGTGTTCAATACCTGTATAGATACTCTCCATTAAGACTTACAGTATGGAAACAACTACACTTCTTACTATCAAATCAGCCATTAAACTCAGAACAACAAAAAGGGCTGTAGAACAATTGCAATTGATGCTAGGAGTAAGTCTTAGAGGCCATATTACAAACATAGAGATTAGGTTAAGGACTAAAGCTGAAGTTGTCATAGCATGAAGTGGAGCTGGGTTGGACATGTTGCCCGTCAAAACGAATAAAGTTGGACAAATCGTATAATACAATGGACACCACGACTACACTAAAAAAGTGAAGGGGTGGGAAACGCCCCGTTCACATTAAACCTATTAAACCTAACACAAAAGAAGTGCTAGCAGACCGGGTATGTAAAGCTTGGCATCCGATAGCACAGGACAAAGTTTCATCGAAATTGAAAAAGGAGGCCTATGTCTTAGACTGCACTAGAAAGAGCTGATGAAAGAAGAAGAAAGAATTCTCCGTATCTACAAGGACTTATCCTCGGACACCTTTGAAGTTGGTAAAGCAGGAGGATAATTTGTCCTCTTTGAATGGTATTACAACGCTTTTATTTTTCTTTTGGCCGTGACATACTTTGGCAAAATTATAGTTTCTACAAATGGCTTTAAAAGTAGAGCAGGTGAATTCGATCACTGTAAAAAAGCAGCATTTTACTCTTGTAGTGTTAGTGGACCTAGGCGCAGATGTGTCAAAAATATCATATTCCAAATTGTCTGTTTTATCATCCATGTAGCATTAACGCTACATGGATGATGGCTTCGGCCATCTTAAGAGACAAGTCTTGGATAGACGTTTTGTGAAGTGGGGGGTTTAAATTTTCAAGCAGTCTTTGTCTTTTGTGAGACTTTAGATCAGAGATAAAAGCATCTATGCCATCTCACTGACGTATCTATTGGTGTTGGCATAGACATTTCTGAAATCACATTGTTTGAAAGGCTGTTTTAAACCTTGTAAGAAGCTGTCTAACGATTTGTCGTTTTGTTGCCTTCTGGTGTGCATTAATCACGTTTAAAGGCTTAACAAACAGCTTGTTCAGAGTTTCTAATTCATAATTTTCGCATACATTCATAAAGCTACAAACATTTGGCGACAGATTGTTGATAAAGATTACAATCTTGCATGATTCTATTTCTTCTTCAGGAAATGTGTTTTGTGAGGCTGTAATAAAATTTTCGAAAGTGCTATTCCTGTGTTCCTTGTCTTTAGTCGCAGTTGAGCTCGACGGGTCGATATCTAACCAATTCGGCTCTAAATACTTTTCCATGAAGAAAACAATTATTGATCGTTTGGTTTTACGCAGATAACATACAAATTATATGCATTAAATTGTTTAAATAAACAAAACCCAGGAATATAGGTTTTAATGCTATTTAATGCAGAAAATTCTTCTAATAAATAGTTGACAGATATCAGTTAAATATAAACAAATCTAAAACCAAGGATATACTACAAACAAGACAATTCCAAACCTCTGGATCGAATTTTGTTGTTTTGAGAATACTGTATATTGAATGTATTCATAACTTACCAGCTTTAAAAACCAATAAATGTAAAAGTAGAGCAAATAGAGCATAAACAGTATAACAAGTAATATAAATTAAGAACCGGATATGTTTTATTTAGCTTGGTTTGAGTTTATTGAGCATAAACTTTTTTTGTATATATAAGGAAACGCTGCAAATAATTTCAAATTCCTCCTAAAGATTTATTTAAATTCTTAATTTAAGTATCTGAAAACACGAAGGTTATATTTTTCCGGAAAAAGCGGGAAAGTTACGAATTTTTTTTACAAGATTTATTGGAATTTACATATTTAAATTTTTGAAAATGAAATCGGTTTCGTGGGCAAAGTTTATCGTTAGCTTCTGTACGTGAACAATGAGAAATAAATTGTTTCGGGTCTGTCATTGATTTTGTTTATTCATATTCCGAGTAAATATTTTTTTTGATTGAGAATAACTGAGATGGGAATAACTTTAAATACTTATTTAAAATATTTATATATTTAAGAATAATAAAAAACTCTTCGTTTTAACGAAACTTCCAAGTTTATTTGAAAATATTATGTTTTAAATTACAATGACGGCCGTTTCGCTAAGATAAGCATCGTCAGATTGACATTTGAGTTACATTGTAATTTAAAACATATTTTTTTCAAATAAACTTGGAAGCTACGTTCAATAGAAAAGTTTTTTATTATTCTTAATAAGATGGTCTTCCAAAAAAAATGTATACTAATTAATTCCTGGAGTTAAATATTGGGTTTATAATCCTCTGTGATGACGGAAAAAGCTCGCAATCGACGCCATACTCCATTCCATGCTCCACAAGAAATCAATATCTTCGTGAGTCGAGGGCCCGCTCCAGACTTCTTTCATATCTCTAGAAAGTATCTTCCTTTCGTGCTTTGATCCTTTGATCGCAGTAAGAATACTACGACCTTCTTTGTTTTTTTGGCATTAGGTTAGACACGGACCCAGGTGTCTTTCTCGGGTTAGTTTCTGGATAACGTCCATGAGTTTGACTGGGCTCAATAATATCGACGTCTTCTTCGTTTTTTATTTTCTTAACGACATCCTTCCTGTATTTTAGAAGTCATTAAAAAGAGACTACAACTCATATGCGAAAGCTTCAACATAATTCCACACAAGTAATTTGGTTTTAGGTCCAAACATTTAACAGAACACCAAGATAAATATCTACATCAGAGAGAGTTTCGACATAAACAATATTACTCAGCGCCTACTCTTCAAGATGAACGAATTTGAATTGGAATTAGCATTCCAAGGTCGCTAGTAAGGTTTTTTTTTATGGAAGTCTCTTCAGAGTCAAAAATACGACCACCAAGTTCGCGATACTGGAAGCAGAATTGCCCCAAGGAGCCGACTTTTCACCCCTGCTGTACAGCACTTAAATATACCCAAGACAAGGGATATAAGTATCTACCTGTATGCAGCAATATGAGTGTGAAGAAGAAATAACAAGAAGCAGTAAGTCTTGGAGAAGGTGTACAAAGTGAAAGATCAAGATCAACATGGATACGACACTTGTCATCCTGTGACAAAAAAGGAAACAGCCTCACTAGAAATAAGGTTCAGAAAGCAGATAGTTCCATGGAGTCTCAAAGCGAAGTACGTGGGAGTTACTCCTGACAAAGGTTTTTAGACAGCATCGTTGGTCTTTTGCATTGATTGCAATATTATGTTTCATTTAAATTAAGATATTTTCTATTTTTTATAATTTATAATTTGTAAATATTAAAAGTTTTATTTTATAGGTGACCCTTCAATAGCCTAGCGTTGCATATATGCAACACCATTTTTTGTACATCTAAACAAAAAAAATTGTAAAAAAAGTAGATACATGTAAAATAACATATCTCTATCAAAATAACTTCAAAAATGGAGAAAAAAAATATCTGGGCTCTTATGCGATATATTTTTCTTTATAAAACCTAATTGTCGGGTTGTAAATTTTCTGTTTTCCTAGGTTTATGGCTGCTGGCTGATTGACATCTTGACTCATGGCCATGATATCTATTCTTCGAGTACTTCTATCATCTGAAAGACCATGCAGAAATCGATAATAGGCATATATAAATCTGTATATTATGAATTTTAAGAATATATGATTTTCAAAGCATGAAGATCATTTGAATGCGGAACCATATACTATATACTTCAGTCACAACAAGAGGTTGAGGAAGGGAGGCCGATCTATTTGGACAAAAACTCTAGGACAAAGGAACATACTGTTCTTTGAACCGTGGAATGTAGTCTCAGGAAGACCGGCGGTGAATGGCAAGGGGTGCGGAAGTCGACAGTTTAATTAATTGGAGGTATCATATCTCTCAAAAAAATCTGTAATTATCGGCATTGCAAATAAAGCAATTAAACTGTCTGAAACAAACTACCAACCAAAAACAATTAAAAACACAAAAAATATCAGAGAATAGCCGAATAATTAATATACTCAATTAAATTTATTGTACCAACCCTTACTTTTTGGAAGTTGATCTTATTAACAATAAAAAAACTCTTCGTTTAAACGTAACTTTCAAGTTTATTTGAAAAAATTATGTTTTAAATTACAATGACGGCTGTTTGGCTAAGAATCATCGTCAGATTGACATATTTAAGTTACATTTTGTTTGCTTCTTAGCGAAACGGCCGTCATTGTAATTTAAAACTTAATTTTTTCAAATAAACTTGGAAGTTACGTTCAAACGAAGAGTTTTTTATTATTCTTAATATACTCAATGTTTTCTTATTGTTTAAAAACAATTAACAATAAATTATTTTGATTTAAAAAACAAACATATTGCAAAATAACTAACTAAACTCAAAACAATATTTAAATCTTTCTAACGTAGGTAATTTATTGAAATTTTTTAAAAATATCTTTAAAAAGCAGTGATATAGGTACATAAACTTAATCATTTTATTACACAATCCAGAATTCTTTAATTGAAAAACCATAAGGTTTGTAATACCTTGTTCTAAATGTAATGGAAAATATTATAGGTCAAACCAGTCAATATTTACAAAACCGACTCAATAGTCAGAAATATGACAAAAAGAAAAAATTTAATTGAACAGTGGAGATTCCACGACTGTCTCTAAATCAACCAATGAATCTCCAGTGCCAGCTACGGACGTAAAAGCGAAGCTGAAGGAGAAAATCCGCAGTTTTTGGCAACGCAAATGGACAGTTTCACAATCCAAACTGAGGGCAGTTAAACCATCGACACTATGGACATCTCTACCATCTACGAGGAGATTACAAACAATTCTTGCTCGGCTAAGAATAGTTCACGCAAGAATCATCCATGAGTATCTACTCAGCGGTAACCAGCCACCAAAGTGTGAAACGTACAACGTACAGTTCAGTGTCCAGCATTTACTAGTGGAGTGTCCTAAATACAACAAAGAAAGACAAATATTCACCTTGTTGGATATATTAGGTAAAAAGTGCAAAATTGAAAATGTTATTTAGTTCCTAAAAGACACAAATATGTATTCCCAAATCTGAATACTTGTTTGTAATCAATACTGTACCGCTGCTAATAACCCTTTGTGGTTGATGCAGATAAAATTAAATAAAAAAAAATTAATAGTGGTAAACAAAACCAACAGAAAGGGAAATTATAAAGAATGTTTTATTAAAAGTACTAAAAATGCAACAAAATCATTTATGACTATATCAAAACACACAAAATTTGAGATAAAACACATTTTTATTTATTTATTTTTTTCTCAAAGTTTTGATTTCTTTTTCCTACACCTAATTTTTTTTCTACTTTTTAATTACACTTCTGCAGCATTTAAAAAAATTCCCATCTTCCCGCTTCTTTCATCTCTACAATTTTCAGTTATTTTAAATTTAATTTAAATTCTTTTTTTTTATTGATATTTAATTTTAATTTCATTTTTTAATTCGACATCATGATATTTCCTTCCATTTTTTATAATTTCTCATAAATATATATGACAAGTAAATCTTTCTGACAATCCGTCACTTTTAAAAACTCAACTAAAATGAAAACTCTGCTTTCGTTACTTGACCTTTTATTTTCAATGGACTGGGAACGTAGTGACGTAACTGTTAAACCAAGGCCCGTATGCACCAACAATCGTACCAACCATTGGTTGAATAATCAACGGTTGGCCTCTAACCGATGATTTCAACCAACGATAACAAACTTCATATACACCAACATTATAGCAATTTATTGACATTTTATAGCAATCCGGTTCGTGAACCGACAGTGTTCTGTGAGTATAGCCACTACAATTATAAAATTTTGTTTTATTTCTTAAAAATGGCGAGTGAACGTGTGGTGATGCATTTTTCAGAAAAAGAAAGGGTAGAAATAAATGAAGAAAAATTATGTGCAAACCGCCTTAATAATCCCATTGCTGTTGCTTTTGTTAAACGATAACGTTGCTTAAATTCAAGTTCTGAATAATTATTATATAAATCTACTCTCTGTCTTATATGCCGAATTGCTGGTAACGCATTTATAATTTCAATATCATCATCATCAGAAGAAGACGTAGAAGATAAATCCATTTTTTCTGAAATTTAAATTACTTTTAATATACCTGCAATATAAAACGTAATTTTATACCCTACCAGAAACTCTGCAAAATATTGGTGTATTTTCTATGACCAATAATCAGAAATAATTAACTCTAGGTTAGTGGTTTGTGTCAATAATACTATTAAATACCTACTATTTATCTAGGAGATTTAAATACCATATAAAAACATTAATTTAAGAAATACATAGAACATATATTTACAATATCCACAGATAACTACTAAAAAAATAAGACAATATCAATTAAATTGAGGTTATGCAACGTCTATTGAATTTGTAACCAGCCGAATATGTGCGATCCGAACCAACGGTTGGATTTAACCACTGATTGGGTTGGTGCATATCAAATTTGCAGTTTTTGACGGTTGAACCGTGGGTTGAATTGGAACCGACTGTTGGTGCATATATATATATATGTCGGCGTCAAACACTGAAATCCGTCATTCCCTGAAATGCCTAGGCAATACATGAATTGCCGGCAAAGAGTGTAATGGCCCTATCACTACGCTGTTTGCCTGTAATGACTAGGTAAACGCCGTAAGTTACTTATAAACGTGCTTTACGCCGTTTGCCTATTTTAGTCAAACATTGTATCGGCACTATTGTTTTTATTGCATGTTATTGTCTATTATCAAGGCTTAAAAGTGATGGCATCTCATTTTGAACGCTTTTATCAAGCACTGGACAATTACTATAGTGATAATAAGAAAAAAAACCTTGGAATACAGAGGAATTGAAGGCGGTAATTAATTTTAAAATCATTTTTAAACCCTAACCTCTAAATTGCATGATGCATCAGCCGCTAACTATTTACATTGTTGTCATGTTTAGTACATTTTAGCTAATTCTTTGATACTTATTATGTACTCAATGAAATGAATTATTATAAGAATTTTTAACTGAAAAAATATAGTAAAGTTAGGTATATTATTGCAGCAAAAATATAAGGTAGATATTTTTTTTATAAAAAAGTAATAGGTACAAAATTTTGAAATGTTGTAATTTTTGTCTTTTGCTAATTTCATGTCAAATTTATCCTATTTAGCTTAAAATAAAGCTGTTACAATATAAAATTTAAACTTATATAAGGATAAAGATTTTTAAATTTTAGTTAGTAATATAGAATAACGTGTGTCCTACAAATAAGAATAAAAATACTTTTTTTTAATGGGTTTCATTTAGCTTGCGAGTAAAAGTTAAGATAGAATTGTGAGTTAGGTATTTTATCCTATGACAACTAGTTACCGCTCTATAGCCCCTTAAAGTCGAAAAAACATTTTTTCAACTGTCTCTAATTCAAAAACTACTTGATTAAAGTATAACATGTGATACTAAGCTCCAAAATGCGCACCTTTGCTGAATTTAAACTACCCATCTATCTCTAACCGTTTGCGAAATCCCCATGCTGGTGGCCCTCGAAAACGGGACACCCTGTATACCTATACCCCACTACATGGCTATTATTTTTTAAATATTGCCTTTATTATTATTTAAAAGTGCACTTAATTATTCTCCGTTCGAAATTTGATTAAACTCCAAAAGATGGTATAAAAATTTTGTTTGATAAACAATTTGGCAACTGTACTGTACTTATTTCAGTGATTGCCTATAATCGGCAAACGCTGAAAATGGTTATTACGACGTTTTCCTAAATGATTTCAGGCATTACAGGGAATGACTAAATTACTTAGGCAAACAGCGTAATGATAGGGCCGTTACACTGTTTGCCGGCAATTCATGTATTGCCTAGGCATTTCAGGGAATGACGGATTTCAGTGTTTGACGCCGACATATATATATGATATATGAACAATTTCCGTAAAAAATTATAACATAACCTTCAGAGTTGTGCATTTTCATAAATTTTAAGAATACTTACTAAAATGGTAGAGGCCGTGGATTCTGAGTAGACCTGTGACATCAACCGGCGCAGTACACAAATTTGTGTTTGAAAATTGTCCTATTAACTATACTAATAATTGCAGCCCTTACTGATTCATTCTGGTCAGTCCGCCGTTTACGTCGTATTGTCTTTCTCTAATATACCGCTGCCATTCAGTTGTGCGCAACTATTTACGACGTCACGGGTCTACTCAGAATCCACGACCTCTAACAATAACCGAATTTGGAAAGATTTTGCTTATATGTACTTAATTATGATACTTGCGTTATATTTTAAAGTATAATAATAACAAAATAACTCAAACAAAAGTTATTTCTGGTGATTTATAATGTTTCCGATTGGAATCATTTCGTTGACATTTCCCAGTTCCACAGCGTAGAACACAAATTTTGACGTCACACTTTTCCAGTCCATTCTTACGTGGCTTATAAAATGTAAACTAACATATCTCATGCTAAATATATTGACAAAATTGCCTTCTGTTGCCGCGTTCAATTGTGGTTTATCAGGTAAAATTTTGATATTCGCGCGCATGTGACATTGACGTTTCTGGTTTGTGCAATTTATGAAACATTTTAAAACAATTTAAAGGGGACGATTATATATATTTTCCTTATTACCTATTTATACATATCTTATTAGTAATTAAATAGTTCTAATTTAGTGCTGAGGCGGTAACATCAAAATAAAACTTTCTTAAATGCTTGGCAACATAGTCCCGTTCTCACAGCTGTGACGTGCAACCAGATTTATACTGGACAAGGTTGACGTTTTAAATATGCAACATTTCTTTAAATAAATTTATCAGACCATTCTACTTTTTTTATCACAAAGATTAATTATATTTATTCCTTCATCGGTTTCAAACAAAATGATGGCTTCGTCAGTGAATTTGATAAATGAAAATTTAATCTTCGTGAGAGACTAACCACAGTGTATTGTTGTTACCAATTCAAAAACTAATAATAATATGGTCAGTTTCCCACGGTGTATTTTATCCTTTAAAACATTACCTACTTTAGTTCTTCGATTTGAAAATACATATTTAAACAGAGGTGGAAGTAAAGTAGGAGCCCTTCGAATACGGAAGATAAAAACCTATAATTTAATAACGACCAACCACAAACATTAAATTTGTATTGAATAAAAATAGAATCTCTTCTATTAAGTAATATAAAATTCAACGTTTTTGATCTATCTCTATGTACTGAGTGCTAGAAAATTATTTGTTATAATACTGTAGATGTTTTGGGACAAATAAATATTGTTAAGTAGAAGTAGGTTCTCAATACTGTTATTTACAGCTTATAAACATTTAAAACCCTCAAGTGTTTTATTTTGTTGACAATTTTTTGTCCATAAGAACCCATTTTTATACGTAAGGCTCATCCTTTAACGAATCTCTTACGAATTCGTGGATTTTCGCCATGGCAACCGCTGAGGTGTGAGTCGGCGTATTGTCTTGGTGAAACAAAATTCTTTTTTTCTGCAAATGTGGCCGTTTTTCCGCAATTTCTGCCTTCAGCTTGTCAAGTAATGATGCGTAGTATGCTCCTGTAATGGGTTTTCCTTTTTGAAGATAATCGATTAAGATAACTCCATGAATATCCCAGAAAACAGTTGCCATCACTTTTCTAGCTGAAGGAACAACCTTTGCTTTTTTTGGAACCGATTCCCCCTTCGCAGTCCATTGCTTTGACTGTGTTTTTATTTCTGGAGTATAATGGTGTATCCAAGTTTCATCTACAGTAAGTAATCGGCGCCAAAACTCTGATTTATTGCTCAAACAGAGAGTTGGAAATGTTCATTCGAACACGTTTTTGGTCCAAAGTGAGCAAACGCGACACCCAACGCGCGGATAGCTTTCTCATGCCTAGTTCTTGATTCAATATGTGACAAACACGTTCTTTGGACATGTTTATAACCTCTGCTAATTCTCTAATTTTAATTCGACGGTTGTCTAGCACCATTTGGTGAACTTGAGCAATATTATAGTCAGTGGTTGCAGTTTTTGGACGTCCCGAACGTTCATCGTCACCCAAGCTGGTACGGCCACGTTTAAATTCAGCAGCCCAAAATTTCACGTTGGTAAATGATGGTGCAGAGTCCCCGTACACAACGTCCAACTCGTCTTTGATTTGCGTAGGCGTATTGCCTTTCAAAAACAAATATTTAATGACAGCTCGATACTCGATTTTTTCCATTTTCATAAAAACACTTACATGAAATTTTAGTGGGTACCTTTTAAAGAATGCGCAAACACATTCCCCAACTTTTGTTTACGAGTGCTGCCATCTTCATGTTGAGGTCGGAAACTTTTCAGACAAACCTCGTATTTAACGGCAATTTTTCAAATAGCACAAATAGGAATTAATATAAGCTTTAAAAAATAAAAAAATAAAAATGAAGTTTTATGTGTAATATAACCTTTTTAATCCCGTTATGTACAATTCATTAAAATTTTATTTTTTTACCTAAAAAGATGCTCTAAACAACAAATGGAAACCATCATTGATTGGTGCTCGTACCATGATAATTATTGTACGTTTGCTTAGGATAACAATCAGGTAAAATGTCTTAACTAAGTTGTGATTTTTAACAATGGCTACCAAAATAAATAAACTCTTTATCAAAACAAGCAGTTCGTGTGGATTTCCATTTTAGTTACAATGTTCTGTTATGTTATGTAAATGGATGTTGTCAGAAACCAGGAGGAAACCGGTGGGAAAATTAAATTCCTATTATGCACTTTATTATACATGCGAAAATTTATTCTGAGTCAACAAAGATTAAGGTGCGTACTTAATATAAATAATGAATGTTTAGACAGTATATATCTCTTTTCTTTCATTAAAACTTCAACAGGTAAATTAATCACTTGTTCTCATTGCTTCTTTAATTTTATGCATATTTCATACACTAAACTATTGAAAGGATTGTCTGTAACCTTTAGTTTACTTTTATTATTACGACTGGTTATTTAAAATAAATATCTTGTTCCATGAAGCTAAGGTAAAGTTGCTTCAATGGAAAATGGGAAAAGATTTATTACAAAATAAAAGTAATAGACTGATAGAAAAGTTAAATAATAATAATAATAGTGCTTTATTCACAACTACGAATTAAAAAAAACATATAGAAAAGTAAATAAAGCCTAGATGCCGATAAGTGCAAAACACTTGTTTCAGCAGGAAATGACATTTCTCATAAAGTGAGATTTTTGTTATTAATTTATCTATAAATAAGAATATATAAAAAAATAAGTTCAAAAGATTTTGGATCAGATACATACATGCGCTAAAATTTATATATAAGATGTATATGATGATACAAGTTATTAATATTTAAGAGAAATTTATATAAACACCAGATATATATTTTGAGTTGATTATTTATTTCTAACCTCAGTTTTATATTAGGAAAAGAAAAGTTGATAGATTATAGATCAAAACAAATTATTTAAAGTATCCCTGCTTTTTTGAAAAATGTATTTTTTTAGCAATTTTTTACACATATTTAAATGTCTATTTTGGTTTAATTGTTCTGGAAGGCTATCATAAAGTTTCGGTGCAACGAATAAGAAAGAATGTTGAGTAGTCGTTTTTAACATTAGGGGAACAATAAAGAAGTAATGTTGTCGGGTATTATACTTGTGCGATGGATGCTGTGCAAATTGTTTTTTGTTGTGATACCTAGTATTGCAATGACAGAAATATAATTGTCTTACATCCATAATTTTCAAATTTTGTTATACAACGTCGTTGTATAACTTCTAGTGGTTGCAGATGCAATTTCAATGCACTTCCCCATACTAAGATTCCATATCTAAGGTGACTTTCTACCAAAGCATGGTATAATGTTCTCATATACTGTTGAGAAAATACATCTTTGAGCTATCTAAATTTATACAATATAACACTTACTTAATTTATTATAAAAGAGATGTGCGAGTTCCATTTCATATGTTGATCAATAACTATACCTAGGTATTTTATATTGTTTACGGGCGAAATTACAAAAGACTGTTGGAGAACCAGAAGAATTACAAGAGAAGGATATGTAATTAGTTTTAAGAATATTTATTGTAAGTAATTTATGCTCTAACCACTTTTTTGATAAGGCAGTAATCGGTTTCAGCTCTAAATTTTAATTCTTTCCACGTATCTGATTCATAAAATATTGTAGTATCATCTGAAAAACCTATTATATTGCCTGAACTTTTCAATGAAAACAAACCATTGACATATACACTGAAAAGTATGGGACCAAGCACTGTTCCCTGAGGTACACCAAATTCAACGGTTTCACTGTCACTGACAGCATCGTCCACTCTCACACTTTGTTGTTTCTCAGATAAATAACTTTCAAAAACTTTCAAGCAATTGTCTCGAATTCCTACATCGTCCAAAGATTGCAAGAGTAGACGATGGCTGACAGTATCGAAGGCCTTAGAAATGTTAAGCTATCGTTTTGGCATTGGTTAAACTAGAAGGAGGACTATGACATTCAAGTTTAAAAATAGACGTTTGATTCAAGTGGTGTTCCATAATGAAAAAAAATAATTGAATGCAACTGTTCCCAATTTTCATAATGTTAAAATTATTTAAACCTTTTTAACTTTGGGACCATGTAACTTTTTTTGTGTGCACTACTATAAATAGATAAGTAAGGTTCAATCAACCTATTTTGGGCCCCAGAATCTGTGATTAAATTTATAACCAATTTTTCGGGGCTCCCTGTATAAGAGAAAAAGTCTTCGTCCTTCTTCGCAACATACATATTCTCCGGATTAATCTTTCGACTTAGATAGTGGAAAGAATCGGGAAATCAACGCCATAACAAGGGACCTACCTTAACAATAACGAAGGGATATTCCTTCTTTGGAAACTCTTATTAACCCACTCTGTAACAAAGAACTTCACACAATAGTTTATGCTGAAGAAGGGTTAACAGTATTGCAGTAAAAAAACAGGTTTCACATATGTATGCTGTCTTGTAATAAATAATTTTAATAAAAAAGCCTATAGTCGTAAAATTTTATTTGGTTGCATAACAAAAGTGATCTGGTGATATAAAACACTTAGATAGATTTACGCGTTATACTGTGCCATCACTGAAATAAATGATGCCGAAATAGGAAAAGCGATCATATTAACAGACTCCCTTAGCTCACTTCAAAACATAAGCCACATATAGGTACCCAACTAACACCGTAGCCTCTAAAATAAAGAAAGCACTACTAGAAAGCCAACAACAAAATGAGTAAATTATTTTTATTTGGGTTCCGTCCCATATTGGAATTTCTGGTAACGAAGAAGCAGACAAATGTGCTCGTGATGCAATATATGATACGAACCCTATAGGACTAACTGACATTGTCATAAGTGACGCAAAAAATCACATAAAGTCGATTATGCAATCTTCTTGGAATGAGCGCTGGAACTCTCATACCTTCTATCTTAAGGCAACCGAAACATCAGTGAAACCATGGATAGACCTTCCAACAGATCGCAGAACTCAAGTGATAGTGACTCGGTTCAGACTCGGACATACAATCTTTACACATTCCTAATTACTTATAGTCCAGGCGTGCTGTACTTTTAGACGGAAATTCTGATACCTGGAATGTAACAGTTGGAGGTGGTAAAGGGGCTTATAACACATGAAAAAAAAAATATATTAACTATTTCAATTATGATCATAAACTTTTTAGGGGTGAAAAAAGGTTAAAAAGGGATAAAAAACTGAAGTATTGCTGTTTGCGGCTAAAATTGACGTCAAAATGAAAAGTGCCCAATAGAAAAGGTGTAGATCATGTTAAAATCTAAAACTTTTCTTTTGGTAATTTTCTCACATAACTTCAATTTTTCGAGGAAAATGGAAAAAAAACGATTTTTCGTTTTTAATTTTTAATTTTCCAACGGATTCTTCAATCTTGGTGAAACTTGGTGAAAACTTACCTTTTTATGTCGAAAATAACCTCGAATTTTCTCAACCTTGTAACATAATAATTTTCCGAGAAATTTGATTTTTCTGGAAAAATCTCTTTTTTTTCAACTGTAAAGTTTGCTCGGAAAATATTATTGGAAAAGATTTTCCTGGGGCTTATTTTTTTCATTTTTACGCCTACTTTCACATCAAATAGAAAAAAAATACACCTCTCATTTAAAAATGTGCTCAAAAATGAATAAAAAGCAAAAAATAAATTTTGCAACAGCTAAATTTGCAATAATTGTTAAATTTTTGTTATAAAATATTAAAATATGCAAAAGCCGACTCTTGCATTACATTCTACGGAAAAAATTACAAAAGAAAATGTATTTCATTATTTAGTCGGATTTTTATTTCATTTGCAATATTATTATAAACACTCAAGTCTATTAATGAAGTTAATAATCCGAGCGGGGATTTCATGGTTTTTACTATTGTTGTATGCTGATTTGTTTATATTATAAGGTTTTTCATGAGATAAATCGATTTGTTGATATTACAAGGCCCAAATACCCTTCCATCAGAGCCCTATAGTCTACAAAGTGTAGACATGACAACTCTAACTAGCCTAGGGGCGTAGGCCTTTTGTTTTCTCTTTGACCTTGCAACATTTCAGTATACAAAATATACTATCATTCGTAACAAACCAAATATTGTCTTTTCAATATATTTTTTAATAACAATTACGAATTACTTGAAACCGAACGATTATTATATTAAAAATAAACAAATTATTTCAAAAAGTCAAAGAAAAATTAAATTTTGATGAAAATTGGGCTATAGGGTTCTAATGGAAGGGTATTTGGGCCTTGTAATTATCAACAAATCGATTTATCTCATGAAAAACCTTATAATATAAACAAATCAGCATACAACAATAGTAAAAACCATGAAATCCCCGCTCGGATTATTAACTTCATTAATAGACTTGAGTGTTTATAATAATATTGCAACTGAACTAAAAATCCGACTAAATAATGAAATACATTTTCTTTTGTAATTTTTCCCATAGAATGTAATGCAAGAGTCGGCTTTTGCATTTTTTAATATTTTATAACAAAAATTTAACAATTATTGCAAATTTAGCTGTTGCAAAATTCATTTTTTGCTTTTTTTTTCATTTTCGAGCACACTTTTAAATGAGAGGTGTTTTTTTTTATGTCATGTGAAAGTAGACATAAAACCGAAAAAAATGAGCCTCAGGAAAATCTTTTCCAATAATATTTTCCGAGCAAACTTTACAGTTAAAAAAAAAGAGATTTTTCCAGAAAAATCAAATTTCTCGGAAAATTATTATGTTAAAAGGTTGAGAAAATTCGAGGTTATTTTCGACATAAAAAGGTAAGTTTTCACCAAGTTTCATCAAGATTGACGAATCCGTGGGAAAATTAAAAATTAAAAACCAAAAATCGTTTTTTTCCATTTTCCTCCAAAAATTAAGGTTATATGAGAAAATTACCAAGAAAAAAGTTTTAGATTTTTACATGATCTACAACTTTTCTATTGGGCACGTCAATTTTAGCCGCTAACAGCAATATTTCAGTTTTTTACCCCTTTTTCACCCCTAAAAAGTTTATGATCATAAATGAAATAGTTAATTTTTTTTTTTTCATGTGTTATAAGCCCCTTTACCACCTCCAACTGTTACATTCCAGGTCTCAGATATTCCGTATTTTTTATTTTTTTGGTACAGCACGCCTGGACTATTAGTAAAGACCGCGAACCGATTTGTGGCAGGTGTAAAGTGAAACAAATGGTGGAACATTTTATGATTAATTGTCCCAAAATTAAAGTACAAAGGAGCAAACATTGCATTCCTACAACTTTAAAGCAAGCTCTAGGACCAAGCTGTTCTTATAAAAACATTATATATTATTTAAAGGACATTAACATTGTTAATCTAATTTAAGATACTTAATATGTCAAACTATGCCTCTCGCTAATGACCTATCGGGTTGATGCGAAATACTAAATAAAAAAAAATTTTTTTGAGACTAATTTCGGCCTAATAAGGAGGCCATCACCTGGCTGTAAAAGATAGTTAGTGTAAAAGTAATTATTAAGTTTTTGTACCCCAACGTACAGAATAGGCAGTACTTATGTGGCGTCCGTGGATAAAAAGTAATAGTGCTTCTTCCAGTGGTTCGTTAAAGAAGAATCACTTATCTTGTGACGCGAAAATCATTATAAAAAATGTGTATAGTTCTTTACTTCAGCAAGGATATAACGCGGGTGCTGCAGCAAGAGTAACCAGTAATTTTACGAAGGTGCCTCTTACTTCAGTTAGACGAATTGTTAAAAATTCCATGGAATCAAGAAAAAAGCATAAAGATTCCGGTGTCACAAAAATTCTAGACGACTGGGAAAAATATTTGATAAGGCAAAAAATCTACACTATGTACGATGAGCAGCGTGTCCTTACAAGCAAAAGTCTGAAACAGCGGCTCATCAATAACGAAACACATCAACTGTGGCCTCACTACTCTTTGGCGAGCTCTGTCTGCAATGGGCTTTAAATATCGCAAAATTGACAAGAGGCAAGTAATAATGGAATCCACACGTTTAATAAACTGGTGTTCTGAATATATAACGCCAATAAGAAATTACCGGTCTGAAAATCGGCCAATACTCTACCTCGACGAGAAGTGGTTTGACACGCATGACCCCTTCCAAAGGATGGTCTGATTCCTCTGATAAGTGTAAAACAAAAGCACCATCAAATAAAGAAAAGAGAATAACAATATTACACTCAGGATCAGAAAATGATCAGAAAATCCCAAACGCTATGTGGCTTTTTGCCAAAAATATTAAGGACTCTTGTGTTGATTATCACGAAGATACGACAGCAGAGCTTTTTGAAGATTGGTTTAAAAATTGTCTGTTACCCAACATTCCGCCAAACAGCGTTATAGTAATGGACAACGCAAGCTATCATAGTCGACAATAATTGCAAAAAATTCCGGGCTCAAAGAATACGAAATTGGAGATTCAAAACTTCATGGCTGCAAATGACATATATATTTTAAGGAAAATTATACAAAAAAAAACTTACAAGTGCTGTAGTTATTTTCTTAAGAAAAAAGTATGTTTGTGATACAATTGCAGAAGAATTGGGACATACAGTTTAACGACTACCTTCCTACTACTGCGTGTTCAATCCCATAGAGCTTATGTGGCATCAACTTAAATCGAGTGTGCGCGGAAAAAATACTTCTCCGACTTTAAGTGGCAGTGTGGTAGAATTAATTAGGAACTGCATGAATGCCATTCCTACCGAGAGTTGGAAAAGTTCTGTTAGTCAAGTTATAAATGTTGAAAACTCGTACCTTTCTGTAAAATCAATTGCGCCAATTATAATTAATTTAGATGAGGATAGCGATAGCGACACTGAACTAAATATAGAATAGAATTGTAACATTTAAATAAATTACTTTTATATCTCTTATATAATGCAAAATTCAAATTTCTTAAGTTCGACCCTGTAGCACATTTGCATCTTCTACCTGATGATTTTCTACACAATGAGATTAAATCTGGTAGTTTATTGCAGTTAATAAGCCAATACCATTTACTGTGAAAAATACTATACTTTTGAATTAGTATGTCAACAAGCGATTTTTATGAATAGAGTTCTACTCGAAGGTTGCCCACATCGATAAGCTTTTCTTTAGCTTCCCGCCCAAAATTGACTCCTAAATATTTTTATTCCAAATAATTGAAAAACTATATAACCTTATTTACTTTACACAGTAAATTGTAGTTATTTAATTAAAACATTTTATAATGCTTTTAAAAATGAATTAAAAACTCTTTGGAAAGCTGCGAAGTGTAAATCCTTTAATAATCGACTGAAATTTAAAATGTTCACATCGACAGGTTTTTGATTCTTCGAGCGTAACTTATTTCAATGCTAAGGGAAAATTGGTTTTCACCAATATCAATGATATAAAGGGAATTTAATATTCGTTTTTCAATTAAAAACCGAATTTACGCACAAAATGATTGAAATATAAAATGTATAGCAAATTTTGTTTACAAACAACATTAAAAAGTTGTTTAAAACATTGTGTGTCAACACCTTCATTTAAAATTTGTTTTTAAATGGTTTCAATACAATTATAGCCTGAAGTAAACAACAAATTACATTTTTTTTATTAACTGATAAAGATAATTACGTTAATTAGATCATTTGTATGTTGTTTATGTCAAACCGAATTAACAGTTGGCCGATGATATCGATATTTTATATTAAAATTGTCATTTCGTCGAGTTTCCCACTAATTTTGTGGTTTAAATATCAAAGAGTTAAAGTTAGCGAACAACATATATATTATGCAAATTCGACAGCTCGTAAGTTAAATGGAAAAGCAATTATAAAAGCAATAAAGGTATAATAGGTAGTTGAGGACTATTTAGTACCATTTTACCATTAATAAAGAATAAACAGCGTCAGGTGTAATAATCCCGCTTGTCGGATAAATAATACATTCAACTTAGTATTTGTTTTAATCAATAAATGTTTCTATTTTTTGGTAAATTTTGGTTAGATGTGATTACAATACAACTTTTTATACATTGTACAGCTTTGGGATTTTGATAAAATAATTTAGCTTCTTAAAAACATAAAAAATTTAATTGATATATTAATTGTTATACAAGGTGATTGATTAGTGCGAGGAAACTCAGTAGATTTGTTATATTAAACATTACAAAAAAAAGTTATTGGCAAAAATTGTAGGTAGCTTTAAACTCCACATTTTAAAATTAGTTACAATCTTACAGGATGTTCCATATGATGGTGGGTCACCAAACTTAGATTTTTTTAAATGGAACACCCTGTATTTTATGTTAAATTTGAAATCTGCTTCACATCCACATCACAATAATGTAAAGTTTTATTATGTTCTACCGGGTGTTTAAAAAGTTATAACCAATATTACCTGAAAAACTGGTAAGATGAATTCTCTCTAGTGAGAATTTCTTATCCCACTTTAAAATCTCTCCTACTTCGAAAAACAGTATTCACATCCCTTCTTTATGTACCTTGTTACCAAACGTTTTATCCATGCCCAACCAATCAAATTACAGCTATTTGACATTTTTACAGTGATATATTATTAAAGTCGAATAAAACACCTTATCCAGGGGAAAAGTAGAGCCCGGAAAATGGCCCAACGAACGATGAACCGGCTGGATAAAAACAGGGACAACCAGCTATCGAACGAAGTCAAGCGAGAACTTGAAAAACTTCGAAATGACCGGTGGACTGAGACTCTGGAAATGATTAGCCATTGTAATGATCCTAATCCATTGTGGGCTCTCAGAAAAAGGCTTAAAATGAAGACAAAAACTAACAACCCCCTTCAGGGAACTTCAGGTCTGGTCTACACTGATCAAGACAAAACTTCCACCTTTGCGGACTCACTAGAATTTCAATTCTCGCCAAACAGGGACCTAGACGACGATGTCGAATGGGAATCTGAGGTCGAAAATGCGGTAGATCGCGACATTAAAACACTGCCTTTTAAGCGACCACAAACACTGAAATTGAAAACATCATCTTCACACTAAAATCGAAAAAAGCTCCAGGAGACGACAATATTACTAATCTCCAGCTTAAGCAGCTGCCTCACCAGTTACTTCAAATTTTTGGCCAACATCACCAACACAATTTTAAAATTACAAAAATTCCCCGTCCGATGGAAGAATGCCATCGTTATTTTAATAGAAAAACCCGGGAAAAATCCGCTTTATCCCCAAAACCACAGACCAATAAGTCTACTAAGACCAATAAGTCTACTAAGTTCGATATCAAAGATAATTGAAAGAGTTATTCTTGAGCGTATCAAAGATGAGACTGACGAAAAACGACTCATACCAGACTACCAATTTGGCTTTAGAGCTGAACACTCCTGCGAGCAGCAGGCTCTAAGACTGACAGAAAGCATCTTTGACCATTGGACAGCAAAACGGACGTGTTCCGCTATCTTTTTAGACATAGAAAAAGCTTTCGACAAGACTTGGCATGAAGGGCTGATTTATAAATTAAATTCAGTTCATTTTCATTCAGGCCTACTAAAGTTAATCAAATCTTTCCTCAAATCACGAACGTTTCAGGTTAGAGTGAAATCTTCCATTTCAACGATCAAGAGAATCGAAGCTGAAGTTCCTCAAGGTTCGGTTCTCTCTCCTATTTTATACAATTTGTACACGGCAGACCTCTCCGAATGTATTGGACTTAGTAAAGTCTTTACATTTGCGGATGATACCGCGATTTTGTCAGGCTCTTGGAAATTCTCCAAAGCTGTTGAATACCTTCAAAACATGACTGATGTCTATATAGAATGGGCGGAAAAATGGAAGATTAAAATTAATGTGGAAAAATCGCAATTAATTAAATTTAGTAAAAATCGCGATCGACCAAATGTCGACTTTATGTTGAAAGATTTGGTTATCAATTGGAAACGCGAAATTAAATATTTGGGAGTCATGTTTGACAGTAAATTGACATGGCACTCACATATTCGTCAAATCATTTCAAAAACTAACGCTTCAAAAGCAGCTCTCTGGCCCTTCATATCCAAGGACAGTAAACTAAGTCTCCGACACAAACTGACACTTTACAAAACTTGCATCCTTCCGCAAATTACATATGCATCGACAGTATGGGGACAAACCGCAAACTCTCATCTTCACCGACTAGAGACAATACAAAAAGAAAATTTTTTACAATCTCCTAACATATAAAATTTACAATAGATGTTCATTAAAAAATAATTATAAAACTTTGCAATACATTTTACAACATTATAAATAAAAACAAAAAAAAGCATTTAAAAATTGGTACAATTTGAAGGAGTTTTGGTCACAGGCCTTGGCATTTGATTAATTTCATTAAAATCTTTGAAAAATAATGAGTTAATTGAGCTAATAAATTTATTAGACTTTATTTATATAGATATTTATATTTCTGGCGGAATGCTTATGTACTTGATTAATAAAAAAATATACGGTTTAAAGTATGATGAAGCCAATACACGGTCAGACTTGAAATTAACAACTTCAAGCAAACGCAGGGTGGAGAAATACCACTGAGGGCCTGGACTGCAGAAAGGGAAACTTGTTTTTCAAAGAGAGCCTCCAAATTGCTCTCATATCTCCTAATAAGCCACAGCCCACACGCCATCACCCCCTTTAATGAGGACAACCCTCTTCACTCACCTTTCTCCACTGATGACATCAAATACTCCTGCCGGACTGGAAAAAACACAACAGGTACCGGTGCAATTTCACGACAATCTCTAAAAAATCTCCCAGAATCTCTCTTCCCGGTCCTTCAAAATCTATTCAATACCACTTTCTTATTTCCCTAAATGTTGGAAGACTGCAAATACTGTTAAGATACCCAAGCCCGGATAGGACCCTACCCTGCCTGAATCATACAGGCCCATTTTCCTTATCAGCGTTCTGGGGAAGGCACTTAAGAGACTAATCAAGTACCGACTCTGGAACTTTTGCGACACTTACAACATCATCCCACAGTTCCAATCAGACTTCAGGCCAGAGCACTCCACCCTCACCTTATTGGTTATATTTCAAACCATTATCTCCAGGTCTCAAAATCAACGTTTCTGCAGTGTCGCTGTATTCCTGGATGTGCATAAGGCTTTTGGCACGTCTGGCACGCCGGACTTGTTAGAAAGCTCATGAGCATATACCTTCCTATTCCTTTTATCAAACTCATCTACTCCTACCTTACAAACCGCACTATTACTACCATTCACTCCCCTTGGCGGAGTTCCCCAAGGATCTATCCTAGCCCCATTACTCTACCTTATCTATGCCCACGACGTTCCTACTCCACGGAACCCCCACACCCACATCCAGCTCTACGCAGACGACACTACAATCTTTGCATCCGCTCTCAACCAAGACCGCCTTAAAACTCGCCCCCAAGATTTCCTCAACCCCTTTTCAGATTGGTGTCGCAAATGGAGGGTTACACTTAATTCAAACAAATCCCAACTCATGAAATTGATTGTGGTAACCTTTACTTTGTGGAAGTCCATCTTACTAAGAACAATAAATAACTGAACGGTTGAACTAATACCTAGGTACTCTTCATCAAAAAAGTTCTATCAGAAAACTTCCGATTAAAGCTTTGGGAGGAGTAACAGGGTGCTAAATCAGGCGAGTACGGCGCGTGTTCGAGCACTGGAATGCCTCTAGCGGCTAAATAACGCTTCACAGACAGCGCCTTATGGGCAGGTGCGTTGTCCTGGTGCAAGATCCACGATTTGTTTTTCCACAACTCCGACCGTTTCTTACGAACACGCTCTAGCAGCGTTGCCAAAACTTTCAAATGGTAAGTTTGGTTTACAGTTTGACCCTTTGGAACCCATTCAGTCATCACGATGCCGTTGATGTCGAAAAAAAAAACGATTAGCATGGCTTTAAATTTTAATTTCGACATCCTTGCTTTTTTCATTCTCAGCGATGCAGTTTTCCAGTTCATGGATTGCCGCTTAGTTTCAGCATCGTATTGGAATATCCACGTTTCATCGCAAGTGATGATTTTTTCCATCAATTCAGGCTCTTCATCTAACCTCTGAAGAAAATCTGAGATCTGTTGACGGACGAGCTTTTGGTCAGGGGTCAAATGTTTTGGGACCAACTTCGCACAGACTTTCTTCATATTCAATTCGTCATGTAAAATTTTTTTGATAGTTTCTTTATCGGCGTTTACAGTATCAGCAATCATCCGAATGCTCATACGACGATCTCCACGCACAATTTCATTTATTTTGGTCACTGTATGCAGAGTTGAAACAGAGACAGGTCGACCTGGACGTTGGTCATCTTCGGTGCTCTCTCGACCTTCAGAAAACCTATTCTACCATTCGAAAACTCGCGCACGAGATAGAGAATTCTCACCATAGGCCTCTTTCAACAACTTATAGCACTCAGCTGGAGTTTCTTTTTATTTTAACGAGAAATTTCACATCGATTCGTTTCTCGTGTTTTTGGTCACACATTGTTATCGGCACGAGAAAAAAACACGTTCGTTTCTAACCTCTATAGAAAAAATACTATTACAGCGACAAAAAAGTGTTTTCATACTGGAATAGTAGACATCTAACGCTGCATTCGTTTCCCACCCTACCCCTCTAGGACGCCTTCTGCGCGCGCAGTCTCGTTATTTAATAGCCAGACCTAGTATATAGCCAAAATCTTAAAATTAAAAATAGATAACAAGACAAAAACTACTGGACAAGAGAATTGATCCTCTCGTGCATGTCAGGCATCTTTGGTGAGATTTTATTTCAAGAATATGTTTTTGTCTATTTGTAAAGAATTATAATTCTCCTTGTGGGATTTTGGGAATCGGGGTTCTGATAGACTACCTATTATGTCAAAGTAAAGGCTCTTCAGGTAGTCGAAGAACAGTTTGTATTAATGTTAAAGAACTAAATCAACCAATCTGTTCAAAGAAGTCATAAACTTAATATAAGTAAAACATCTATACTTCAAATGTTCAAATCTGTTACTTAATCTTTTCATAAATTTATTTTGTTTCAAATTTCTACATAAACAACCTGTCTGTCCATTTGACCAAAAAAATCCGATTAATTAAATCCATCAGAACGAGTTTATTTTTTATTTAAATCGGTGTTGCCTGTACAGTTTTTGTCTCTTTTGAAGGGTGCAAGTTAAAATTGACCAAAATAAACAAGGGTTTGTAAACATAATGTTTTTTTTAATTTATTTTGTTTGTGTAAATTTTTAACTTTATGTCTACCCGTCAAAACAACGTTTAAACCATAAAAAATAATGATTAAATAAAGTCTAGGTAGGTGAAGGAACTACTAAGCAATCAACGAGGAAGAGCAAAACTTTTGTAGTATCCGAATCTCAGTAAATTACTTGTGAACTTCTGCTTAAAAGATTGGCCAAAGTAACTTTAGCCAAAACATCATTCTGGTTTTCTAAAAGAAAGAAAGAATGATATATTAAAGTATTTCATTCTTTTTAATTTAATAAACTTAATTAACCTACAAACTTAATACTACCTACTACATTATTATTAGTTTGATTAATGAAATTTGTGATGATATTAGTAGTTTCCAATCTAACTTAGCCTTTTTCTTATGTTTAATTTATTAATTAATATCGAAGGAATAATCCATAACTCAAATGTGGCTGATATCAAATATCAATAAAATACTAAGTCAAACCACAATAAATTTAAGTTTCGATCTTAGACCATCTTTAGGCTAAAAATAAAAAGATACAAAGAGAAGGATTAGGACAAGAACTATAACAATAATATAAAGTTGGACAACATAGTAAAATTAGTGAGGCACAAAAGTAACAAAGAAAAGCTTACCATCATGTAAAAGTTAATGCATTTGGACAATATTAAAAGTTACATCAGATAAAATATATGCATTTATAGATAAATAAAATATAATAAATTACGGAGTAAAATGATATAAATAAGTTATTAAGTTAAAACAAAAATATAGGGAACATAGAGGGACAAAACGGGATTCTTTTTAAAAAACAACCTAAATGTCAAAGGAAAGGACGTAAAATATGCAAGGATTGTAACATTGTTATACCTAAAACTGTTATACCTTTGAACTTTTGGTTGTTTTTCAAAAAAAATACCGTTTTGTCCCCCTATGTTCCCTATATTTTTATTTTAACTTATTAACTTATTTTTATATTATTTTACTCCGTAATTTATTATATTTTATATTTTATTTAACCTATATATTCATATATTTTGACTGATGTAACTTTTAATATTGTACAAGTGTATTGACTTTTACATGATAGCCTGATGATGGTCTAAGACCGAAACTAGTCGCGCATTTTTATAGTTTTACCATTAAATTTATTGTGGTTTGACTTTGTGTTTTATTGATATTTAATTATTAATAAATAAATCTTGTAAGCTATCCATAACTCAAATGTGGGTTGATACACAAAAAGGTTCAAAGGAAACTCAAAGTGCATCCCACAACTAGACTTGCTTCCTTTCTTTGTTCCAATTTGAAAACTCTAACTAATTTCAACAATGAATTTTCCATTAAAAACTCTATTGATTTAGCTAATAAACTTGTTATTCATTTTTGGTTTCATTGGATGTTAGTAATTTGTTTCCCAGTATCCCACCTTCGGATTGTATTTCACTTGTGAGGGACTTGATGCTTGTTAATAATACTCCAACTCATATTGTGCTGGATTTTTGTTCATTGCTTGGTTTGACACTAGAACAATTTTTTTTTAATTTTATAATGTTTTTTATGAACAGACAGACGGCTTAGCTATGGGTTCTAGTTTATCTCCTTTTCTTGCTGAGGTTTTTATGAATAATTTGGAGTCCCAATTTCTTAATTCAAATTTTAAAAACGATATTGTTTTCTATTACAGGTATGTAGATGATTGCATTTTGTTATATAGTGATTCTTTACAGTCCTTTTGGACTGGCCAATCTTGCACATTTGAAAGATATATCTGTGAAAGGGTCTATTTTTATGCCGTATTCCATAAAATATTTTTCTTGTACCATTTTTGCTGTTGTATTCAATTTTGACTTTACAGACGACTCTTTATAGTCTTCGCCATTGCCTTTTTTCATATTAAAGGCGTAATCCTCTAAAATTTTTGCTAGTTCCGTTATGGTAGTACATTTTTCAAAGGTAAATTTCTCACCCCTATTAATTTCGAGAATTGGTTCCAAATAGAGATTCTGGACTTCTGCGTGTTCAATGGGACATTTTCCGAAACCAATTTTCTGATTTCTTCGCCTGACCGGCACCCGAATCTTGATATTTCGTCTGGATTAATTATTTCTTTTCAAAATTATAAAGACGCTTCAATGACGTTTGTGAAACTTACAACTATAGAAATACCAGACACACAAGTAAAAAATCTGTCATAATTTTTTCGCTGAGATATTACGTGTTGTCAATATGAAACGTGCCGTTGCTATGCAGTTTTGTCAGTTAAAAATAGTCTAGTGAAATAGTCAACTATAAATTCATTGTTTTTAAATTGAAATGACGTATTTATTAATTTGACAGTGTAACATCTGACAGTGTGACAATAATTGACGAAAACGAGCAAAAGGTGCGCCCTCTATATGAACTAGTAGAATGGGGAAAATAAACACATTCTACATTTGTTTGCGTGTTATTTGTGGGCAGTGTTTTAGAATAAATAAATCAACACCCTTACCATTTTTTACTAACGATCTTTAGCATACAAATTTCAAAATAGAAATGGTTGAAATAATATTGAATCAAATGGCTGATATTATTGTTTTCCCCATTCCAATGACAGATACTGCAGCGCCAACTATCGGAAAAATGTCCGCGAATTATTTTATTTAAGTATTTTCCTTGTCAAACTGACGAAGTTAGTGTACACTTGGGATGTTACAGTGTAGTTTTATTGAAATATTATACAAAACATCTAATAATTAGCTACATTTTTAAAACAAATAGATTGATTTAAAAGTAAACTTTCATATTAAAATCCCTAATTTATGAATAAACTTGTAAAATAAAAAAATATTTTTTAATAACTTGGTAATAAGCGTAAGGTAAAAAGTATATTTTTTAAAATTTCAATAAAGCGAGTTCATAATAACGTCTAATTTGCGATCGTATTTAAAAGTATTGATGGATACTTTTTTAATTAAAATGAGGCAGTCTTAAGAAAGTTGAAATTATTATACATTATCTGCTTCTGCGATTCACAGATGAAAGATTACATTATTTTTTAACTGTTATTAGAAATCCAAGAAAACTTATTTTACCTCAAATTCAAAAATATAACAACAGTTTTGTAATACTTAATATAAAAGTAAAGGTCAATATACAGTATGATGCAAATGTATGGAATGAATTCATTATTTCAGAAACAGACACGTCAATTTCAATTTTTGAATGGCCATCAACTGCTATAGATGTGTTGGACATCTATCTGGTAATTTTTTTAAAGACAAACCAAGGTCACGTAACAGCTCATTTGAGAGGTCTCCTTATCGCCTTTGCAACAATGTAATCATTTGAATATTTTTTTCTACAGGGTTAACCAAAACTGTTGGTAATACAATTAACTTAGAATAAATGTGTATTTAAATACAATGAAATTACAACAAATGTTGAAATTGCCGACCTTCAGCAATGATATAGTAAGAAAGGCGAGCAGTAAATTCTCTCCTAACGTTTTCGACCTTATTCTTGTAACAACCAATGAGATTGCTTACATTCATCCATCAGGATTGCCAACTTTCATTATCTGTCAGTTAACTAACTAACTTACTAACGAGTTGATAAACCGCTTCCGAACAAACTGGCACTTTATCTGCTAGTTAGTTTTATCTGACGGATACCTAACTGATGGATTATATTGGCCTATGATAAACCGGCCCTAAAACAGCTATTTTACTTTAATTGAAATTGTTAGGTAAAGTATATATATATATATATATGGTAGTATATTTTTGCGGGAATAAATTAAATTAAAAAAATGAAGATATTGGGTTAAGGTGTAAGGTGATAAAATTTACACTATAGATTGTAAACAAACTTTGTCCATTCTTTTTTATTTTTTGCCTTCTTTTGTGCTGCTGTCCATGTCAGTCCTCTGTTATGAAGTACCTGTCCCACTTGGTCATTCCAAGTCTTCCTTGGTCTTCCTCTGTTTTTGTTCTTTGTTGACCTTGCTTGCCATACCTGTTTTACTTGTCTTGCATTGTTCATTCTGTTTATGTGTCCGAACCATTTTAGTTGTTGTCTTTCTATTTGTTCTATTACTGGCTCCACCTTCAGCTCGTCTCTTACAACTTCATTCCGTATTTTATCTATTCTGGTGATCCCTTTGACTTTCCTTAAATATTTCATATCGATTGCCTGCAATTTGCTTTTATATTGGTTAGTTAATATCCAGCTTTCACTACCATATGTCAATATTGGTCTAAAAATTGTTCTATGTATTGTCATTTTTGTTTTCCTGCTTATTTGTTTATTTTCTAGAAACGATTTGTTTAAGCTGTGATACGTTTTTGTTGCGTTTTTTATTCGCTCCTCCATTTCTTGGCGCATATTTCCTTGTCTGTCAATTATCGCTCCTAAATATTTGTAGCTGTCTACTTGTTCTAACGACTTATTGTTTATTACTATATTAATTTTACTGTTCTCCTTGCCTATTACCATTACTTTTGTTTTATCTGTATTAATTTTCAAGTTCCTTTTCTTTAGCTCATCATTCCATTGATTTAAATTATTTTGCAGTTTTTCTGTAGTTGAGGCACAAATCACCAAGTCATCCACAAAAACGCATTCCCGGACACCAACAGGACGCAAATTGTAATAACCAACATGTACAGACTGTTGGTTAGTTTTTGTTATTTTTAGTACATCATCGATTGCTAGTATAAAGAGTGTTGGGCTCAACACTCCACCTTGTCTTAGACCCTCATTTATCACAAACTTTTCAGATTCCATGTTGTCTTTTCTGACGTAACTTTCGTTGTTTTGGTACAAGCTTTTGATTCCTTTTATAAGTTTATCATCAACATTTCTTCTCTTAAGGCTATCCCAGACTGATCTTTGCGACATAGTATCAAAGGCTTTCTCTAGGTCCAGAAAAGCTAGGTACACTTCTGTGTCTGCAATTCTTGATTTTTCTATTATCTGCTTTATTGTGAAAATATGGTCCTGTGTACTCCGCCCTTTCCTGAATCCGCTTTGGGGTTCTTCTAGCGAGTTCTCTATTATGCTTCTTAAGCGTCTTTCTAATATCGTTTCATAGGTTTTCGACACTATACTCAGCAATGTTATACCTCTATAGTTCTCACAGGTTTTTGTGTCTCCTTTCTTGAATATTGGAAGAATTATTCCTACTTTCCAATCGCTCGGCACTTCTCCTGTGTTCCAGGCGTTGTTAAATATTTTATTTAACATTTCCTTTCCTCTAGGTCCCAGAGATTTCAACATTTCAGCTGTAATCTGGTCGTGTCCCGCTGCCTGTTAGGTAAAGTATTAGTTAAAAATTACCAAATCAGTAAAACGAGAGTTTCCTGCCAGAAATTCAAATATGTTACTTATACCACTACATAAATTTAGCAATTTAATAGTTTCAAATAATGGTTTTATATATTCAATTTCATTTCAAATAACTCTTTTGGTATATTACTTTGATAACTTCTTGTTTAAGCTTCGCTTTGTATCGAATAGAAACGCTGGCAAAGTTATTGCGAAAAAGAAAATAATGAATATAAAGAAAATGCTATAAAAGTAAAGCTATCTCGTCGGCACTTTGCCGTTTTGCTTGCATTTTACTCTTCTGATTTTGCTATGATATTTTTGTTGGATTATAAAAGTTCGATTGTAGTGTTACGTAGCATACGAGGCACCATAAAATTTTCTATAACGCGTTATCTTTCCGTTGCAAGGCCGAGAGAACTATATAAAGTTATCCGTGGGGTAACAAGTTTTAAGTTACGAGTTTAACACTTTTCGTCAGATGGTGCTTTATAAAAAAGTTTTCCTGTATCTTTTCAATGCAAAAAATAAGGTAAGCACGAAGAGACTAACCGTACAACTATGACTGTTTAGCCCGGTGTAAGATAATTATTTTATTTCAAACCAGATTGTGCATAAAATTCACTTATATACTCGTTAATAATAGAAATTAGTATGTTTTCGCAAGATTGTTAAGAATCAAATAATAAAGGTTTGAAGCTGAAAGTATTTTGTCAAAAATGCCAAGACCAACAAAAATATCAAGCATCAGATAAGTAAATTTACTAATATCAGACCCAGATATAGATTTACAATATACACATATGTCTAAAGTTTGGAATATTTAGAAATAATATATCCACGCCAATGGTTTCTTAAAAACTCTTGTTGATAATTATTTTAAAATATTATTTATATATTTATTTTTATTTATTTATTTATATATTTTTAAATCAAAATAATACTAAATTTGATTGGTTTTTGTATTAATTTGGTCATATTTAATTGATTTGGGTGCTTCCACATTATTCCAATTTTTGTTTAAATTTCAGAGACATGATATCATATTTTAATAGGTCTAGAGTAATTGCTTTGTTACAACAGGGCTTTGATCAAAGTGATATCGCAAATATTGTTGGTGTTACCCAGGGTGCTGTATCAAAAATTAAAAAAAAAATCCAAGACACAAATGATGTGAAGGATCGTCCCAGAAGTGGCAGAAGTCGATGTACAACAGCAGCACAAGACCGGCAGATAACATTGATAGCTCGAAGAAATCTACAGGAATCTACAAGTGGCATATCCAGAGAAATTACTAGACTTGAAGGGCTGAATAGGCAAGGCAAACAATTACACGAAGATTAAATGCGGTAAATTTGTATCGCAGAAGACCTCTACGTGTTCCCAAACCAACCTATTAACAAGAAATTGTAAGGTTTCAATGGGCTCAAGAAATATTACACCATGGTCCTAGCTGGAGTTACGTGATGTTCTCTGATGAATCAAGAATTGGCTTGGTTTCTGATTCGCGAAGAACGCTAGTTTGGAGGGCCCCAGTACAACAAGCCCGATTAAAAACAGCCCAACCATGTGTTCCATTTGAAGGTGGGAGTATTATGGTTTGGAGTGGGATTATGAGGGGTACACGGACGCATCTCCTGGTTTTGGAGAGAAGAATCACTGGTGCTGTGTACATCGAGGAAGTTTTACATCCTGGTGTGCGTCTATTTTGGGGGGTGGTAGGTGATGGATTTGTTTTTATGCATGACAATGCACCTCCACATCGAACAGCCGCAGTACAAAATTTTTTGGAAGAAGAAGGAATATCCACATCAAGTAGGCCATCAAATTCCCCTGCCATGAGCGTCATTGAACATGCTTGGGACAATCTTAAAACACGCATTAAGAAGCGAAACCCTCCCTCAATTACTCTACGAGAACTGAAAGATGCTGCTCCGAATGGGAGAGAATTCCGCAAGCCCAGCTCGACCATTTAATCGATAGCATGCCACATCGCCTACAGTCATGCATACAGACCCATGGAGGAAATACTGATTATTAATTTTATTTAAAAACCTTTTTTTGCTTATTAATTTATTTTAAAAAAATTGTAATACATTGTAAATTTTTCACCTCAATAGAATAAATCATTTTTTTTGTATGTTTATCTGACTTCGAGATTTATTTAGTATTGGTTAGAGTTGTAGCAAAATGATGTTTACTTACCTATATCAAAATTATTTATGAAAATTAATAAAAAGATGAAATATTCCATTATTCCAAACTTATATATAAACCCAATTAAATAAAATATGATGTCAGAAATTCGGAATGAAGATCAATGAGAAAAATACCAAAGTATTGTTGATCCAGAAAAATCAAAACATTCCCCTACCCTTAGTAATAAAGAGCAGAATGGATGAACATGTGGAAAGACGCTGCATAGAAAGAAAATAGTTATCCTGGATGAGAAACATTAGAGAACTTATCAGAAAGGCAGAAGATAGAGACAGTTTTGCCATAGTAATCGCTGACCTCCATTTATAGCGATGGCACTCGAAGAAAAAAAAAGGTGAATGGCTTAATGAATTGTTTTTTAAAAATATTAAATTTATTTAGTTATTTAAATCAAAGTATGAATAGGGTATGCCTTTTAGCTTTTACCAATAATTATTGTAAGATTATTGTAAGTTAACCATAAAAGATTTGTCAAATTATGAAAATTTAGCATTATCGTATGTTGGTTTGGTTATTATAAAAATGTAGTAGAACTAAAAATTTTTATTTTTTTTTTTGATGTTTCATAGTCAAAGTATTCTGTTAGCTGGCCTATCCTTAGTTGAGTCCGGCTTATTGCGAAAATATTGGATTGGTCCTTATTTCGTTGAAGATGATAATCAGAATCCACTTACTGTCAACCAAGAACGTTATAGAGAGAAAATTATTATACCTTTTGTGAGAGATCTAAGTAACTTTTGCCGTGCACGAAATCTACAGTTTTTCACACAATGGTTCCAACAAGATGGTGCAACGAGCCATACAGCTGTGCGAACCTTAGACTTACTCCGTCATCATTTCGATAATAGAATAATTTCTTGGAGAACAGACTTCGAATATCCTTCTCATTCATTTGATCTGACGCCACCTGACGCATACATTTGGGGCGCAATGAAGGAAAAAATATTTCATTCGGAAAATCCGTTCGACGAATATTGACGAACTACGGGAAAGAATACAAAGTATTTTTCGGCAGTTCCATCAACCACTTTTTATAAATATGTTTATTGACTTACAAAATCGATACGAAGCTTGTTTGCGTCGAAATGGTGAACATTTTGAGCACTTACAGTACAGAAATTAAAAATTAATTTTTATTTTTATTTTCGGTACTGTTTACTTTGGTGGATAATAAATATATTTTACTCTAATTGGGCTTTTTCAATCATTAATTTTTCCATCGAGTCAATATAAAATTACCTTACAAAAATGCGATGTTAAATAATAAACATGTTATCATGGAGAATCCATAACTGATGCACTTGACTATTTAAAAATGTAATTGTTCCGAAATCTATCCTCTTCATAACGAAATAATGAGAAAAGATTTATAGTATCATCGAAAAAAAAAACATAGAATTTTTTTGTAAGTTCAACTTCCACCTCGAATAACTTTTGAAGAAGTGTGACTATCGAAAACTTTGTAAGGAACATTTTTGTAGAGCGTCACATTTCCTACAAAAATATGCTTTGGTCCGCTAATTCAATTAGCCGTTGCAAAAATACGAAATTGCAAAATTAAAAAAAATTTATTCCTGTGTTATTTAAACGGGAAATAGAAATTCCCGATGCGCGACCTTTTAATAATAATATTAAGGGCTCTGATTTTTACAGGCGTCTTTTCACACCTTCTCAGAAGTTTTTATGTGAGGATTTTGAAAAAAAAAATTAGCCATTTTTTTTGAATCAGCCTAATATTTATTGTGTTATATTCTATAACTTTTACATTTAGATTTGAAACAATAAATCCATAACGTTTGTTAGATCGTTGAGCCTCCAAAAATAGTTTTTTTGTATCATCAAGTTTTTGCTTCGGATCTAAACGAGCAATATCAAATAATTTTACAAACTTTTCTTTTAACATTGTCTCTTTTTTTTCTGCGCAGTAGATTTTTTTCGATATTGACTTTTCTTGAGTTTCAACCATTCATTAAATAAATTTAAAACTTACTGCACAGCATGATAATTTTTGCAAGTTGGAAGTCCAGCTTGTAACCATTTTTCTTCAACTTTTTTTATTGTACCTGAAGCACTTTTTTTAATGTTAGTTTGTGTATACAATGCTGATATAAGAACGCTGATAGAACCTCTCCGTTTGTTGGTAATTTTCGTCCAACAAGATTTTCTTTGATATCACCAATTAAATATTTTTTATTTTCCATTATAGTCAATGAAATAATAAATAACAAAACAATAAACTTAGGGAGCAAAATAATAAATAATAAATAAAATAATAAAGTAATATCTGAAGTTCGATTGAAAAGAGAGTTAGAAACAATGTGGCACAGTAACGAGGAAAATAAAAACATGTGTGTTTTAGGTTATGTCGCCGACATAACCTAACCGACATAATGTCGGTAAAAAAGTGAACTCCATTTCTTAATAAGCTACTGTAAGTAATTTTTGTTTAATAAAGTAACTTCAGTTCATTCGTTTAAAAAAAGCACCTAAACCAAAGGTTTTGTGACGAAAGACGAATCTACTTATAAAGTAAAGTTAAAAAAATCTCCGAATGGCAAAAATACATCAGAAAATATTATCACTAGCAAAATATTGAGCAAAGATTCATAGTATCATCGAAAAAAAAAACATAGAATTTTTTTGTAAGTTCAAGTTTGACCTCGAATAACTTTTGAAGGAGTGTGACTATCGAAAACTTTGTAAGGACCATTTTTATAGAGCGTCAAATTTCCTACAAAAATATGCTTTGGTCCGCTAATTCAATTAGCCGTTGCAAAAATACGAAATTGCAAAATTTAAAAAAATTTATTCCTGTGTTATTTAAACGGGAAATAGAAATTCCCGATGCGCGACCTCTTAATAATAATATTAAGGGCTCTGATTTTTACAGGCGTCTTTTCACACCTTCTCGGAAGTTTTTATGTGAGGATTTTGAAAAAAAAAATTATCCATTTTTTTTTAATCAGCCTAGTGGATACTGTATTCCTCTTTTTATTTGAGTACAAAATTAAGCTAAGTTAGTTATACAGATAATTAGAAAAAAAGGTTATGTGTGATAGCCCAAACAAAACATATTTTTACTTCTCCTACAGCAAGGTAGCAATGGACCATTATTATCATGTTCCTGTTCAAAATGATCGATAAATGAAGCCGCAAGTTCTTTGCAGCGGCTGCTTTTTTAGGCATATTTTCTATCAAAATAACAGTTTTTTAATAACGCACAAATAATGGAATTAAATGAGCGAAATAAACACGACTGGAGGTTGCCACAAATTGCAGAAACTACATACGTCAATTTAATACGCGCGAATATCAAAATTTCATCTGATAAATCATGTTTGACCGCGGCAACATGGCGCAATTGTGCCATAAAATATTTTAACACGAGTTATGTTCGTTTAAAGTTTATATTTTATTAGTCCAGGAGTTGTATTTAATATAAAATTAATTACGAAACGTTTCTTAAAGCATTTATTTATTTTTTGTAATAACTTGCGGCCTACGAATTTCAATATTTACCAAAGTTACAGGGAAAATATATATATTTATATTTAAATCTTAGTACAATCCCAAAGAATTATATCAAATTTCATCAGTAGCACAATTAAATATTTTTAGTTAAGTAAGGAATTTTTTATAATATTTTTGTAGTTTATTATAACAAATATATTGATGAAGATACATTAGAATTTATTATTTATACGCAGTACTAGGTTTAAGAAGAAATAAAATAAAATCTTTTAATATAATAAGAATTTTATTCAACCAACCAAGACCCTTAAGAAAGATACAAGTTAAATGGAAACGTTTATCGGCAGTTTGTTGAAAAATATTTTTTGTCTAAAATCCATTACATTAGTAAACATTTTATATTAGCAATATGGAAAAAATGATTAAGAGGAATACATACCCTCGTTTATTTGAAATAAAAGTCAAACGCCGTTATTTACCAACCGATTGTTTTGAAAATTTGGAAATTAATTTAATGTATACTTCTAAATAAAAGTATGGAAAGAGATTTTTTTAAAAAAGTCTAATTTCTGAGAAAAAAAATTATTTACACTCCAATTTTTAATTTTTCAAAAATTCGCTCCCATAACTTTTTAGATATTAGTTAGATGTAACCATTCCCAAAATTTCGTGAATTTATCTTAAGTCGTTTGGGCGCACAACAAACATTTAAGTTTCTTTCCTGATTGATAGCGCCCTCTTCTAAATTCTGTGAAAACGGAACTACTAACATGTATAGAGGTGGTAACAGTAAACACTGTTACTTGTGTTAGTTACTGTAAGTAACGGTTAGTACGAATGAATAAAGATTTGGTAAAATAGCTTCAATAGGTAATAAAAATTAAAATAAAATACGCTGTTTTGAACACGCGCTGTTTAAAGTAGGTATTTCTTTTGCATTAGTATTTTAAAAGTAATCATTATTTAATTAATATAGAAGGTTTTAAAAGGTAAAAATATAAAAAGTATGAAGAGTATATGATATAATTGGCATTTATATTTTATTAAAAGTTCTTTATGGATTTAGGTGTTGTTTCTTTTAGCATTTACGTAAAAACCTTAATGTTGATATTCTTATAGGGCTGAAAGACATTTTATATCAACTTTGTTGAAAGCAATTTTTAATGTCGCAACCAAGCTTAGGTATAATTATTTTAAACCTTATCAGTTAATCTAAGTACCGGTTTATTGAATTATCGTTTAACATTATAACTTATAGTAGAGAGAAATTAGATAATAAAATAGGGATATTATTCTGTAGTTACGAAGTAGATTTTTTTGACTTATTAAGTATTCTATTCTATTCTTCTGGGGTGCGTTTCATGCATGTACTGGAGCTCTAGGCTCATTGTACCCCCCTGAAGTAATCATACCAGGTTCGTTTCCTTCATGTATTCTAGAATGTCCCTGATATTCGCTTTCACGATTTCCTCTGGCTCAGGAAACTGAATGCCAAAGTGTCTCTGTCTAAGCCACTTAAGGCTCGGACAGTGACATATTACGTGAAGAGGAGTTTCGTCTTCCTCACCACATTTTCTGCATAATGGGTCCTCAGCGAGTCCTATTATGTTCATGTGTTTTCGGAGATGGCAGTGTCCTGTAAGCAGTCCCACTGCCTTTCTCAATTGGGTTCTACTTAGGCTGAGTAGTTCTGTAGTTTTCTCCCTGGATGGACCTGTTATGAATAATCTGGATTGCCTGAGTCCAGGCAGTTCCATCCAGAGTTTCTTATGTTGTTCCCTTAGTCGTTCCTCTATTGTTTCCCTTACATGTTGGTATGAGACCCCACATGTGGGAAGAGGTCCGATCAGGGTTCCTTCTGAAGCCTCCCTGGCTAGGAGGTCCAGCTTTTTCATTTCCAAGAATCCCTGTGTGTCCTGGTACCCATTCAAGGATAACCTTGTGGCGTTTTGCCAGTTCAGCTACAGTTCCTTGGCAGCGCTTCACTGTTCGTGACGCAGTGTGCACGCTCTCTATTGCTTTGAGAGCTGCTTGGCTATCACTTCTGATCCTGACAGTCCTGTTAGGGACTGTCTCGCTCAGGATGATTTCCGAGCATGTATTGATGGCAACCACTTCAGCTTGCAGGATAGTCTCTACTGAACCCAGGTTGAGACTATACGTCTTCCCTGTATTTTCATTGTAGATTCCAATCCCAGTGCTGGTGCTTGTTTTGGATCCGTCTGTGTACCAAACGGATTCATGTTGTTTCCTAATCTTGGTACGAGCCTCGTCCCTATCCGGAATGTGAACCGTATATGGTTTGGAAAGGTCGTAGCAGATAGGTGTTCTATCTGAGGGCATGCTCAGTAATTGATTATGTTCAATCTCTTTCGAGATTGTGGAATGGTACCTAGGGATCGCCCTGCCCCATTCGTTGTTTATTTTCAGCCTGTAAGCAGCTGCCAGTGCTTCCCTTTCCACAATAAGATGTAGTGGAGGTAGTCCCAGCATAGCTTCCAGGGCCGCCGTGGGCGTTGTTCTCATCGCCCCGGTTATGACTAGACAGGCTACTCTCTGTACCCTGCCTAGCTGTCTAGATGCTACTGAGCATCTCGCTTTATGCCACCACACAACAGAACAATAGGTTATGATAGGTGCCACCACCCTCGTATAAAGCCAGTGCATCATACTGGGTTTAAGCCCCCACGTATTGCCCACAGCTCTTCTGCATGCCCAGAGAGCTCTTAGGCCTTTATCTGTTGTGTTTCTAATGTGGTTGGAAAGGGTTAGTTTGCTATCTAGGGTTACCCCTAGGTATTTGACTTCCCCTTTAAACTTTAGCGTTTGGCCCCACATACGAAGTTCCCTCAAGTCAAGGTTCCTTCTGAGGGTGAACGCTATCACGGAGGTTTTTGCCGGATTAGTTGACAATCCCTCTTGTCTGCACCATTTTTCGGTAATCCTCAGTGCCAGCTGCATTCTCTCGGACACAGTGGCCCCGAATCTACCGTTTACAACTATGCTGACGTCATCAGCAAAGGCTTGGGCATTGAGTCTACACAGGAGCTCGTCAACCACCAAGTTCCACAGAAGAGGAGATAGCACCCCTCCTTGGGGACACCCTTTAGTAGCTGAGACCATCCTCGTCTCCCCAAAGAGCGTACCTATTATTGTTCTTTCCCGTAACATATTACCAGTCCATCTTACAATGTCCTGTTCTATGCCACGGTTCTGCATGGCCCTAAGTATGGAATCGAAGGAGGCAACATTAAATGCCCCTTCAATATCCAGAAACGTACCTAGGGCTATCTCTTTATTTAAGAGTGCCTGCTCCGCTTTCAGGAGCAGCTTGTATACCGCGACTTCGCAGGACACCCCACTCTTATACGCAAACTGGTTTCGATGCAGAGGTTTTACCCTCAAAGCACCGTCCCGTAGGTATCTGTCCACCAGTTTTTCCAAAGTTTTAAGAAAAAGGAGGTCAGGCTGATAGGTCTGAAGGAGCCCGTCTCAGCATACGTGGCCTTACCAGGCTTCGGTATGAAGACTACTCTTCCAGACCTCCAGTTCATAGGGATATAGCTCAGTGCCAAGCTAGCCCTGAGTAGTCGGCACATTGGTCCCTCGATGATTTCCCTGCCCTGTTGCAACAGTGCCGGGAAGATACCGTCTGGTCCCGCAGCTTTGTATGGGTGAAAGGATTTTATCGCCCATGCAAGTCTGGTTCTGTTCACGATTTTGTTGGCAAGGGCCCAGCTGTCCTTGGATGCCCTCCTACGGAGTGCCCCTGAACAGATGTGCCCCTGCTCCGTGACAGGTTCACATCCCGGGAAGTGTGATTTTAGAAGAAGATCTAAAGTCTCCTCACCGGTCGTTGTGTATTCCCCTTTTTCATTCTTCAGAGATCCTACCCTACCCATGGTGTCCCTCTGGAGAGTTTTCTCAGCTTGGAGCATTCTGGAAGTCTGTCAATGTCCTCACAGAATTTTCTCCAAGAGTTTTCTTTGGCTTTGCGAATCGCATAACCATATTCTCTCCTTTTAGCCTTATAGGCTTCCCAGCCATTTGTTCTTTTGGCCAGGTTGAAGAGTCTTCTCACTTCTGTCCTGAGACTCGAGAGGTCTTTGGTCCACCATACAGTGTCCCTATTGGCCCTCTTCCTTTTCTCTGGGCAGTTTCTGTTATAGGCCTCCATAAGACCTCCAGTCAGTTGTTCTGAGAGGAAGTCTATTTCAGCCTCATTCTTTGGGGCTGGGAGGCATTCGCTTAGACCCTGCTCAAGGTGCTCCCTGAAGGAGTCCCAATCACAGGTTCTAGGGTTGCGATATGTGACCTCCTCCTTCCCCGTTTCACAGGTTAGGTTGTAGAGGACATGCCTATGGTCGGACATAGACATCTCCCTAGAGACATGCCATCCGTCCACCCACCTGCACACCTCTCTTGTACCTACTGTGATATCAATGACCTCCTCCCGCGATTCAATCACAAAAGTGGGGTCATTCCCAACGTTAGCCACTTCTAGATTATTGCAAGCAATGTATTCCAGAAGTGACTCCCCTCTTGAGTTAATGTCTGTGCTCCCCCATATGATATGGTGAGCATTGGCGTCGCACCCCAGAAGGAGTTCGATCCCTTTGTCCCTACAGTGTGCAACCAGTTCTCTCACCTCTTTGGAAGGAGGGGGACCTGATTGGTCGTACGGTAGGTATGCCGAGCCAATAACAATCTGCCTCGACATATTATTTCTTTTAATCTTGACTGTAATTGCCACTAGGTCTCCTGTGCACAGGTCCCATTGTGGAAAAACATCAAGATTTCTCTTGGCTACTATACATGCCCGAGGGTGGCCATTCGTCGAATAGATCAAGTCGTAGCCTCCCGCGCATGGTAGCCCTTTGACCGCTCTCCCAACGACATAGGGTTCCTGCACAAGAGCAAGATCTATGTCTTGTTTGAGTAGACATCTCTGTAGTACAGCCGTGGCTGCCTTACAGTGATGTATATTTGCTTGTATTATTTTTACCACCTTTTCAGGTGGTGTTCGCCCGTCCGGTTTGGGCCTCTTCTGAGTCCCTGCCGGTCTCGGTTTTATGGGCTTCTCAGCCCTCTCGCCTCTTCCGCTGGTTCCTTGCCCCTCGATTGAGGTGCCGGACCCTAACGGAGTTGGTGTCAATACCGGAGCTGGCTGTCCCTCTACGGTTCCACCATCTCCGGTAAGAAGTCTTCGGGCGCGCCCCATCTTTCGACGGTGCGCTCCCGATCTTTTCGTCTTTTGTTTGGTATCCATATCTGGTCCCACGAGCAGCTAGGGAAGGGGTGGTCGTCCCTGACAGAGCCCCGCATGCCAGGGGAAGGCTAAATACAATGGGGTTTCGCCCGGTGCCCCAAGGTGACTACCAGTCGCTGCTGATCTTCTGTTCAGCCACGCATCCCCTTGGCCTGGTGTCCCACCGTGAGATTCAGGTTTTTATTGAGGTTGTCTCCTCTTGGTCCAGGTTGTTAAGCCCAGACCCCCGTAACCCTATCCGCGAGACATGGTTACTGGTTTTTCGGTTCGGTCAATGGACCTCGCCGGCATCGTGTACCCCTGTGCAATCCCTTAGCCACGACACGACAGCTGGGAAGGGGTGGTTGGTCCGCGGTGCGACCTTAGGTACGACTCGTCCGACAATCTTGCGGGTTTTACACCGCTCATGCAAGACTCGCCGTCCGTATAGTACGCACAACCCCAGTGTTGCATCTAGTCTGCCATGTTGCAGTGTTAGCTGCTCAAGCAGACCAGATACTTTTCTGGGGGGCCCCTATCCGCCACCTGGGGACGCGCCCGATAGGCTCCAAACCCACGGGGACTTATTAAGTAACTAAGAGCCGGAGCTTCATTGTAAAAAGCGTTAATGGTTACTTTTGCTTCATATTAAGTGCTTCGCTAAATAAAATGCCAAAAACACCGAACACTTGTTTTTATGAGATATTTTAACCGGTTGAGTTTGCCAGATATTTTTTAAGATAAGGAATTTTAAAAACAACATAAAGGTTATATAACATCTTTTATTAGCTCTTTTAAATAAGCATTATCATAAAAACACTTTAATTTAGGAAACATTATATTTTTCCAAAACACATCATCTCTGCTTATTTGTTCAGCATGTATCGGCCCTAAAGGAGACCAGACAATAAAATAGCAATATTCCTTGCCTGAAAGATGTAGCTGCCCTTGTATTTGATAATAATACGGATGAGTGTGTTTTAAATACAAAAAACCATCCTCATCATACGCAAGAAATTTAATTTTCTTTTCAGCTACTCCTTGTTCTATTGAGCAGCTTTTTAGGACCAAGGGACATTTAACTTCAATAGTGAAATTGTTGTCGTCTTTAATCACGCCATCTGGACTTGCCCCTAGAAAATATTCCTCTCCAGTTCCAATGAATAAGCCACAAGGTGCAACATTTAAACCTGTCAGTTCCTCAAATGCACGAATTGCTGTGGCTTCATTGTCCTGACCATATCGTGTAGCTCTGTTACCTGTAAAACCTCTATATAATCTCTTTGCTACTGTAAGACGATTTGTCATTTCTCGCAATCTACAGATAGTTCCAAAATTAGATGCAGTTAGTCTATACTGTCGTACTTGATGCCATAACGGATTTAAATGTTGTCCTCTTGTAGCTATTTCTATACTAATTTTATCTGCCATTGTTTTTTTTAATATATTCTGGAGCTTTTCCTTTCTAGCATTTAGTTCTTCTTCACTTACTTCATCTTGCACTGCCCCATAATCTTCATCGGCAACTGAAATAATTAATTTTGGTTTATATCCCCGTTTACATTTAAAATTTTTAGTTCTTTGTCGCTTGAGTTTTCTTCTTGCTAAAAATTTTTTTGTGTAATCTCCGGTAGTTTCTTGAAATGCATTTATTATTTGTTGAAGGTAGGTATCTTTCGAGTTATAGGAAATAGCAGCCAACTGACATCTAGCTAAGTATGATCCTTTAAACGAAAAGTTGATCTGAAATTAAAAATAAAATTTAATTACAAATGGCGACATCAATAAAAATTCAAAGTATAATGTGTAATATTCTATTTTTTAAAAAGATCAAAGATCCCAATAAACTTCTCGTAAATACGCAAGGAAGGAATAAGAAGATATTTCTTAAATTGGTAATGTAGTAAAAAAATAACTTACCCTTTTACCTCCAACAAATTTGTTAACAAGGCTATTAAACTGCTCCGCTGCATTATTGTTTTTATTAATTAAAAATGAATATGAATTATTCAGAACTCTTTGCAGGCACGTCATAATGTCCTCATTAAAACCACATTTCGTTAACTCTGGCATTAGATTTTTTTCTTGGTCTTTTGTTCCTTTGCAAAAATATTCTTCGCAATTTGAATGCTGGCCGAATATATGGGCCACAGAATTTTTTATGTCATTCTGGAACAACCGTATTTTTTCAGCCAAAGTAACACTCATCTGGAAACGAAAAGCGGCAGCCTTTTTTATTGATATTCGAAATCTTAATATATTTGACTCCAATTTTCTTCTCAAATTTAATGGAATTTGTAGATTGCTTGATGGACTCATTCTTTTCTTTGACAAATCTTTTAATTTATGACTAAGATTTCTAAATAAATGGTTAACACATTCAATTTTTCGAATAGGCGTGGCTCCATAAGGTTTATGCAAAGACAATTTTTTTGTTATACTGCTATCGCCATCACCAACTAACGTTGTGTACTTTAATCCATGCATCTCGACACTATGTTGGAACCCGTCGAGAATAATCGCACTTTCCATGGATGTTGATGACCCTTTCCAATTCTTGGCACACTGATGTTGAGGTACATTTTTGTTTTTGGTTTCAAATCTCAAGCATATTGTGCAAAACTTATTTTTAACACCCATAAATAAAACCTTTTTGGTAGCTTCTCCAATAATAACAGCTACTCCAGATAATGCGTTATAATTTGTCTTATACGATCTTTTGGACCATGCTCCATCTGCAATAACTGTTATATATGGTGTGCCCGACGAATCGACATCTCCTTTTTTCTTTGGCTATTGCAGCTTCTTCTTCACCAGCTTTTATCAGCTCATTTAGAAATACCTTCTCAACTATTTTTTCCATTTTATTTTGAACTGTGTGGTACTTGACAGGATTTAGAGCTGGCATATTTAAAACAGAAGTAAATTCCTCCAATTGCCATTGTCCATTTCAATGCAATTGTTACCTATAAGGAATCAAAAAATATTCATAAGTTATAAAGATAATTTTAAGTTATCATGTAAAGTATTGGTACCCGATTAAATCTTTATTGATAATAATGTTGGAATGAAAAAATGCGATGCTTTGTGAGCAACGACCATATTATATATATTTTTTAGTAGTAAATGATATTAATTTACATACTTTGTATTTTATTAAAAAGTAGTTTTAACATTTAATTATTTGAATAAAAGCTAGCATTAAACGTAAACAAAATAAGTAATCTACATGTGACTTACCTATAACTGCTGTCATATTGACATCCAAATTCGTGGTTGGGTCGTCAGTATTTAAATGAGAGGTTATTCCACACATTTTGCATTTGACTGTGAACGATGAAAAATAACCATTTCTGTTTTCATTTATGATATCGCACTGTGATAGAGTACAATTAAATAACGGATTATGTTCAAAATTCTTGATTTGATCCCAAAAATGTGAAATGTTCACTAGTCTTCGTCCCTCAATTTTGTAAGGCGAATCCTCCGTTACAACTTCAATGTTGAGTTCATCTCCTGCTATGGACTGTTCTTGAACATTTTCAGTGCTAGGACCAGGAAGGCTATCTGCTAATTCAGCTCTTTCGGGCACTGCATAAATATTGTCAATGCCTATATCTTCAACCGCATTCCGTAAATTCCTTTAAATAAAATTTTAGGTTATAAATTAGGTTAGGTGAGTTATAACTTTATGTAATTTTTTAACAAAAGTAAATATTCCATTTTAAAAATGACAATATTAAAAAATATATAAAAATCAAACAAATTATAACAATATATTCTAAAATATGTTCATTAGATCAATTAAATTTTTCGGGTAGGTACTTACCGCATTCTGGATTGAGCATATCGTCGTTTACCCAATTTGGCTGTTACTTTCTTTTTTCCATATTTTTCACAATAAAAGTTCAAAACTCACAAAAACAATCACTTCACTCCACAAATATTTCAAAATATTCCTGACAAAGAATGAACAAGAATAAAATAAATTCACCAATTTTCGGTTATTTATGGAATAATAATTAGTAGGTAGCTACCTACAGATTAAAAGGTTTAATGGATTTATAGTTATTCCAAAGAATTTTAATTCCCTTTTATTATTTATCAAGCAATAAAGATTATTATGTACCTACTAAGAATTTCTATAAAGTTATTCTAAAGGTAAATAAGGAAATTGCGGATTGATAGCAACTAATTTGGTTTTGATTAAATATTCCATGAATTTAGGCTAATAGCATATTTAATATTCAGAATTCTTTTGTACTATGACAAATCTACTTATAAAATATATTTAAAAAGATATAGGTAATAAATATTAAGTCCTAAATGTTCATTTAATTTCGTTAAATTATTTATAAAAATGTAAAAGGAAATTAAAACATACTGTAATTTTATTAAATATAAAAATCTAGAAAAAAACAACTCAAATTTTCAAAACAATCGATCGGAAAATAACGGCGTTTGATTTTTATTTCAGGGGTATGTAATATTAAATGTGATTAAAAAGGTTTTTTTTATTCACGTATATATAAAATTTTATTTCAATTAGTTTTCTTAGTCTTATGAATTTTCTGAATGGTAAAATCCCATTAAATATCCCTTGTCACTGTCATGGTAAAAATTTCTTTAAAATCCCTTTAGCCGTTTTTTCTAGATAGTGTTAGCAAATTTACTTCACACTGACATCCAAAAATGGTTCCGCAAACAAATATTTTTCGGTCAGGTATCTCCACAACGTAAAAATCAATCAAACCAATTTTTTTCTTATCACAATAATTCTTCCCCTCTATTATATTCAAACGGAATACGGGATGAATAATTAAAGACACGTAAAACAAAATTCCTGGATTATCATACATAAAAAACATTGCCATATAGTCACAGTTTTTCTAGGTCTATTTATCGATTTTTAATTAGTAATAATAATTTCTTTCCCAGAAATAGAATTATACCTACTTTTTTTTAGTTAAAAGTTTTAAAAAAATAAGAAAAGTTATCTTAAAATGTTTCAACTAAAAAGGTGTCTATAAATTTAACGATTCTTTAAAAATTTTATACATTTCAATTTTTTTTAAAAATGTTTTTTTAATTTCTCTCCTTAATACCCTCAATAATGTAGCCTAATTTAATTTTTTAAAGTTTATTTATTTATAATTAAATTATATTAATAGTTTTGGAGATATTCAGAATAAAAAAATACCGATGCCTGGTAATAAAATTATCGGCTGGGTGGTTATTGTATTCGTTGTAAAATCCTTATCTGATCAGTTGAAACTACCGATGTAATAATATTACGAATTTAATATGTGTATGCCGCCCGTACCCAAGCCCATCTCTAATTTCCTACCGACCCAAAATTCTAGCCCATGGAAGATTTAATATACGTCGACTTATGATTTGTAATCTACGTCAGCATTTAAAATATCCCGGCTTATCTCTGTTCGAACTTTGTGGGTGCTTCCGACACCGATTTTACGGACAGGGTATGTATTCCTCTTAAGCAAAAAGTACCTCAATGTCTTCAAGGATTTTTCTATCTTTAATATTATAAAGAGTAATTTTCTGTGTTGAATGCTGACCAGGTGATTTTTACATTGATTAAATTTAATCTACACACAGTAAAATGAATCATTATTATTTTACTGTTATATTCAGTTTACAATCACCGGCGAGTTTACATTGACGATCATAAACTAGTTTCTGCTATCAAATGTTCATCGCACAGTTTTTATATTGCGATTTAATAGATATTCTTTTTAGCAATCTGACGAATTGGGTCATATAGTTAAATTATAGAATTAATTGCCGTAAAAGGTAATAAAATTACTCTTTTAGTTACATTCCTTCAAAAAGTATTTCTTACAACATTGAACATACGTTTTTACTTGGATATTCCATATTTTTCAGCCACTTACTGCTATACAGATCATGGAATACTCCATTTAAGACACTTCACTTTGTGCCTTGTCGCACCAGTGTAGAAACCGAATGCGTGCCCTCTACCAAGAGATGGGCTGGAGCTTATTTAAAGATGGCGGATTACCTAGCCATAGAATGACTATACTGGTAGTGTTAAATTGGCCAGTTACAGCATAAAGATATCTCTTTTGATGAAATAATTAGATAAATAATAAGAAATTAACACGATTTAGTACCTAAGTCATAATTTTATTAATATGTAAATAATCTGAACATTGTAAAAGGCAATAACAAAAGGCGTCGGGCATGAAAAACAATGTTGCTCTTTAAGAAGCATTTATAAGGCTGATTTGCTGCATTGTAAGTCACTACAACGCCAATATACCTAGAAATTTAATATTTAAACAACAGTTACAAAACACTTCAAACTACGCGTTTTGGAAACATAAAATACTCTCAGCAAAATTATTTTACAGTAACAACATGATTTTAATTTTTTTTATTTTAATTTTTGCATAAAATTTAAAAACAATAACATTTTTGAATAGAGAATGAAGAGACCTTTCAAATGATATATCACAAGCCTATACTTCCCATTTAAAAAATTGGGGGTTGTACCTGTCATTCTAAGGGGGTTGAAGGTAGGGGTTGCATTTTCACGTTAAAGAATGTCAAGTTATAATTTAAATTTGACGTGTTTCGGGATTTTTTATAAATATGTACAGTAACCGAAATAATGAATTTATTCCATTTGGCTTTTACACACTGTATATAAATTTGTTTATCAGTTTAAATTTACCTTATAACTTATGCCCTCAACAATTACAAAACTCATCAGAAGACATAAATTCTGATCGTGTCACTAATTATTAGCCAAATAATCCTTGTAACGGTTTCTTATACACTCTGAATTCCATTTGGGTTATTTATTAAACTTTTTTTAACATAACTTGACTGAATATCCCTATAAATGTTCCTAACTAAGCCAAATTAAACGCTTTAATTTTTCTTCTTCTTACAGCTACAGCTCAAGAATACTAAAACTAAAATGACTAATTTTGAGGTTAGGTCTAGTTACTGTTGCACAATATGGTACAAACTATAAAAAAGGGGAAAACAATCGACTATTGTTCCTGGAAATTGGAAAAAAGGGGACGTTATAATGGTCAAAAACTAGGGTGGAACGTTACTTAGATGACCCCGCCTCAGTGCAAGAAATCAATGGGCTTGAATTAAAATGTAGATTAAAGATCTTGAAAAACAAAAAAAATCTTATTTAAGTTCCTAAGAGGTACCTTTATAATTCTTGTATTCTTCAAAATGGCAAATTTATTGCAGGATCCCTTTATTTAGAGAGTCTGAAGCAAAAATCGTCTTATAACTAGCGTTTTTGGGAGCAATTTATTACAGTAGATGGAGAAAAACTATAAGAGAAGAGTTTTGCTGTATAATTAAGTTTCTAAGAACATCCTTGAAGCAAAATCAAAGAACCTCTATAAAACTTTCTTATAAATTGGCTGTAACAATATTCGTACAGTAAATCAATAAGTCTGTATTGGTAGAGATAAATGCACTTAACAAAAACCATTACCAATTATTCAACCCATATATATCATATAAGGGAGCCAATATGTAAGGCGGGGATTGCTAACTCCATTTAGAGGACCCGAATCTTAAGTGCTCTATCAGGTCTAAATGCTCTATCACCTGCATAAATAAGAGACACATGGTATGCCACTGGGAGCTGGCCTTCTTAAATTGCCAAATTCTTAAATTTCCTAATCCCGAGAACTATACTGACCATTTGTTCAGGAGGACATCAGAACCGCTTTTGGCTAATTAAGGTGTTGATGTCCTCGGATTAAAGCGTCATGGAGGTTGGCGTTTATCGACAGTGGCAGAAAGCTATGTAGAAGATTCTCTTCAAAATAAAATAGATTTTGCCGAAAAAATATTGTGCAACACTAGTAATACTACTAATGTATGCGATTCTGCAGGAGTTTCTGTTAGAAGTGAAACCACAGCCCAAACAAGTGGGATTTCATTTAATAATTTAAAAAATTGTACCATAAGTTTCAATATTAATAAACAATTCGTTAGTTTCCTTTATTCTTTCAAAAAATAAAATTAACTCGACGGTAAGTGAATTAGGTACTTACCGTCGAGTTGCTAGTAAATCTCACCTACTGACGTAAAATCTGTCACGGTAAACAGTCCAAAATTACCAATTCTGCAAAAAAATGATCTATTTACTTCTGCACTTAAAAAAAATGTAGTATCCTAATAGGAAGTACTGATAGTAGTACTGATAAACAAATGTAAAAATAAATAAAATTTAGAAAATAAGGCCATTTTTAAATATTTTAAGATCGATTATATTTAATCACTCAAAATGTATCTCCTGCTAAACTGTCGTTAACAAATACCGTTACAATTTAAACTGCAATCTCATCATAGATTGTATTTCATAAATATCCGAGTCATCTAATAAAATTTCTAATACAAAAAACTTCATTTTGATTGTTAAATCATTTTAATATCATAGGACGGTCATGGACAATCTCTTAGGGATGTAGTGAAAGTAGTGAAAGAATCGTATCAGTATATATAGCGAACTTTCCAGAAACATATCATCAGTTGATTCACTTATTTACAGTCTTGTACATCTACCCAAGCATAGTACAATGAATTATTTTGTAAGTTAATAATTTGTTTTATGAATAGTTTGATGTGGAATTGCTATAGTGTTTTTAACGGCAGTGCTCCTTTTTTGTGATATTATTTCAGGAATTGTTTATTTCTTCTTATTTACACTCAAATTGTTAGTGGAAAACATACCCTAAATTAAAATTTTGCTTATTTGTTAATGTTTTTTATCTATTAGGTAACAATAGTGTTTGGTTTGTATTTTTAGTGTAATTCATTTTTAAACCTTAAAGTTGTACAAATAATTTCACGTGGCGTTTTAGTAAGCGACATTCTTTCCTCCGTTTTGTTAATTATTAAACTATTATTCCAATTGTAAGGTATACTATTACTGTAGTACTTCTTATCAATCATATTTTCAAATCCTCTTAACTTGAATTCTTTTCTCTATTTTTTCTCTTACATATAATGGTAATTCAACGAAAATCAAATTTATCAAAGCTATATTGTCTATATTTGTATTTATTTCTAGTAATAAGCCTTCTTTTTTAAAGCATAATCTAGAAATAAGCCACTTAAATATTTAAAATTTATTGCAAACATTATGGAAAATTCCATAACATTTTTTTCAAACTTTCCATTCAGAGTTTAGCTTGTTTTTTATTGACATCAAGCTGTACCAATCTTTACCTGCATACTCCAAGAAAAACCTTATCATCTTAATTTTGTCTAAATCTTCTTTTATTTCCAATATTCTGCAATTAATTTCATAAGTATCTAGCCACTGATTTACATTTATCCTTTTCCAGTAGAATAAAATTATCAGCAACCTTGCTTAGATTTTTGTTTATTTTATCAGGATGTTTATCTTTTAAAGCAAATTTCCCCAAAATTTTAATTAGGTTTGTATCAGCCTCTTGTTTTTGTAGGTATTGGCTATCTTTATTTTGAACTAGAAGGTACTTTCCAATTACCATTTTACCAGCTTTATCTTTGTAAAATCTTAACAAATCTTCACTCAAGTTGAATACATTTTTTCTTTTTGTTCTTCTTTGAAGTGTTTTTATAACTTTCTTAAATTCTGGTAACTTGGCCAGTTTAGAATGATTTTTCAATATTAGCTAGTTTTTTCTTTTTACACAAATTGGCGATTTGTAAGGTTTTTGGAAAAATGCAAATTGCCTGAAATGAAATAACCAAATCTGAAAATAGTGGATCTAAATGCCCATACCTTCTATTATCTTCAATAAGTTTCAATATTAAAAGTTTTTAACCATCCACAAACTTCAAAATAAAATTTTAAAACTGTAAAAAAAATAATTTGTCATGACCATGCCTTGATGTCACTTATACAAGCTTACATACCAAATTGTAATATTTGTTAGTATTTCTTCAGGACAGATAATTGTTTCATCTACCAAATAAATGGTTTTATTTTACAAAAGGGTTTAAAAAAAGTATATTAACACTTTCAACTCGTGATGTTAATAAAACAGCGACAAAAGACCTTCCAATTAACTACTTACCTTCGTCAAAATAAGTTGGAGGCAACCGACAGAAACAAATCTGATGCGGTTTCTCAATTAAATCCGAATCAATTAAAACTCAGAACAGTGCCAATTTTACTCTGAACATTTCATTTACAAATTCGAAGCAAGAACAAAGAAACTTCAAAGGCATGCACTGAATTCGATGTCAAATTACTCAAGTGGCGCATTTTAATATGTGACATGGCAAACATCCACGTATATAATTGTTTAATATTTATTTTCACCGTTAATTTTTTAGTAATTCATTAACACCATTAAACTATTAATTTGTTTTCTTCTAACGCTATATATTAATATTTTTTTATGTTGTATTGTTACAAATAGTAGTTTTCTGTAAAACGTTTACATACCGTTAAAAAGCAACAGTTCACATCTCTTTGTTTGTTCCACTTCTCTGTTCTTTCTTGCTAATAATTAGAAATTTAATATTAATGTGTTTCGAAGGGGAATTCTCCGTTAATTGGTTGACTTTCAATTCATCTTTATATTATATTTCTTTCGCGTTACTTTTTCTTAAAAATTCAACTAAATTTTACACTTTTACTTTCACTGATAAATCGTACACTTTCTTTATTCAAATGAATTATTTTTATTACTTTATAATATTAAAATTGAATGCTAATATAATTACTAATATTTTATTCATCATTATTAAAGTCTCTCTTTTTTTTTCCAGTTGTGTGTATCTTTCTTAGTGGCTCTTGCTACCGTAAATGCCAGCTTTTCAGGCAGTTACGGAGGTCATGAAGGTTATGGTGGAGATGGAGGCGGACACGATATATCGCACACAGTCGAAATAACGAAGCACGTTCCTATTCCTGTTTATAAACATGAGGCAGTACCTATACCACACACTATTCCCGTACCAGTCCCTAAGCCAGTAGCTGTACCAGTACCTCAACCTTATCCCGTTCACGTAAAAGTACCCCAACCTGTCGCTGTACCCGTTATTAAGACCATCACTATTCCTGTAGAAAAACCAGTACCATACAAAGTAGAGAAGGAAATTCCATACCACGTTGAAAAACCAGTGCCAGTTCCAGTAGAAAAGCACGTACCAATCAAGATCCCCAGGCCAGTACCTGTCAAAGTACCAGTTTACAAGGTGGTCTACCATCATAGCAAACATTAAGTGAAAGACGCAAGACTGATACGTTCTCATTTTTTTTGTTTTCATCTCATTTCATCTTCATCATCGTTTCTCTTCTTCATTTTCTTGTTGAATGTTTTCAATGCTAATTTAATTGTTATGTTATTTGTTACGTATTTTTGTTGAATAGATTTGTACTTTTATAAGAAGTGTTTTATTTCTTTTTGGTAAAAAGCTTTTTAAAATTCCTTGAATCTTCTTGGAAAGGGATAATATTTAGAAGGATCCATACTTTATAATAAATCTGTTATATCGAAGAAACTTTAAAAATGATATTTAGATTTAATAAAGTTTATATCTATTTTGAATCATTTGCAAAAATAATCCCAATAATTATAATTAAACCTACCAAATACATTTGAATTGTACACCTGTAAAAACAAAATAAATACACTAGTCACAAAAAGTATTGCATAAGTGATTTATGAATAAAGTTTTTATTATTTTTTTTTTCATTTTTTTTGGGAAATGATATGTAATGAAATTGAAAGTAGTTTATTTAATTAAAATTAAAAATCAAAAAGTAATGGGGATAAATAATGAACATTACAATTATTCTAGAAAAATTAAATAATATAAAGTAACAAAATAACAAATTTAAACGATAAATTTACCATTTTAATATCTGGTATTGCCACCTTTGGCTCTAAAAACATCTCTCATTTTCCGTGAAAGATTTCTTATCAGGTCACTTCATCATCATCATCATCATCAGCACCTAACAATTCTAAGGAATTATGGCGAAAAACGCTTCAGGAAGCATTTTTTTTGGAATCCAATTTCTAGTCGAGGTGGATTATTCCTTGTTTTACCCTATAAGTTTATACGTGTTTTTGCTGTGGCTGTTATCCTTCTCCATACGTTCCGATCTCTGCATTTTGTTTTCCAATTTTTGATATTCATATTCTTGAGATCTTTTATTTCATCCCACCACCTTTTCCTCGGTCTTCCTCTGCTTCTCGGTCCTAGCGGTGTATAAACGGTAATTTCACGATTTCTGTTGGTTCCCTTCTCATTATATGACCGAGCCATTCTAGTCGAGTGCCTTTATATATTTAACTATGTTTTCCCCATTCAACCTTTCTTCTATTTCCGCATTCGTCTTTAATCTTCTCTGTCCATCTTCTGTTAGCATCGTTCTAACTATTTTTCTTTCAAATCTTTTTAGATCTTCTTCTTCTTTTTGATTTTTTATGGTTGTCTTCATAGCATATGTTACGACAGGTCTTATGAGAGTTTTATAGATATTTAATTTGGTTTTTATCTTTAGTTGTTTACTTTTCAGCAGAGATTTGTTTTTCCCTCTTAAGATTCTTTCTGCAACTCTTTCTTTCCCTGTTTTATCGATGGTCACTCGTTCGTATTTGTGGTAGGTTGTAATTAAGTGTTTATCTGGGTTATTTTCATTACTCTGGGTTAGTTTCAAATTCTTGTCTTAATTTATTTGCAGGCTAAATTTTTTTGCTTCTTTGTCCAATCTATCTATAGCTCTGATAAGTGACGATTTTGTGCTTGATATTATGGTTATGTCATCGGCATACGCAACTATTTGTATTTGGTTGGTCATGAAGCTTTTGCTGTTAAGACTGGCTTTTCTAAGTATTCCTTCCAATACTAAATTGAATAATGTTGGTGATATTGCGTCGCCTCGTTTTACTCCACTATTGATTTCGAATTCTCCTGTTGTGATTCCCTGGAATGTGACTGTAGCTTAGGCTCATTTCTATCAACTTTCTAATTTTAGATGGTATTTTCAGTTCTATCAGTTCTTCTACCATTTTCTTTCTATATAGTGAATCGAAGGTCTTAAAATTGACGAATAGAGTATGTAGATCCCTGTTATATTCCTGAAATTTTTGGTATAATTGTTCAACTGTGTGTATGGCGTTAATGGTGGATATTCCCGGTCTAAATCCATTTTGGTAGTCACCTAAGATGTTTTCAGCATGTTTTTTGAGTCTGTTGTTGAGAAGGTTGGAAAATAGTTGATAAGCTGTTTTCAGTAGGATTATTGCTCTGTAGTTTTTACATTGCACTTTATCCCCCTTTTTATATATAGGTACAATTACGCCGGTGGACCGTTCTTCTGGGATTTGTCTTCTGTCCATATTTGTCATATCAGTAAATTAACTTGTTTGTGCAGTTCTTCTCGTCCATATTTTATAAGCTCTGCTACTATTCCGTCTTGTCCTGCTGCCTTACCGTTTCTCAGTTTTTTAATTTCTTGTATTACTTGTTTGTGTTGTCATGTATATCTAGTTCAGTCGTCAGATCTTCATCCATATGCGTTGCGGAAACAACTACTTTGTTGAAAGTCTTTCTGTAATATTCTTCCCAGATTTTACTTATTTTTTGTGGGTCGTATTCAGGTCACTTATGGAATACAAATCCAAATTTTCCCATTTTTCTTTTAAAACATGTTTCAGCTCAAGGTTTTTTTGAGTGATATTACGAATTCTTATGCGCCTGTCCAGGTAGTCCCAAACATGTTCAATTGGGTTTAGGTCTGGACTAACTGCTGGCCAATCTAAAACTTGGATATCAACCTCTTGAAGGTATTCCATTGCTATTCTGGCAACGTGCGGGCGAGCGTTATCATGCTTTAGAATAAAATTCTCTCCAATGATTGAAACAAATGGCACTAATTTTTCCTCAAGAACCTCCCTCACAGACCGCTCAGCTGTCAGTGATCCCCTAAGAAACACAATTAACTCCATGTGGCCTTCAAAACAGATGCCTCTTCATACTATAATCGAACCACCTCCATAATTTATGTCTGCTCTTTCGTTACACTGAGCAAATCGCTCGTCCATAAACTGAAATACGTCTATCGGATCCAAAAAGTGAAAATCTTGATTCATCCGTATAAAGAATATCAGCCCAATCGTTAATATACCAAATTACATGTTCTCTTACGAACCTTAAACGTGCTACACGGTGTGCTCTGGTTAACAATGGAACAGTAAAGGCATTCTGGGTCTGATTCCAAAATTCCTTAATGTGTTTTTAACCGTATTGACAGATATTACGGACTCCAGAGATTTTACAAGACTCTAGAAACGCTGGATTGGTGGATTCCCATGAATTCAACAACATATTGCTGATATCGTCCATCTTCAAGCCACGATTTGAGCTGCTTGTTCTGGGGTTAAATGACTAATTTTTACTCAAATTGTTTCTAGACACTTCCAAATGAAAAATTAAACAAACGTACTGCACACAAGAAATTTTAAAATGTAAATAATACAAATAGGATTTATCAAAATGTATTAATATTTTGTTTTTCAACAAAAAGGCGATATAAACTGTGAATATTTTGGGCTTTTATACATCTAAAGGATACCATTCACTCATATTAAAATATTCTGAAAAATGTGATATTTTATTTTACACATTAATTCAACTTTAAAATTGTGCGATAGGTACTTATTTTGACGAGTGTATTTTTAATACAGCTTAATAAAAAATCTAAAAAAAACTGGTATTATATGAGATAAACTAAATGTATTAAAAGCAATTTACTGATATGCGATTAAATGGATCCGATTTTAAAATGGTTCGTCCACGTAGAAACAATTCCAATTTTTTGTTTTTTGTATTTTTAATCAGTGTCTTTGTAACTGTAAATTGTTTTAAATCCGGTTTTGCAGTGTCATTCCCTTGATTAAAAAATAGTATATATGGAAGAGTTTCGTAGAAGAGTTAATGCAGCGAACAAAATAAAAAATGTCAAAATTATTGCAATGGGACAGAAAGCTCAAGCTCAGCTGCACTGAGTAGAAAGAGGAATAATTATATAAATGAAACACAAAGTCAAAAACACAAAGGTGCAAAACGACCGATTCAGTGCCTCAATTGATGGGTGCTAAACAGATAAACCCGTTAAACTTATTAATTAACTGGATAGACCAATCTTCTGAAAGACTAATAACCGTTTCTGGCTGACTTTTCCGGAGTAAGGCCCATTTTCACCAACAGTGTCTTTTTATTTTCAACTATATAGGAATATTTTTTTATAATATCAACCAATATATTTTTATCTTCAACCTTCTTTTTTCGGTTAGGTTAGGTTTTTTTTTTTTTATTTTTCATTGTAAACACAAAATAAGGAACATGATAACGTTTTCAAATCGCAATTATGGACACAGAACAAAACATCTTCATAGAACAATCGAGTTTTCGGACCTCCACAACGTTGCCAAATTGATTTGCTGATCTAATCGTTATTTAATAAATCGCGATCAAATCGGATGATTTGATACATGGTGTAACGGGAAATATAGTTAAGTCGGCTTGACTATTAAGTAGAGAAACTGGGCCTAAGAATATATAAAGTATAATTTAATTAAAATAGTTAATTGCAGTCATTGTTTTTTCATAATTAATATTACATTATTAACTACCATAGTTTAAATACATTTTTTTCATACTGTACGGTAAAGTGCCATTTCCCGGACTCGTTTGAGCACTTTACGGTACACTTGTACTTTACAGTACTCTTCAATTCTCCCAATGTTGTTTAAAATAATAATTGAATCAACATAAACTAAGCTTTTATTCTAGTTTTTGAAGATTGACATTAATTGTACAACTGCTGTTGCCAGCAATACGTATTAATGGAGTTGTTGATGGATTTACAGTGTTTTTTGTAATCGCTGAAGACGTGTGGCTGTGATGTAGCACTTCAACAAAAGTTTCGCCCTTTGGATCATTCTTGCAACCTTGTTTTTGCCTTCAATCGATTCTTCTACGAGAGTTCTCTGAAAAGTCCTCGACCTAACAAAGATACTGGACATTTTTTCTTCAAATTAAATTTTATTTTTCTACATAGTCTATACACTTCCCCCAGCGATGCTCCCATCTCTTCAACCCGTCCAAATAGTACTCGGCGTCTTTCTCTGCAAAATAGTTGTTTACGAAGGTGATGGCCTCCTTATTCGACGAAAATCTCTGTCCTCCTTTTAGCTTAGGGAACAAAAAAAAGTCGCTTGGGGCTAGATCTGGTGAGTAAGGAGGGTGGTCAAGCAGTTTAAACCGTAATTCGTGGATTTTCGCCATGGCAACCGCTGAGGTGTGAGACGGCGCATTGTCTTGGTGAAACAAAATTCTTTTTTTCTGCAAATGTGGCCGTTTTCCACAATTTCTGCCTTCAGCTTGTCAAGTAATGATGCGTAGTATGCTCCTGTAATGGTTTTTCCTTTTTGAAGATAATCGATTAAGATAACTCCATGACTATTCCAGAAAACAGTTGCATTACTTTCCCAGCCGAAGGAACAACCTTTTCTTTTTGGGAGACGATTCCCCCTTCGCAGTCCATTGTTTTGACTGAGTTTTTGTTTCTGGAGTATAATGGTGTAAAGTTTCATCTACAGTAATTAATCGGCACCAAAACTCTAATTTATTGCGCCTAAACTGCGCCAACAGAGAGTTGGAAATGTTCATTCGAACACGTTTTTGGTCCAAAGTGAGCAAACGCGGCACCCAACGCTCGGGCAGCTTTCTCATGACTAAATCTTGATTCAATATGTGACAAACACGTTCTTTGGACATGTTTATAGCCCCTGCTATCTCTCTAATTTTAATTCGACGGTTGTCTAGCACCATTTGGTGAACTTGAGCGATATTATCGTCAGTGCTTGCAGTTTTTGGACGTCCCGAACGTTCATTGTCACCTAAGCTAATACAGCCACGTTTAAATTCAGCAGCCCAAAATTTCACGGTTGTAAATGATGGTGCAGAGTCCCCGTACACAGCGTCCAACTACAACTACGGGTACAAAATGGCTGAAATTTTAGTGGGTACCTTTCAAAGCATGCGCAAACACATTCCCCAACTTTTGTTTACGAGTGCTGCCATCTTCATATACTCCTGAAGCAATGACCTGTATACTTTTCTGGTTGGTCTAGTTTTAAGAACTCAGCTATTTTCTTAGGTGCTTCGCCAACAGTATGTATACCAGCTCTTTGAGACAGACATTTTTCTTGTCTATAGCCCACCAAAAGAGCTTTCAGGAAGACGTGTTGCCGTAAATTGATGTATAGTGAACCTCATCACTGTTGATTACAGTGAAAGTTCGTCGGATATGCGTTTTTGTCTGGTTAATCTTTACTACTAGCTGAGTACCCGTATCCTCCACATCACTAACTTCTAAACAATAGATCTCTTCCCTTCGGCAACCTCCAGCAATGGTAAAATTATTAATTTATACGTGAAACATTAAATTTTAATAAAGCTAGCGATTCTTGTGAAAGAACTTTTTAACGTTCACCTAACTATATTTACTAAATTTTATATTATAACTAATCACCAAGAATTTACTTCTGTAATCAAGGATTATTTGAAATAAACAATAAGCCGGAACTTAATACTAGATCAATTTTCTTTCTCTTTCTATTCTCTCTCTGTTCTTAGCTAATCGATATTTTGTTCCACCGTATTAACATTACATATTAACAAGTAGGGCGAAGCAGCGCTTAATAAAATAAAACAAATGTTTGTTTTATCTGCAATTTTCAACGATTGTTTTATTTATATTCGTAAAAGTCGATTCCTTTTTCTTACTGTTAGTTCTATTTCTCTTTCCGGATTCCATTGTGTTAATTTATTTTTTCTGAAATCGCTTGGAAATGGCTGTTCTCGGATCAATTTCTAACCCCAAAGTACGCTAATCTGGTACAATAGTCCGTTGCTAGCCAACGAACATTCCTGTACTGAACGAGAAAAATATTCCCGGCCTAGGCCTAGAAAAATCTGTCCCTCTTGCTAAATATTTTCTATAAAAGGGTATATATGTCTCATTTATTATAAAAGACCTTGGTTTATTAGTTTTATTATCAGGTATTTTAATTAAAAGTTAAGATCCCAAATCGTCTACGTCGTTCAATGATTAATAAAGGTTTCAATATGCTCAAGGCTCAAAACTTTTGATTTTTGGGTTTGTTGTTGTCACTTTGACGTTTTAGGATAACACACAATTTTAAATAGAAAATCGCATTATTGAATGTGATTTCACAAAAAATAGTATGTGCACCTCGGGGTAAAAGCACATTCCCAGACATTGTCGTCGCTTTTACTCCTAGATACACAATATACTATTTTTAGTGTGCTTCGGTGTTTATGCTTAAAATGTATTTTATCGAAAAATTATAATCTTAAAACTTAAATAAAATAAGAGCTGCTTGATTAATTTTTTCAACTAATTCTTTGTTGTAATTAATATGCTTGTTATTGTTTTGTCAAAGTTATTTTTTTTATTTCCCCACTTTCCCCCAACCAGTTTCTATTCTTTGTCACAGTTGGTGATTAGATTGCTTTTTTATAATCGGAAATGAATGCCGTTAATAATTAATCAAAGATTATTTTTCAAATTTGAAAGTAAAAGTTCTTTATACTGCTAACGGAACTATTATAGGTAGGTGAAAGGAGAAAGGGAACATTTTGTTAGATCCGTACTTGTACAGGGTTTCTCATTATATTTTGACCACCACTTATTTTCCTTAATTTTCTTCACCGACCAAAAATGTAGCAGTAGACTGAATTTTGCATAAGAGACGTACCCAATAACTCTAATATTTTTAATGGGTCACCCTGTATTTTATATTTATCGTTTTGAGTAGCCCTGTAATTTAGCCTTAAACAATCTCGTAGGAAAAATAGGTCAATCTCTAAGACAATGGGAGCTGACAGCCTTCAACGATATTGAAGGAGCTATTAATAATGTCCTACCCCAATCACTCTACGACTCAATTCACTGTAGAGGATTTAGCAGAATAATATGCAACTGGATCAAAAACATGCTTAAAAATCGATATATAGTGTCATCACTGCAGGGAGAATCGGTCAGGGGGGAGTTCTTTCTCCCCTCCTGTGGTCTCTCCTGGTTGACTCCCTTCTGAACAACCTCTCTCGGCAGGGGGTGGATTTTCAGTGCTATGCAGATGATCTGGTTTTAATAGTTAGAGGCAAATTTGAAGAGGTTATCTCGGAGATCCTTCAGGATGCCCTAAATATGGTTAACAGTTGGTGTGAGGTGGAGCAGTTGTTAACCCCCGCAAGACTGTTATTGTTCCTTTTACAAAGAGGAGAAAGCTAAGTAAGCTTCGCCAAACAATTTTATATGGCGAAACGATTCCTTTTGCGACGGAGGTAAAATATCTGGTGATCGTCTTGGATAGTAAACTTACCTGGAACGCCCATGTGAAAAGAACAATAAATAAAGCAAGGATTTCCCTGTGGAATCTCAGGAGAATCTGTGGCAAATCTGGGGGAAAGAACCCCAAACAGATTTACTGGATTTATCAAACAGTGATAAAACCAATGATCACGTATGGCTGGGTGGCCTGGTGGTCCAAGAGACTCCAGAAATCCACCAGAGCAAGTTTGTCTGGACTTCAGCGACTGGCATGCGTGGCCATTGCAGGGGCAATCCTGGATCTAACCCCACTCCATTTACTATTGGGGAAGGAGGCCAGGATGGTGTCCTATAGGCTCCTGTCGGTGGATAGTCAAGTGAAAGGAGAGAGGCTCTGGGACCACTCGGACCTGATGCGTTATATTAAAGATCACCATACGCTTGGGATGGTCTCAGATATCCTAGCTACCCGGACGCACGTAGAACAGTCCTTTAAATTATTCTTCCTGAAGAGAGGCGAATTTGAAAAGGGGATCATCTTTTTCTCTGTGACTGACTACGTACTATACACTGATGGCTCCAAAATTCCAAAAGGAGTTGGAGCAGGAGGATACGGTAGCAAACCGATTGTTGAAATCGAAGTAAACATCGGCACGTATGCTAGCATCTTTCAGGAAGAAGTTTTCGCCATTGAATTGTGTGCAAGAGAGCTGATAATTCACCCTCTTGTAAACAAAAACATACATATTGTATCAGATAGCCAGGCAGCTCTTAAGGCACCGAGCTCCAACCGGCTTAATTCAAAGCTGGTATGGAACTGTATTAAATCCTTAGAACGTCTTGGTTCCAACAACAGGATAACTTTGCTCTAGGCACCAGGACATGGCGAAGTGGTGGGTAACAAAAGGCCGACACTTTTGCCGAAAAAGGAACAGAGTCTAGATTTATAGGACCTGAACCATTATTATTTGGCATTACCAAAAGTACTGCAAAAGATTATTTCCGGCTTGACAGAGAGGAAAATCCTCATATTCTGGAATCATATCCCAGGACTAATCCATTCGAAGACTTTCATTTCCAAAGCCTCGAAAAATATAACTAAGCAGATTCTGAAGTGGAATAGGAAAGACCTACGAATTCTTATAGGACTGCTTAGGGAACACTGTCGTCGAAGATACCAACTGAAGAAAATAGGTTTGAGTCAAACTTTAGACTGCCGCTTCTGCAGTGTGGAAAACGAGACTGCAGAACACATATTATATTTTTGCTCTGCCCTGGAAATTACTAGGCGCCACATTCTTGGTTTTCCAAAATTGGAGCCTAACGCCTTCAAAACAGGTCTCGCCGCAGACAACCAATGACTTCACAAGGAGGATTGGCTTGTAAGGCGATTTATAACTTTAGTGGTGAGCCACAATAGACCCAACGGTGGTCGCTAGCCCTGCAATTTCTGATTTAACATAGTGTAGCATTATTATTGAAGATTCATTTTATTGGGCACTCCCTTTGTGCAACAATCGGTCTGTTTAAGTTTTTTAATCGATACATATCAAATAATACAAGTTTTATTTGAAACTTTTTCATAAATAATAAAACTATTTGGAAGTTAGATAAATGAAGTGCCAATTTAGTTGACCGAGTTTCACAACCTATAATTAAGTTTCAAACACTGGTAATTTAAGTTCTAAATTACTTGAATTGATAGTAATACTGTGGAACATGTGCTGACAGTTAATAATCATTAAGATGACAGACATTATTAAAACAAGAGAGTTTTTTGCGGTTTTTAATTAAAAGTTCTGAAATATAACTCTCAATAATTATTTGGTTTCATTTTTTTTCAATAATATTTGAAAACTAAAATTACTTATTCCAGTTTGAATAATTTAAGTTTAATTTTGATTTTGTAAGGAGAATGTAAAAGGAAAAAGATGTGAGAAATATTAAATTTCAGCCGACTTCTTTAATTTAGTTTTTTTATTATATTTTAAACAAAAAGTTATCTGAGACTTCCCGTTAAACTGATCGCAGGAATTACATTTCTTGTCGCCTGTGAAAAAGGCCGTTACGTCCTTTGCCGAATAGCAATATATCAAGCACTCAGTGTCGTTATACGAAAAAAACTACTATACTCTCTAGTAAAGTCGTTGACTTTTTCCGTTAAATGGTACAAAATTGCTGAATCTTCATTCAAAGAAAAAGTAACTTAAGTTCTCAACTAATGAACAAGTAGGCGACGTTAAGATTTGGAATTGTTTTAACCCAAACAAGAACCTGTCTCAATTTTAGAATTGGTAATACCATCTGAAGTTTTAAACAAATTGTTAAATCATCTGAAGTATTTTAAAAAGTTAGTTTTTTTATTCCTTGACACTTGCTTCGATAAACTATCAACTTTAGATTGACATATTAAATCTACATTTTTTGTTCAGACCAGACCAAATATTTAAGTAATTACATAATCAGAATTGACTGTTCTGCGTTGTTCTAGTGGTACGGTTGCGACATGACCAGTTTTTCCGAAAAAAACAGGCGACTATTTGCTTAGAAGTGCTTCTTAAGCGAACAACTTTTTTTGGATTGGGATCATCTTGAAACCTCCATTCAGTCGACTGCTGTTTATTTTCGGGCTCATACGCGTAAATCCTAGATTCATCTCGATATTATAAACATGTTCCGAAGCACCACGATCGTATTTTTTTTTAGCATTTCCTTCGACTAATCGACACGAGCCTTTTTTTGAGCGATTGACAAATTGTGTGGGATCCAAAGTAAACAAATTTTTTTGAGCGTCAAATATATATGCAATATTAAGTGTATGCTGGTCCCACTAATGTCTCAATTTCACGATAGGTCACATGACAATCTTGCAATATCAGTTCGCGCGCAGCATCAATGGTTTTCGGAACCACAACTGATGTTGGGCGACCTGCACGAAATTCGTCTTGGATTGAATTACGGTCACGATTGAATTCATGATACCATCGATAAACACTAAACCTTAATGGAGCTTTATTGGCAAAAATTGAATTAAGTTCATCCACGTCGAAAGTTGTAAAAATTAATCGCACGAAAATTTTCACGATTTAATTCCATTTATTTTAAGTTACTGTAAACAACACCTGAAGTTGTAAATTACTGATATTTTAAACCAGATATTTTGGGATGCCTTACACCTTTTTTTGATATTACTTCTTTTGAACTGTTCATTTGCTTAGAGTCACAGGACCATAAATTAACTTGATCGACCCTTTTTTATACTCTAATTCATTCCTTTACATCCCGACAAATTCTTTTTTACTATTTTAAACGAACAGGTATATTGAATTTGAACTAATACATACATTCCATTCCATTCTATCTAATAAATTATTTTTTTAAATTATTCCTAGACTTTGTGTATTTCTATTATTATTCTATTATACCCTGTATAAAATAAAATAAAAACAAAAATTATAAAACCTACTTTAAAACGAGTTTTATCCGGTTACGACTTAATTTTATTTATAGGCAATTTACATTTTTATCGAAACCGAACAAAAAAACTTTAAATGTATTTTAACCATCACCATATTCGAAAATTTTAATCTAAATATGAATGGGAAAGCAGTCGAACAACATACCTATATCTTTAAAAATAAAAAAAAATATACCGTTTGGCAACAAACGTATAAATGTTTGAAAATCTATTAAAAATAGTATATTAAGTATGGAGATCGGTTACCCTTAACGTTCGACATGCTTATAACGTTTTTTGCACGATTGATACCATTGTAAATAATAAAATTAAACATTAAATAAACATTTTCATCATATTGACTAGTTTAGGTAATTCATTTTATCAAGATAGATACTTTGATTAAATTGATTGTACTAACCCTTACTTTTTGGAAGTACATCTTATTAAGAATAATAAAAAACTCTTCGTTTTAACAAACTTCCACTATTTATTTAAAAAACTGCTTTTTTAAAACTCAATGACAGCCGTTTCGCTAGACAACTAGCATCGTCAGATTGACATATTGAAGTATTAGGGCTAATAACATCTAGGCTTTAATATTGTTATGTCTTATTACTTCCATACTTGGTCTAGCCTTATAGCTACCTAATAAACATCAGGTACCTAGCTACAAACAAACAAATATATATAATGGCTATACACCCCTATGTGGGGCTAAGCAGCATAAGCTTTCTAGATCCTATTTCTTGGGTGGATCAGTCCCTTTTACTTATTTTATCTTCTTGACAATTTCTCTCCATTTTTTTCTATCTCTAGTTTTTCCCTGCCATTCTCTGACTCCGGCCCTGTGTAGATCTATTTCAACTTCTTGCAGCCATCTCGATCTTGGTCTTCCCCTTTTCTTTCTCCCGCCTGGATTCCATTGTACCATTGCATACGTCACTGCTTCATTTCCTGCTCTCCAAATATGACCTAGCCATCTGATTCTGTATTGCTTTATTTTGGTTACAACATCTTCTTCCAGTTCTTTCTTAATCTCGGCGTTTGTTCTGCTTCTATAATCACCTTGTTCTGTTTTGATTGGTCCTAGTATAGTTCTCATAATCTTCCTCTCAGCTATCCGTAGGTCTTCCTCATCTTTTTTAACCATTGTCATTGTCTCAGCTGCATGCAAAAATATTGGCCTGATTATTGTTTTATATATATTCATCTTTGTTTTCTTGGTTAGTATTTTGCTTTTAAGTAATCTTTTATTTGCGAAATAGGCTTTATTGACAGCTAGTATTTTTTCTTTTATTTCTGGCTTTCTTTCTCCGGTTTTGTTTATTGTCACTCCCAGGTATTTGAAATGTTCTACTTCTTCAAACTCTGTATTTCCTATTTTAATTTTATCTTTTATTGGTTTTTCCCCTAATCTTAAAATTTTTGTCTTTTCTTGATTTATTTTTAGCCCCATTGTCTCTCCTTTCTTTAATAATTCTTCTAGCATTTCCTTCATTAATTTTCTGTTCTTTGTGATTAAAACAATATCATCTGCATAGGCAATTATTTGTCCACCCTTTGTTCTCAAATTTCCCTTGTTTATGTCTTTTAGAACATATTCTAAGGCGTAGTTGATAAAGCATCTCCTGTTTTACTCCTTTATTTATAACGAATTCTTCTGTTTCCCCTCTTTGCGTCTTTATGCTAATTTTGGTCTTACTCATTGTCATTTTTATTAATTTTCTCAGTTTTTGTGGGATTTTTATTTTTTTTCAGTGCTACCATTAACTGTTTTCTTTTGATAGAGTCAAATGCCAAACAAACAAATAGTAACTTCAAAATGTCAATCTGACGATGCTAGTTGTCTAGCGAAACGGCTGTCATTGAGTTTTAAAAAAGCAGTTTTTTAAATAAATAGTGGAAGTTTGTTAAAACGAAGAGTTTTTTATTATTCTTAATAGATACTTTGGTTGTTAGGTAGTAACCAAGGTGCATAACAACAATGGAGAATTGAGTTTTAATTAGCTGTCAATAATTTTAAGTACAATTTTGATTATTATAAATTAAAATATGAGCGAAAGTGAATTTGAAGAAATTGAACGGGCTTGGGAAGAAGGGTGTTTCGCAATTATTCCCGAAAAACCCAAAATCCGTTATCAAAATACCTACCAAAGTTTTAATTAATGGAGCGAAGGCAAGAACTTAAGAATCGATGAAAAGACTCTATTGGCACATTTCGTTCAAAGACATATGCAGTTAAAAGCTCCTGGAAGCTCCTGGGCAGAATATTCCATAATTAAATCTACCGTTTTTCTTTATTTTAGCATTGATATTTTCAAGTTTTCAACTTTGATCGCGTTTTTGTAGAGAAAAAATGTTGGCTAGGCTATAGGCCTAAGAAAGCGAGCATTTTTACACGGGAAAAATTTCTGATGGAAGCATCGGATGAAGAATTTCTAATTCACAAGGTAATGTAAGCTAATTTAGATAAAAGAAATACTCTAATGAAGAATGATAATAAACTCTTAGTTTGAACCTAACTTTCAAGTTTATTTGAAAAATATGTTTTAAATTACAATGACGGCCCTTTCGCTGATTGGCATCATGATTGTAATTTAAAACATAACTTTTTTAAATAAACTTAGAAGTTACGTTCAAACGAAGAGTTTTTTATTATTCTTAAAAAGATGGACTTCCAAAAAGTAAGGGTTAGTACAATAAATTTACTCTGTTGAAGATTTTTTCATAATTTGTAGGTTGCAATGATATTGGGAATATTTGGTGCCTGTAAAAGAGAAGAATTATATAAAATTACTATGAATGACATCAAACAAACCGATGCTTTAATGATTGTAACAGTACCCAATACAAAAACGAGCATCCAGCGTGATTTTACAGACCAGACGATAAAATTCCATACTTAGAAATTCTGCAAAAGTATATAAAACTTCGTCCATTACAAGTAAAATCAAATCATTTGTTCTTAAGATACGCCAAAGGAAAATATGCTCAAGTAATAGGAAAAGGGAAAATCGGGGGCTGGCCTTCTGAAATTTCTAAATTCTTAAATTTGCCTAATTCTTTATTTCCTGTCCCATGATATTTTCACTTTATAGCCATAGTTACATAGCATAAATTCTGCTTTCTTTTCAAAGACCAAACTTCATTCTTTTCCCAAACCTATCAAATACTTCAACTCATGGTGTTCTTTATATTATCCATCTATAATAATGTGGAATGTGGAATTTACTCCAGATCCCTAAACCTAAATATAAAATGGGCAATGGGTTGTAATGCAAGTATAGCTCAGACAGAGCTAACTGCCGTCTCCATAGCCGCAAAAGAAATTACCAAAAGAGAAATCACTGGCAAAAACATCCGTATCCTTACGGACAGCGGACAAGTACTATTAGCCCTGAATAGGCCACGGATCACATCAGGTCTAGTATTAGAATGTCACATGGCCCTTACGAAAGCCTGAACAATAATGTGGTTACTCTAGGCTAGATAAAAGGTCATGGAATTTCAAAAGGCAACCGCATAGTTGACTCGTTGGCTTGAAAAGCTGCCTCCCAAAGGCTCTTGGGACCCGGTAGTCTTGTCAGCTTGCCGGCATCAGCGGTGGTTGACCTAGTAAAGGAACGCTCCCTTGACAAATTCAGGGAAAGATGGGACGAAGAAAAAGGTTGCATACTATCCAAGGAACTTCTGAAGTATCCGAATAGCGGAGCAGCCAAGAAATACGTGGCAATGACCAGAAAGGACCTGCGGTTGGTCACAGGTATACTTACTGGCCATTGTCATTTACGAAAACATCTGAACAGGTTAGGTTTATCTGACAGCCCACTATGTAGAGGATGTGAACAAGAAGATGAGACAGTTGAGCACGTCCTTTGTGATTGTCCGACACTCTCTCAAATAAGACTTTCTGTTTTCGGCGAGAACTGGCTAACACATGCCATGAGGGAGCTACCTACAGGCGACGTTATCACCTACTTTAAACAGGTAGGATGGTTGACGAGCCTATAGGTTAGGCTCAATCTCAGAAGGAAGCACAATGGGCCAAATGTGGCCTAAGTGCAGTGGGGAGACCCACCCTTCCAGAATTACAGATACAGATTGCCTAATCCCGAGAACTATAATGGCCATTCGTTCAGCTGGACATCAGCAACGATTTTGGCTAATAAAGGTGTTAATGTCCTCGGATTAAAGCGTCAGGGAACTTGGCATTCATCGACAGAAGATTCTCTTCAAAATAAGATAGATTTTGCCGAAAAAATATTGTGCAGTACTAGTGATACTACTAATGTATGCGATTCTGCAGTTTTTGTTAGAAGTAAAACCACAGCCCAAATAAGTGGGATTTCATTAAATAATTTAACAAATTATTTAATACCATAAGTTTCAATATTAATAAATAGTTTGTTAGTTAGCTTTATTCTTTCAAAAAACAAATTAAAATTAAAAGATTTTTTAACTCGACGGTAAGTGACTTACTTGGAGTTGAAGTTGGAGTACTTATTGTCGAGTTGGATTAGTTACCGTCGAGTTGCTAGTAAATGTCACATACTGACGTAAAATATGTCACGGTAAACAGTCAAAAATGATCAATCGTGCAAAAAAGGAGATTTAAAAACATATATTTAAAATATTAAGCCCTTTCCCACCCCAGAAACTAATAAGTGTAATGGATTAATGGATCTGATGGTGAGATTCACAAAAATTGTGTTCTTCCTGACAGTATCTGCATATAAAACTATCTCAGTTTTGTGCTTATCGAACCTGTTGTGCCCTGTTAAAAGACCTGCAAGTTAAAAAGATACTTTTATTACTTTATATATTATATATTAGTAAATGAATATTTTATAAATTATTATTACCTTAAATTCTTTGCTTACAATATGTTTTTAAATATTTACTCATTCAATATGTTGAATAATCGAAATAAGGCGTCAATCATTGATTAAAACTATTTTAACGTTCTCATACAATTAACAAATAAAGGAAAATTTTTACGCACGAGAAATCGTCAAAGGAACCAATTCCAAGTCACCGGCACCGACTGACAGTGAATTTCTTGTTCACTTGTCCTTCCGATGGAGCTTTGTAAAAGAGAATGGCTGGTGAAGTTTAGCGTTGTGTGGGTCTCAGGAAACCGTCAATTGAAATTAAATTCAATCAAGTAAAGGAAACTACTGACCGAAATTGAATAGAACGGTTTTATCACACTCTCTGGAATTGATATTTGTCGAACACGCCGCTTATCCAGCAGTTATGCCAACTCCATTGATGTTGCTTCCGTGCAGGTAACGATTTTCCAACCGTTTCCAGCAACTCAATTGCGGTCGGGGATTCCTTTTACATACTGTAATAGATTGTACTCAAGTTTACTTCCTTTCGCAAACTGAATAACTTCGGTACACAGTAGCTGACTGACACATTGATTAGAAGGGTCTCTCGTGCTCGTGCAAACCTACGAAAAGTACAAATCCAATATGTGTCAAAACAAAGGACACAAATCGGATTATATTTTTTCTAAAAGAAAAATTACATGAATAATAGTTATTTATCGTACAAGACGATAATATTGTACTTTATTTTCGAGAGCGTTTTTTAGTGTCGAGACGTTAGTCAAGACGCTAATTATGCTCGAGAAGATAATGCTATTTTATCGCCGTGTGCAATACAACATTTTTTTCTATAGCAAGACTGCATAGCAACGGCACGTTTCATATTGACTATTTCACTCATATTAAAATTCTCACATAATCTGACCAATCGCAAACCAAAGACAACTTGTGTTATCGCGACATCAGCTGTCTGTCAATTCTTATTGGAGAGTCAGCTTCGGTATTTTCAACGACGTAACCATGGCAACCCAAAGGTTGGCAGTTCTATCAATATTAATTGTACCTGATTGCGTCAAAATTATTTTAATAATTTGATTATGACTGTAATACATTGTTCGTATTTATTTTAATGAAGAAACCTTATTCGTGAAATAGTGTAATAAAATTCAACTCGTGATAGAATTTATTTCAAAAGTCTGTCTTTTATTTCTGAGCTCAAGTAAATTGATTCGAGAAAACACCACTCGTCCTACGGACTTGAAAATTCAATCCTGACAGTACGTAATATCTCAGCGACAAAATTATGACAGATCCGTTACTAAGGTGTCTGGTATTTCTATAGTTGTCAGTTTCACAAACGTCATTGAAGTGTCTTCATAATTTTGAAAAGAAATAATATTGTATTGTTTTTCTCGTGAAATAGTCTTGTCGAATACCATTCGAGAGAAAATTTTTTCCCTACCAAATTTTCTTCTGGTTTCATTCAAGCTTGTGGCTTTATGGCAACAAACTTTCATACCAGTCGAAAATTTTGCCGGCGAAAATTATCTCTCGAATGGTATTCGACAAGACTATTTCACGAGAAAAACAATACAATATTATTTCTTTTCAAAATTATGAAGACGCTTCAATGACATTTAGAAACTTTCTTTTTTCTAATTATATGTTCAATATATAAGTCACATGTCAACTTTCTGTCAAACATAACACCCAATTATTTAACTTCATTTTTCCATTGTAAAATCAAATATTTCAACATAAAGTCGACATTTGTTGGATCGCGTTTTTTACTGACATTGATTAATTGCGATTTTTCCGCATTAATTTTAATCTTCCATTTTTCCTCCCATTCTATATAGACATCGGTCATTTTTTGAAGATAATCTATGCTCTTGGAAAATTTTTTAAAACCTTAAAAAATCGCGGTATCATGCGCAAATTTAAAGACTTTGGTTAGGTAGACCTCCCCGATACACTCGGGGAGGTCTGCCGTGTAAAAATTGTATAGAATCAGAGAAGGAACCGAACCTTGAGGAACTCCAGCTTAGATTCTCCTTATCAGTGAAATGAAAGATCTTCTGCTTGAAAGGTTTGTGATTTCAGGAAAGCTTTGGTTAGTTTTAGCAAACCCGAGTGAAAATTTACAGAATTTAATTTGTAAATTAGCCCTTCATGCTCAACTTTGTCAAAGGCTTTTTTTACGTCTAGAAAAAGCGCGTTATATGTTGGTTTTGCTGTACAACGGTCGAAGATACTTTCTGTTAATCTTAGAGCCTGCTGCTCACAGGAGTGTTTAGCTCTAAATCCAAATTGGTAGTCTGGGATGCTACGGTTTTTCGACATTTCCATCTACCATTATTTCAAGGATGATTCTCCCGATAACTTTAGAAATTAAACTCAGAAGACTCATTCGTCTATGGTTTTGAGAAAAACGGAATTTCTCCCGGGTTTTTCTATTAAAATAACGATGGCGTTCTTCACTTCCCTTGCCGGAGTCCCCCAAGGATCCATCCTAGCCCCACTACTCCATCTCATCTACACCCACGACGTTCCCATTCCACGGAACCCCACACCCACATCCAGCTCTATGCAGACGACATTGCAATCTTCACTTCCTCTCCCAATCGAAACCGCCTTCAAGAATTCCTTTTCCAAATGGTGTCGCAAATGGAGGGCCACCCTTAATTCAAATAAATCCCAGCTCATCTTTTTTAAACACCCACACACTCTAAATCAGAAACTTCTTCCCGAAAACTTCCGAATAATGCTTTGGAGGGACCCATATAGCACACGACGTACTGGGGACGTACATATTAGGTCCGATTTGGGTCTTTACGTCCCCGGACCAGAGGGGACGTTCTGAGTACGTACATATCTGGACTTACTTGGTACGTCCGCAAATGGACGTTTTCAGTACGTACATATTGGGTCCATTTCAGATATTTATTCCTAAAGCCAATCGGATACGTTCTGAGTACGTACATTTCTGGACGTACCTAGTTCGTACTAAAATGTACGTACCTAGTACGTACGTTTCTGGACGTATTCAGTACGCACCTAAATAGACGTAGTTATTACAATGATTTCAATGTTTGTAAACATGTTTGTTACAGAAAAAGTGTAAATACTAAACAGTACAAAAGAAAAACCAATCCTAACCGTGTTAATCAGCAGACCTAACTGTTTAGCTAGAGAAAAAGCGCCTATAATGTTTTTAAATTACGCGCCAAAGTTTGGGTTGGGTTTTGACAATATGTTATTCTAACCTATATTCTATGAGTGTGTGTGTGATATGTAAAAGGAGGAATATTTGCTTTGGCACTAAAATAATACATACCTACACAGACAATACAGATTACCATACCACATTTGTGATTGATAGTGAACTGTTAATAGTGAAATTGTAGAAGGTAAGCTATCTTTTAATATTATAATGAATCGATCAAATATAAGTAAACATCTAAAGTATGCCCGGCAAAGAGTTCCATTATTCGAGCGATTGCTAGTAGTTGATGGTTCACATAATAGTGACAGGGATAGCGTTAATGGATTTAATAGATAGTTAATAGATGCTATTTGATTAAAGATGCTGCTGATGAAGGAAAGTCGTCTGGTTCGTTCAGAGAGACAGAACTAGCTCTCAAATCATGGCTAAAGAGGGCGAAGGAAAGGTCCATGAAACAAGCATTAAAGCTTTTATTTTATTTAATTGAAGATCAAGGAAGTATTATTTAGGTATTTTTTAACAGAATTCTTTATTACTTTTGATTTTATGATTTTTATTTTATTTTGTTATTACCTATTACCTAGTTTTATTTTAAATTTTATAAATCATTGTGAAATAAAAATGGTTATTAAAAATTGTTTTATTTAATTAAAATATTGAGATTATTTTTCACCTATTTCCTGGATACGTCCCAGAACTGTCCACAGTTTGAGCCAAAAGAGTACGTACCAAGGACGTCCATTTGCGAAAAATTTGGACGTACCAGGTACGTCCCAGATTTGTCCACATTAGGCACAGTTTGGACCAAAAGTGTACGTACCTGGGACGTCCATTTACGCGGAATCAGGACGTACCCGGTACGTCCATAGGACGTACACTGTCCCTAATCCGTACGTCCCCAGGACGAACGATACGTCCGTTTCGTACGTCCCCAGTACGTCCGTAGGTCGTACATGTGCTATATGGGGAAGCCGTCTACCTGGGGGTGAGATACACTCGCACCCTCTGTTGGACGGTAGACGTAAAGTCCACCCTGGACTCAGTCCGGAGACGAGCCAATCTAATCAAGGCATTGGGAGGAAAATTCTGCAGGATCCACCCCTTCACTCTTCTACATACCTACATTTATTGGCCCATTCTTAGACTAAAAAGCTATTTGATACAGCACCGCCTCCACCAGCATCACAAGCACCATCCAATCTTGTGAAGGAGCCATCCTTCGATATTGCAAATATCAAAACTGACTCACTCCCAGCAATGTAGTCTACCAAAATACAAACATCACCCCAGTACTAGATCGATTCAAAAACCTCTAATCGCGCTTTGTCCAGCGCACCCTTCTCTCTGACAACACTCTTGCCAAAAATTTCCTTAAACTTCCTTGGCAAATCAATGGCCGCTCCCGAAAACCCAAGAGGAAAACTCCTTATATCCCTTATCTCTCCATGTTTTGTTGCATCCCCTGGGAGCGGGGATGCAACAAAACCTCAATCTCTCCTCCAACAAAACCCGGGTAACTCCTTCAAGGAAGGTTTTCTGTGGTTTCCCTATAACACTTACCGAATGGCTGACAGGAAGGGAACAATACAGCCACAGCTCTGTACCCGATTCCCCACGATGTCCAACACGCCGCCCAAATTTGGGCTCGTTGTCTGCGAATTCTCCGAAGCCTGGCTACCCCCATTTGGCCCTTCTGCCACACCGAGCCATTATCTCCCAACCTCAATTCAAATTCACCCAGGACAATACGACTTTCACACAAAAGAACGCCACCCCAGCTCTGTAGAGGATGTTAAATCCTAATCTGGGCTTATCTATTTTATTCTCTAACCCTTGTAGAAAAATTATCTAAATCTCCACCAAAATTTCTTGCTTTTTTCGTTCGTTCGTTTCATGTGTTGGGAAATTTTTGTAATTTTAAACAAAATTAACCTGTCTTAGCTGTAATTGAATTTAAAACGTATTTTACGAATAAATAGTGGAGGTTTCATTCAACCTTTTAGTTGTTTATACTGTTCTTAATAAGATGGACTTCCACACAGTAAGGGTTAGTACAATCAATTTTATAGATAAGAGTTTGTTTATTAAAAATATATCTGTAACACGCCCACCTATCCCTTTTAAATCTACGTACCTAAAAATGAAAAGCAATTTCATTTTTGCCTAATAAAATCATCGGTATAATTGTCTAAAAAGGCTCAAATGAGAAATATCCGAATCCAGTAGACCCCCGCAAATTGAATTTTCTTTGTTTTATTTCGGTGTTGTTTGTGCGACGTTTTAACTACTATTATTCTAATAAAATTTCTCACCAGTTGATTACTGTACTACTGGCTCAGAGCATTTAAAATAAAAGCTCTCTCTTTCACATGCTATAATTTTTATTCCGGAATTAGATTTGCGCGTGTAGCTCCAGCCTTTCGAGTGTGATTAAAACATCCACCAGTGTTATTAAATTTCCCTATAATTTGAATTATTTCAAAATACGTGTATATTGTGGAGAATAATTAATTATTTTTGGCTAGCTCAAAAAAATCAATTTAAACAAATTAAAAATTATTTTTATAGTTAATAAATAATCATTGTTATCAAGTAAGTAAATTTATTGTATATAAAAAGAAATATCTTGTTACAAGATATATACAATCAATAATTTTTGATACACAACTAAAATTAAAACTAAAATTAATTTTCAAAACATGCAACACCGAACTTAAAATTGTGCAAATATTATTCGTTTAATATAAATGACCTAAGTTTAATATGTTCATTACACAGTACGCCAACTTTGTAAGATCTTTCGGAGTACCGAAGTTTAATATATTAGTCAAGCTTTCAAAGTTTTTATTACGGAATAATGCAGAATCCCGCACTTCACCGTACATTGGACTATAAAAAAGTATGTGTCCCAAACTTTAACAATTATTTAACAATTAACTTTGTTAACAGTGTGTAAAAGCCAAATCGAATAAATTAATTATTTCGGTTATTGTACGTATTTATAAAAAATCCCGAAACACGTCAAATTTAAATTATAACTTGACATTCTTTAACGTGAAAATGCAACCCCTACCTTCAACCCCCTTAGAAAGACAGATAAAACCCCCAATTTTTTAAATGGGAAGTATAGGCTTGTGATATATCATTTGAAAGGTCTCTTCATTCTCTATTCAAAAATGTTATTGTTTTTAAATTTAATGCAAAAATTAACATAAAAAAAATTGTTGTTACCGAAATTCGCTAAAATATACTCGAAACTTATTACAATATACTTAAAACTTATTTCCCGTTTAGGTCTTGATAATGAGAAAGTGAACAAAAACCATAGCAATGTGGTTTTTAGATGGTAACCATTAAAAAACTTTAAAGAATTTCCGTGGCAACGCTATTTTAACAAGCAGTAGTAAATTGTTTTATTTAAGTTGTCATTGTTGTAATTTAAGTATAAAGTTTGTTCAATTCAATTGGTAAAATGGTTAGATTAACGGAAATGCATAAAATAACAGTTTTACAAATAATTGGTTACGGAGATAAGATCCGAACACAACAGGAAGTAACTCGCCTATTTCATGAGAAATTTCCTAATTTACCGCCTATATCCCAAGGAACAATAAGTAAAATAGAAAAGCAGTTTCGCGAGTTTGGTCATGTAAGGCAGATAAAAAAAGCAGCTGCCAATGCACTGAGTGATGAACTCAAATTAGATGTGTTGCTTGAGTTTCAGGAAAACCCACATACATCGAGTAGACAGGCATTCACTACATTCAATGCTAGCCATACATCGATAGCAAACATATTAAAAGAAAATAAATTGCATCCGTATAAGATGATACCTACTCAGGAGCTCATGGAAGACGATTTTGATAGGAGAACTTTTTTTTGTGAACAAATGATGGACATGTTGGATAACAATATTATCCAATTAGAAGACGTTATGTTTTCTGATGAGTGTACTTTTTTACTTAACGGTCATGCTAATCGGCAAAATTGCCGCTACTGGTCCACGGAAAATCCTCACTGGTTAATGTTTGGGCAGGGATTGTAGGGAACAATATCATTGGTCCCTTTTTTATTGAGGGCAACTTTGTAACACTAATTACTCCCTCGAGAGCTGTCCCGGCTTATGAGACCTTTTAACTCAGTGGGTACGCTCCAGCTTAGCGACACTCTGTATATAGGATATGATTGATGGGTGAGGGCGCCACTGCTTTAAATTCGACAAAATTTAATAACTAGGTGTAAAGCAGAACACCTTATTTAATTTAAAGTTTAACTAGAAAGAAAAAATGAATATTAAAAATATTTTGACTACTTTAACACAACAATAAAAAAGTAAAATACTGATACCGATAGGCAACCACACACAGAAAATCTGTGGGTTTAAAACAAACACTCAAGTAAGAAATTCAAATTTCAACTTTGTTAATTGTATATACCGAACCCTTGTAACAGATATTTCTTTTTATATACAATAAATCTACTTACTTACTTACATTGTTATTAGCTCTTATTATCTCAAGCGATATATTCGATGCTCTAATGGAGGAAAGTTTTCAAAAAATCGATTTACATTGACTATACAAAAAAAATATCTTGAAAGATACAAAAGTGTTAAAAGAGAATAGACTTAATTATTTTTATACACAATTAATGATTTCGTAAGAAGAAATCTAAATAATCTAAAATTACTGTCATACTATATATCTTCTGCTAAATTATATTTGAATTTAAGTAATTGTAAAACCAAATAGATTCCTTATTTGTTTATTAAATTATAGTTAGAATTCTATATTTAGAAAGAATACAAATATTATTTTCTAAACTGACCTGATTTTTCGTAAAGTTCTCAATTGTTCTGTGATGTGGTTAGACACACAAAGTTGATCTATAGTCTTGTTTCTGTTCTATGAGTAATTTAATGGACTGGGAAAGTGTGACGTCAAAATTTGTGTTCTATGCTGTTAAACTGGGAAATATCAACTAAATGATTCCAAACGGCAACATTATAAATCTCCAGAAATAACTTTTGTTTGAGGTATTTTGTTATTATTATACTCTGAAATATAACGGAAGTATCATAATTAAATACATATAAGCAAAATTTTTCCAAATTCGATTTTTAAGGTATCATTTTTGTAAGTATTCTTAAAATTTATGACAATGCACAACTTTGAAGGTTATGTTATAATATTTTTACGGAAATTGTTCGTCTATCTACTTTAGTGATATGTAAATCATATGAATGAACACTTACCAATGAAAAAACAATAATTAACTCCCAAAAGTCAAGAAAATACAATATAATAGTTAATAACACTTATAAAACATACCATAAAAAAGTTGTTTGGAATCAGTTGGTTTGACGCTTACGTCACTACTTTCCCAGTCCATTAATCTATAATCGACAATTATTTGTTCTGTGAACAGTGAAAATGTCAGATGTCAGACAAGCTATTATAATGTTAACATTTTCTTTAAGGTGTTGGATTTGTATTCAAAAATCCAGTGATTTTAAATATATTGACAAACTCGGTGTGGTACAATCTCCTGAATAGTTTTTCACTTGATTTTTTCTGATAAGTGGACTAATATATCTTTAAAAAAACATTCAATAAGATAACAAATAAATATATTTATAAACTAAGATTTCTTTTAAAAATTAGGTTTATTCTCCAAGTGTATTGTTAATTAATGTATCTAAACTTAACAATATTATAAAATGGTATATAATACTTTTTGCAATTTATTAACAGGTGGTGTAGAAAAGAGGGCATGAAGTTAATCCACAAAATCCATCATTTTTAACTTTACAAATAAAATACTGCCACATGGAAATAGTTGTTTTTTTTCGTAAATTGCAGTAAAACTAAAATATATTTTATGCTTTTTAATTCACTAAAAGTATGTAAATGAATGTGTGCTTGAAATTTTGTGGATGTTTTGATTTTTCTTCTAAAGGGTTAGAGAATAAAAAAATAGATGAGCCCAGATTTAGGATTTAAGATCCTCTACAGGGCTGGGGTGGCGTTGTTTTTATGTGGATGTCGTATTGTCCTGGATGTATTTTGAGTTGAGACTGGGAGATAATGGCCCGGTGTGGCAGAAGAGTGCCAGTTGGAAGTAGCGAGGTCTGTGGGGCGTGACTTCGAAGAATTCCTAGACAAGGGGCTCAAATTTGGGCGGCGTGTTGGACATCGTAGGGAATCGGGTACAGAGCTGTGGCTGTACTGTTCCCTTCCTGTCAGCCATTTGGTAAGTGTTATAGGGAACCACAGAAGACCTATAACCTGACAGAGAGCCGGAAGGGGTTAGCTAGGCTAACGGGGTAGTTCGAGGAATTGTGAAGATTCTTCGAAGGAGTTACCCGGGCTTTGTTGGAGGAGAGATAGATGTTTTGTTAATAGATGAGGTTGCGGGGTAGTCCCCGAGGTGGGTTTTAGCGAATCGCTAGAGGTTATGTATCGAGGAATACGTCGTATTCCTCGGGGAGGGTGTCTCGGGGGGTTGCTTGAAGTAAGCGTGGTGGGAGATATGGGGTTTTCCTCGGGTTTTCGGGAGCGGCGGTTGATTTGCCAAGGGAGTTTTAGGGAGTTTTTGGCTAATGTGTTGTTAGACTGGGACTGAGTCGGTTTTGGTATTTGCAATATCTGAGGATGGCTCGTTCACAAGATTCGACAGTGCTTGTGATGCTGGTGGAGGCAGTGCTGTATAGAATAGCTTTGAGCGAATAAATGTTTTGTAGTTGTGTAGAAGAGTGGAGGGGTGGGTTCTACCGAAATTTCCTCCTAATGCCTTGATGAGATTGGCTCGTCTCCGGACTGAGTCCAGGGTGGACTTTACGTCTACCGTCCAACAGAGGGTGCGAGTGTATCTCACCCCCCAGATAGACGGCTTAGTTCCGGAGTTCGAGCCTCTCCCCCCAAAGCATTATTCGGAAGTTTCCGGGAAGAAGTTTTTGATGTAGAGTGTCGGGGGTTTGAAAAAGATAAGTTGTTAGAGTTAAGGGTAACCCTGTAAATAGACCAGCCAAAGTAGTACGTACATAAAAATTTTATTACAATTTGATTAAACAAAGAAATTTAAGTTTTATTATCTAAACGCAAGTGTATGTTATGAAATATCATTACGTGCATCTTCGATTTTTGACGTTTACAGGCATGGGCGTAGAAGAAATTGCTTTTGTAAGAAACAAAATATGTTTTCTTATTTTAATCTCACAATAAAACTAAAGCGTAGTAGAAGTTATTTTTACAGTTTAATTGCAAACAAATTGCTTGATTTTTACAAAAGGTATGTTTTACTCAGTGCAAAACATGGCTAGTTTTTAAATAATTATTAATTTTGATCATCAATTAAAAAATAATTTAAAATGATGCCAAAAGAACTTGGAAATATCTCTGGAGATATCATTTGACCGCTTGAAAATGTTAGTACCAGGGGAATTTAAAACTATAAGGGAATACAGTTGTTCATAATTTTCTTGAGATTCTAATTAAACTAACAATTTCAGATAGCTTATTAGGTATACCCTCGAGAGATCATATTTTATTCGAGGTGATACGATTGCTTTAATTCATCAGCGCAGCATTAAATCGGGCTGTCGATAAACGATGGCTTTTTTTCAAAGAAACAAATCCTCTTCAGCATAAAGAAAAATCGTTTAACTGACGTTAAGTTTAATTTACCAACGATTTAGGTGTTTTTCCAAGCATAAATTAGTTCTATCTAAAATATCATAATAGTAGACAGGCTCTAAACCCTCCAGAAGAGGGTTTTCGATTAGGCCAATTCAGGAATTCTTGATATAGTTACATTTAAAATCTCACTTCTCAAAAACGTATTTTTTTACTTAATCTACTTTTTAGGTAAAAATTTCAAACGTTTTAAATAAATAAATTTATAAATAATATATTATATACAGTGCTTTTCAGATAAAAGTATCTACCTTTAATAACTTTTGTAATACTGGTATTTCGGAAAAATCCAAAAACACGTCAATTTATGTTGGAAGGGGCAAGCATTATGGCTTATTTAAACTCCTCTTTGAGCTGATTTCAAAAATGTGTAAATCTTGTAGGTTAAAGTGGTTAGTTTATGAGATAAACAATTTTTCTTTTTCTTTTAAAAAGATTAAAGAGTTTGAACTGTTGTACAACCCATTTTATTACAGGCAAACAAGTTGAAAGTAAAAAATAAGTAAAATTTGTGCTATTAAAAGAAAAATTGTTTATCTCATAAACTAACCACTTAAACCTACAAGCTCAAAGACGAGTATCCAAATTTTATACAAAAAAATTTGAGAAGTAATTTAAAAAAAAGGATGCTGCTAGGGGCGAGGGGGTGGCTTTTCCACTTTTTAACCAATAAAATGCCTTAGTTTTATCTACCATGGTAACTAAATAAATTTCTGAAAATTTATGGTGCCATAGAAATTTTTTGGCAGCTGAAACCATAGAGAAATTTTCTTTCTGGCACGAATATTTTAAGAAAATTATTCCCGAAATAATTTTAGCTCTTGTGATATTATAAGTGAAAACATTCTTCAAGAAAAAATTTAACAATGTTTTCATAAGATATTGGCATTTCTCAATAAATTTGATAAGGGTGAAAAATAAAAAAATATGAAAAACCCTTTCTGGTCCTTCTAACTTACTCGATATGATTTTTTGTTCTTTCCTCGACGATGAAATATTTATTTGCTTGGTGTCAATTTGGATTATACGAAAATCACCAAGTATTCTTCGCCTATATATTAACGGAGCTGCGTGACATATTTTTAATCAACCCAGAGAAAAAGAAAGAGAAAAATTTAATTAATCATAATTTGTCTGACAGGTATTAGAAACATAAATATAGCAATTTGTTATTGGTAAAGCTGTCATAACTGATTTTAATTTACAAATTTAATATTCATTTCCATTGATTTATTCTTTAAAAATATATACACCACAAGCAAACGTAAATCACTGTTATTTACCTCCATGGTAAATTAATATTAAATTACCGCCACATCAGTCTGCTGTCTCACATATACAAACTATTTACTCCAATCATTGCAAATAGATTGATAGCGAAACACAGCCAAGGGAACAGGCTGTGTTTCGACCGGGTTACTGCACCAACGATCATCTCAAGTGCTAAAGAATTTTAATTAAAAGTCCATTGAATACAATAAATAACTTATTCAGGTATTCGTATACTACGAAAAAGCCTTTGACACTATAAACCAGTATGTTGGAGTCACTTTTCGACTGTAGAGTCGATTGATATACCCTAGTAATATAGTCTATATACACAGCTTTTCAGATAAAAGTAACACTGGTATTTAGGAAAAATCCAAAAACACGTCAATTTATGTTGGAAGGGGCAAGCATTATGGCTTATTTAAACTTACTGGAAAAGCCACCCCCTCACCCCTAGCGGCATCCATTTTTTTTAAATTACTTCTCATATTTTTTATGTAAAATTTGTATACTACTCTTTGAGCTGATTTCAAAAATGTATAATACTTGTAGGTTAAAGTAGTTAGTTTATGAGATAAACAATTTTTCTTTTAATAGCACAAATTTTACTTATTTTTTACTTTTACCTTATTTTCCTGTAATAAAATGGGTTGTACAACAGTTCAAACTCTTTAATCTTTTTAACTAAGCTATTTATTCTACTTCAAAAATCCAAGCAACAAAAAACTCTACTTTTTATTAAAGTTTGACATTGTCAACTAGAATTGTCACTATTGTCACTATTGATATTGTACTTTGATACAGCAGGGTTGACCCACGTATTACAACAATAATAGAAAATGATAATAACCTTTCCGAAGATTTACTGGTATTTTAACAAGATGGAGCTCCCCCACACTATGCTATGCCTGCCCGAAACATTCCCCGCTCGTTGGATAGGTAGAAGAAGGCAGATGGTGGAGTGGCCACCTAGGTCACCGGATTCAACACCCCTAGACTTCTTTTTAAAGGGGTATTTAAAAACAAAAGTTTATGCTACCCAACCAGAATCTCGGGATGATTTACGAGAGAGGATAGAAAATGAATGTCGACAATTAAATCCAGTCGTATTAAGCAATGTCAGAGAGGCATTTCAAAATAGATTATACCATTGTATGGAAATGAATGGTACTCATTTTGAACACTTATTGTAGCTCCATAATAAATAGCACAGTTAAAAAGATTAAAGAGTTTGAACTGTTGTACAACCCATTTTATTACAGGCAAATAAGGTGAAAGTAAAAAATAAGTAAAATTTGTGCTATTTGTGCTATAAATTGACGTGTTTTTGGATTTTTCCTAAAAAACAGTCGAATATAGACTAGTTTAAATGCAAAACCTTGATCTGTTATTGCTATGGACATAACAAATTATAAACAGTCGAAAATTGAATTAGTTATGCACAAAATAAAATGTAAAATAAAAGTACTTAATATACTAATGTACTTATTTTAGATTTAAAAAAATACAGCAATAAATAACACCCTTAAAATAGCTCGCAAACATTTATAGCGAAAAGCTGGCCTAATGGCCTACATAACGGCATTTAGATAAATTATCTTTGAAATATTAGGTCCAATATGGTGTGTGACATGAAATAATTTAAAATACTTTATCGTCTCTAACACAGACATGATAAAACACATCTCCACACCAGCCCACCGTTTTGAGGAGGGTTAATATTTATTTTCTTTGGACGTAAAATTCAGGGAGCTCCTTTCTGGCGTGCAGATAGAATAACAAGAACAAAACGAGATCGGATATGAAGGATTTGTACAGGTAAATGGAATATAGGAACATTTTATGGGTTATTTGGGCATAAACCAGTTTCATTGAAACATATATTTTTTGGGCGTTTAGTTTAGTATCTATCTCGGTCACATATTTTTAAACTTTAAAGTAGATAAGTTAAAAGTAATTTTTTTTCAAAGATAATGTTAAAGTTTTGCTATAACAACTGTTTTGAGTAGATAAAGTATCTTTTTAACCACAAGGGTAGATAGAGTTACACTTTAACAGCAAGAAGTAGATAAAATGTTTTAACTTTATTTAATAAAAGTTAAGGATTAAAAACAACTGAAATTTTACATTAAATTTATTGTACCAACCCTTACTTTTTGGAAGTCCAGCTTATTAAGAATAATAAAAAACTCTTGGTTTAAAGGTAACTTCCAAGTTTATTTGAAAAAACTACGTTTTAAATTACAATGACGGCCGTTTCGCTAAGAAGCATCCAACGATGGCAATACATGGTTGTAGAATCACTAAATTTATGTACTGTAATTTGTTTGGTAAATTTCCAATAATTGTATTGTAATATTACTAAATAATATTTTAATAAATGTTTGGAATATTGCAACAAATAATGTTTCTAAACAAAATTGGCATTAGTTGGTTTGTAATTTGTAAAGAATATAAGGTTTTCAAGCGACAAACTTTTGTAAGAAAATCAAATATTTGACATGATATATTTTTTATGAAAAAATTTTATTAAACATATATATAAAAATAAAATTAGGGTGACGAAGGAGCCGAGTCAAGAATATCTAATCCGGTACCGTAATAATCACTTCACGGAAGTGTATCGTACTATATTTATTTCCTTACTGCCTTTGGTTTTAAACGCAATAAACTATGAAACTGAAATGACATATTTGATAATTTTATTAGGGAATCATGAAGTCTGCTGTGAAAAAAATTTATTATTTGATTTATTCTTAACCTGGTTGATTTGCTTTATATAGGATTTTTACGATAAGTTGACCATGACGTCATTCCTAGTTAATTATATTGCCAACAAAGTAACTTAAAAATAACTGACAGTAGATGAGATTTACTTGTTAGAGCTAGGAAAATTAAACGTGTACAGATTGGTAACAATTCGCGCTGTTGCCACGAGCCAATTGCCACGCGTCATTATTGTATTGTACACGTTTGACATTTAGAATTAGCACAGCACTACCAGTTAACTTAGATGAAGGAAAAACAACTCTGCGTGACAAAACCGCAAAATTGTATGCTCTGACGTCATTGTCAACTTATCGTAAAAATCCTATGCATAAAAAATGGACAGCGGTTACCAAGTAACAATGTAAATAAAGGCAGACATATTAAATTTTTCTGCATACATGAAATATCTGCGCAGAAAATGGATCTGAAATAAGATAAAATTGCTGAGAAAACTGCGGAAGCGATAGGACAAATCATTTCAGTAAAGTCTGCGAAAAGATATGAAAAAGAATATGTGCTGTTTCGCAACTGGCGTGAACAACACAATTTCAAAACTAGTACTGATGAAAATGTGATGTTGGCTTACTTTTTGGGTGTGGTAAGAACAGTTTTTTAAAAGAATATTCTTTTCAATAGTTTAAATTTTCAGTCAAAAACATCCAACTCTTCTTCAATATGGTCTAAATACTCGATGGTAAAATTAATTATTATGGTTAATGAGAATGTCAACATATCAAGTTTCCCAAAGTTGATAGCGTTTTTGAAAAAACAAAATGTAGACCATCAGCCAAACCAGTCGAAGGTGCTGATAAAGGAACAAATTGAAAGCTTCATGAGGACGCTCCAGATAAAGAATATCCATTACACAAAATAATAGCATTACTTGGAGTTACTGAAGGTTGCCGAAGGAAAAAGGTCTATAATTAAGAATTTAGTGATGTGGAGGATACGGGTACTCAGCTAGTAGTTAAGATTAACCAGACAAAAACGCATATTCGACGAGCTTTCACTGTGATTAACAGTTACGAGGTTCGCTATATGGATGTGCTTAGAAAATACATGAATTTACGGCAACACGTCTCCCTGAAAGCTCTTTTAGTGGGTTATAGACAAGGAAAATATCTGTCTCAAAGAGCTGATATACATACTGGTGGCGGAGCACCTAAAAAAATAGCTAAATTTTTAAAACTAGAACAATCAGAAAAGTATACAGGTTATTGCTCCAGGAGGACAACCTCAATGTTGTTGGCCAATGCTGGAGCTGACCTTAAAGTTCTAAAACAGCACGGTGGATGGAAGCGTTCTTCAGTTGCAGAAAAGAATATAGAAGAATCGATTGAAGGTAAAAACAACATTGCAAGAATGATCCAAAGGGGCGAAACTTTTGTTGAAGTGCTACATCACAGCGCGATTACAGAAAACACGGTAAATCCATCAACAACTCCATTAATACATATTGCTGGCAACATCAGTTGTACATTTACTGTCAATCTTCAAAAACTAGAATAAAAGTTTAGTTTATGTTGATGCAGAGAATTGAAGAGTACTGTAAAGTACAAGTGTACCGTAAAGTTGACTTTACGGGTCCGAGAAATGGCACTTTACCGTAAAGTATGAAAAAACTTAATTAACATACTTACATGTGACAAAAGCTAACGGTTGAATTTTTATCTGAAAAAATTTATAAAATTCTTTCACACAATTTAAAATACGTAACAAATTACAGTCTTATGTAAAAGTATGGATCAAAAAACATTTATAAAAAAATTGATTTTAAGTTTGTTAGTTAATTAATTCTAAATTGTTCACTAAATTAATTTTACCAGATTGTAACAATCACCCGTTTAAGATAACTACCTGACAATGGCAACTTAAAAAATAAACATTTACCGCTCATCTTTTCATATTTTATTTGAAAAAAATAAATATTTTGACTACCCTATTATGAATAACCTTTATATCTGAAATAATTACCAAAATATACGAAGAGTTAGTTACTACCTCTCAAATTATCAAATATGTTGTAACGGATATATTAAAAAACAAGAATTCATTTCAACAATAATCTTTTAAACGTCAAAATTTTAATTAAAAACCAAAATTTGATGTTGACAACAAAATAGTGTATTAAACAATGCATTTCATATGGCTTTCTGTTATGACACAAGCTCAAGTTTTATTTTTTAAATTAAATTATTATTTGTATGTTATTTACAGTTTTGATTTTAAAAAGTATGTTGGTAGCACTGTGTAGTTCATAACATTTCACAGTTTTGAAATTTAAATTATCAAATGTTAGTGTTTTAAAATATTTTAAAATTAATATCACCACCAACAATAATATATTATATAAGTAAAATATGATATTCATATTCACAAATACTTTCTTAAACAACAATATAAAATTAATAACTTGCTATTAGCCTCAAATGTCATTGTCAATGGTCTGGTCATTAGATACTTTACTCATGTTGCCAACCATTTAAGACAAAAATTTGGGTGCGTAAAAGTTACATTAAGATACGCAAATGCGTTTTATAATGAAGATTTTTTAAAGTGCAAAATATAAAAAATAGAAATAGAAGTAGTTTGGAAAGGAAAGTTAAGTGGCAAAACAGGAAACAATAAAGAGTTTGTTGTGGGGATTGTGGAGAAAGATTATTAAAAGCAGCAGTAAAAGATTTAAAAAAAAAAGAAAAATAATAACAAAATTATTTAATTGAGTTGTTAAATTTAAAAAGGAACAGAAGTAAATTTCTTTTATAGAAGAAAGGTTACTTTTGCTAGTTATTAATCATAGAAAAAGTAGCAAGTGTACAATTTTCAATCAATGCAATAAGTAGAAAAGGGCAAAAAAATGATAAGAACTTTGCGGTATTTAATGTTAGTCTTAGATAAGTTTCAAATTTCAATTTCAAATTAAAAAGGAAAAAAATAGTTTTTTTTATAAATGTAGATATAAAAGGTCAAGTTTATAATAAAGATTATTTGAGCTAGCTGAGGATAAAAAAATAAATTAATTTTAAAATTATTTTAAATCATAATAAAATTTATTTTATTCTTAAAGATTAAGTAATTTTTAAGTAAAGATAATTAAATCATTAAATTATAAAAAATAAATGATAAATATTTTATTCGAAACTAAAAATGAAATAAATAAAAATATTTTTGTATTAATTTTTGCCTAGCTCTTTCTGTTAACTAAACAAAACAAAAACCATACAAAACCGTATAAACAAGAGAAGGTCCAATGAAGGATACTAAAATAATTCGACCATATAATGTAATAAAAACATACCCGCAGACTTCCCAAGTCAACAAAGCCGACGAAGTTCTTCTGGAGACCAAAAGAGAGCCGCAAGGAGCGAAAAGAACTCACAAAGGAACATCGGAACCTGAAACGCCTAAAGGCGTAAAGCGCAACTGTTTACCATCGAAGAGGAAGTTACCACGGTAACGGATGAACAAGCGCCGCGACGCTACACAGTCGCCACTTCCGGAGTTCGACAATACTCCAAAGAGGGCCTGCAGGAGACTGAAAGTTGCGGCTGTGTAGAGTTACGGCGAGAGATGACTGGGAGTTGGAAGTTGGGAGTTGGATAGATCGCGCATGTGGAGGAGTTTTAATAAGGCCAGGAAAATTGGAGGAAAATCGAAATTATTATTCATAGATTGGAAACAGTTTTTTTTGTCGTTTCGGATGGCGTTTAAAACATTTTGACATTAAGGAATTTATGAATACATTCGTGATAAGGGAATATTCTTATTTATAACACATTTAAAATAAGTGATCGGTTAAATTATCTAAACACAACAATAATTAACCCAGTGGAAAATGTAGATCGATTTCAACATAGATAAATTGTAACTCATTTTTGATATAAAATAATATTTTTGATCCAAATCATTTACTTTTGTCTTTAAATCAATATTTTAAATGATATCCTAAAAGCAAAACAAAGAATTTTGCTCGTCATTTGTCAAACATAACAACACAATATTTAAAAAATGAAAATTTAGTTATATTAGAGCATAGTCTTGCTGTTGCAATATATATAATAAAATCCCCTTGTAGCGTTAGGTATCGGGGTATTATTTATTATTCATTTGCAAATTTTCTCCATGCTGCTCTGTCACCTGTTATTGTTATCGCTTCTTTCCAAAATTTTCCTCTAGTCTGGAGTATTTTGCTTATTGTTTGGTTCCAAGTGGCCCTATGTCTTCCTCTTTTTCTTTTTCTTTTTACTTTTGCTTCATATATTTGTTTGACTTGTATTTCCTTCTGCATTCGTTGTAACTGTCCCCACCAGCTTAACTGTCATTGTTCAATAAATTTAGTTGTGGGTTGTACTTCAAGTTCTTCTCTGATTTGTATAATCTTAATTCTATCCAATCTAGTTACATTCTTTATTCTTCTTAGGTATTTCATTTCTGTGGCTTTTTTGGTTATTTGTTAGTTTCCAAGATTCGCATCCATACGTTAGTGTTGGTCTGAATATTGTATTAATTAATTAATTTTGTCTGCACCGAGATTTTTCTGTTTTTGTTATTCATTGAGTAATATAGTTTTATTGTCTTTTCAATTCTTTCGTTAATTTCTGCATCCTGTTTTCCCATGTAGTCTAGTGTAACTCCTAAATATCGTCGCCTTAATAAGAAAATTGCCTATCTCCACTTTTTGAGGAAACGAGGTTATTCTGCCATCTATTAGAATAACATAAAAGCCATCCTTGGATAAAATCTACTGTGTATCAATTATACCAATTAGTTTTAAAACGCACCATAGATATGCCTATATCCGACTTGACAAGTGACATGAAGAAATGTTTTTCTCCTCTCCTGTAAAATGTTTCAAAATGGAAATGGAAAAATGAGTTTTTTATTATTTTTAATAAGATGGACTTCCAAAAAGTAAGAGTTAGTACAATAAATTTAACCAATAACTGTGATTTTGTTAGTCATTTGTTCACATTTCTTGATTATGGTGTCCATGTGTACGATGAATAATGTTGGGCTAAGACTATCTCCTTGTCTTAGTTCCATACTTTATTTCTAGGTACGGTATCAAAAGCTTTCTCCATGTCTATAAAGGCTAGATATGTGTTTTTATTTTCTGTGTGCCTTTTCTCTATGTGCTGTTTGATCGTAAAAATTTGGTCTTTGGTCTTCCGGGTCTAAATCCGCTTTGTGTTTCATTAAGTTGTGAATCTAATATTTTTTTTAATCTATTTTTGATCTGTTCCTATATTTTAGTAATCATATTCAATATAGTGATTCCTCTCTAATTAGTGCAATTTTTTTTATCTCCTTTCTTGTGTAATATCAGCGTTGTTCCCCATTCTTCTGGTATTCTTTCTTCTTTCCATGTTTTGTTCAGTATTTCTAATAGTGTTATCATACCTGTTTCTCCTAACTGTTTCATAACTTCTGCTGTAATTTTATCATCTCCCTGTGCTTTACCATTCTTTAGAGTTTTTATTGTGACTTCAGCTGGCTTATTTCAATTTCTTCTAGTTTTCTTCTTCTATTTGTTCTTCAGTGGTGTTTGGGTCTCTTTCTTGAGTTGGTTATCTGCTTCCTAATAATTCTTGAAAATATTTCTTCGATTCCTCAATTATATCCCTTTTGTTTGTTAATATTTCTTGTTGTTTATTCTTTATATATATGTCGGTTTTTTTTCTCAGCTCTCCAGGATTTTAGGACTCTTTAAAATAGTTTTTGGTTGCTATTTGTTTCCATTATATTCCCAAACTCTGCCCAAGCTTTTCTTTTGCCTTTTTTATCAGGGCTTTTACCATGTTTCTTTTCTCTTTGTAATTTTTTAGTTGATCTGCTGATTTAATTCTTAGATACTTTCTTTATTCTAATTTCTTTTCTTTAATCTCTTTCTGTATTTCGGTAGTCCACCATGATGTTTATGTCGATATAAAATACCGGATAAACGAAGAAAACTATAGAATACAACCAATTGTATTATTAAACTCTAAATCAAGATTTAAGGTTATGTTTTCTGATACATTAAAATTATAAAACCTCTTCTTATCAGAACAGAATAATGGTATCCTTCAATTTAATTATTATTATTTGGACTTTATTTATTGCAATTTTTTAAGAAACTCAGAGCTATGCCAGAGAACAGGCTAATCCCTCCAGGAGAAGGACGGTGGAGGGTTGGAGGGGTGGTGGACGACCTGATTCCCAACCTCAACAACTAGGGGATAGAGGTACAAGCCTAAGCAAACGATCTGGTGATATTGGTAAGAGGAAAGCATAAAGAAGTCTTCTGTAAAGTGACTCAACGAGTACTTAACATTGTTACTAGGTGGTGTGACAAAGAACAACTCTTTGTCAATCCTAGTAAAGCAACAGTTGTCAGTTTCACCACGAGGCTAAAACTGGATAAACTCTAAATGCCCACCCTCTATGGAGAAACTATGAATGAATATAGTCAAATATTTAGGGGTTACACTGGATAAAATACTTACATGTAATGCTCATTTGAAAAAATTTGCAATAAAGCAATGCTAAATAGCAGACCTTCTAGTCAGAAAAAGTGTTGAAGGAATAATTATAGGCCCAGAGCCATTCCTAGGCAAAGCGATAGCGTATCCAGAGGAACAAGAGGAACAAACTGGGTTAGATCGGGTTCGAGCTGAAGGGTTTAAGACACCCGAAGGTATTTGCAAGAGATCTCTCTAAAAAAATTCTCAGGAGCAGACAGGACCTACGAATTATGCAGTATTGCAATGTATTTTTTGTTTAAACTCAATGTGCACTTTCAGTCTTTAAATTTAAATATAATTTCTAAAGAAACCTTTAAAATATTTGTTAAATGTACCAATCAATCCATTGTTATGTTTAAACTAAATACTTTTGCATTTTCAGTATTTTTATCTGTAATTAATTTAAAAAACATTTCAAAAGTGATCCTCTACATGTCAGCTCTTAGTATGCCTTTTAAAAATCGTTCATAAATCTTGTGAGACACTATTTATTAATCTTCTGTATATTCCTTGTGGTGTATTTATTTTATTTTGGTAATTTATGTGGAAAATTTTTTCTTTAAATGTTTCGGTGGTGATTCAGCTACCGTTTTCAAAAACTTTCAAAAACTAGTTTTTAAATATTTTGTATCTGACACTATTTATTCATTCAACATTCGAATTTATGTCTTGAATGAGGATTTTAAAAAATAAACATTATAACCAACAGATTTAATACAAATATATTTGTCATCACCACCTACATCAATCGATTTTAATTGATAATTTGCTTGATTATTAAACTTGACAAATCTCGACAACATTGTAATTATGACATGCAACGTTTTTTGCGTTTACTATTAATTTTTTTGAAAAAAATAATTTTTTATTTAAAAGATCTTGGAATGGACTTAAAATTATAGACAAAAAGAAAATTCCCTTTTCCCTGGCCTTGCGATTGACACTAAAAATTTAAACGAATGATTATGTGGTGAAAAATTAATTAACATTATAATGGAATTTTCAAGCGAGAAATTGTTTCACGAAGGGGTAATATAATTGTTGCCTTTCTTTGAAGAGATACACCCTCAAAAACACGTTAATAAAGTGTTGGAATGTCCCCAAAAGCAAGAAGATACGATTCTGAAAAAAAAATAATTACAGTAAATAAATAAAATTGCCGGTAAAGACTTTGAATAAATAACTATAAAAACATAATATTAAATAAATTTGTTAACTGATATTTAAAATTCACGTTATGTAAAACATTTTTTCTACTACTGTTACAAAAACCTACCCATTTTGTAACAGTTTTATAAGATTGAAAATCGAACTTTTCAAAAACTGTAGGTGTTACAAAATTGGGGGGGTTTGTAACAGTTTTGAATTTATGAAGTTGGCTTTGAAAGTATAAAGTGAGCTTTAAAATTAAAATAATTCTGAACGGTCAAAAGTTTTACAAGAAAATTATTCAACTTTCGCATCAGCATAGTGTGAATTTATAGTCGCTTTGTTTAAAAATTTATTATAATAAGCCATAAAGAATAAATTTGAAGAATTTTAAGATGTCGTCAGACTCTGAAGAGGAGTTTATACTAAACTCCGTTAGAAATATTAGAAATGGCAGCAGCTACACTGGAGAATTTATTACCAGAAAAGTCTAAGGACAAGATTATGGAGTATTCATGGATTGGCCGCAAGACAAAAAAAATTTACAATTTTCTGAAAATTTTTTAATGGCATATATCGGAGAGATAACAAGAAAATACAAACCATCTACAATTTGGTCGATGTACTCAATGTAAAGGTCTCAATTAACCATTCGACATAATATACCTACGACAAATTAAGAGCATTTTTATAACGAAAAAGCGACGGATTCAAGTCAAAAAAATCAAAGATCCTAATCGCTGAAGATATTAATAAGTTTCTAAAAGAAGCTCCCGATAGTAAACATATACAAGATAAGGTTAGTTAATCAAAGTAACTTTGATAATATTTTTGTTGCATGAAATGATCCTACATCTGACTCCACTAGACCTATATGGGAAGGAATGGGCGGCCAACGCTGCTCTCAGACTCAATGCAGTCTCACCATGGCCTAAGGTAAACTACGGCCACTCCAAGATTCTTAAGGAATTCAGTCTTATCTTAAACAACACAGACCGCAAGTTTTCGGTGGACATCCCGTCCAAAGAGAAGTGGCCAAATGGGACGCTCTTCTATACAGATGGCTCAAAACTAGAGGGGAGAGTAGGAAGTGGAGTCTTCTCAGAGTCCCCACCCCTCAACCTATCATTCCGTTTGCCGGACTACTGCAGTGTATTCCAGGCTGAAATGGTAGCTATTAATGAAACAGCAAAATGGGTAATTCAAACCGAATTCAAGTCCAATGAAATATCTATTCTAAGTGACAGCCGAGCTGTCATTAAGTCTCTAAACTCAGTCTACCTGACCTCCAAGGCGGCTATACAATGCCGTAAAGCCTTAGATGAGCTGGCGACTAAAGTGAGAGTCAATGTTGTCTGGGTACCCGGCCACACGGACATAGCAGGCAACTGTAAGGCGGACGAGTTAGCAAGAGCTGGTACGACGCTCACGACTATATCCGCTAATACAAGACCAGGGGCACCTATCGCTGAATGAAGATTGCTCCTCCGGAAAGAAATATTCCGCCAAACCAACCTGAGGTGGCGGGAAAAACCTTCTTGCATCTCGTCAAGACAGATATGGCCAGAGCTTAACCTGCGACGCACCAAAGATATTCTATCTCTCTCCAGGAAATCCATCGGAAACGCGATTGCGGCCATCACTGGACACTGGCTTGGAGGATGCCATGCTGCACGCATGGGAATTCCACAAAGGAATGACTTTTGCAGAAGTTGTCAAGACGAAGAGGAGGAAGAGACGATGGTCCACCTACTCTGTCACTGCCCTGCCCTATCCAGGCAAAGATTTTCTGCTCTGGGACAACTTATCCGATCTTCAGTCGGTTGGTATCAAAAGCATCATGCTGTTCATTGACAGCAGCTACTGGTTCTCACGATAGTGGTGGGGGTGGCAACCACCCCACACGGCATCACAACGGGCCTCTGGCCTAAGTGAGTTCCATCCCGAACCACCGTGTTAACCTAACCTAACCTAACTTTTGTTGCATGTACGTTCTTTGATTCTATAATGACTATAAAAAAAACATTAGTAGTAACATTGTTCTGTACATTTTCAACAGGCTGTACTTAGTGAAATTGAAAAATATTAAATTAAATGACATTGACGATACCGGAAAATCCTACGTGGTGAACATACCGGATACTAAAACGAAAACTGAAAGATCATTCGTTGCATCAGGAAAGACGTACGAAATATGTAAAAGATACTTGGAAAAAAGAAAACTACTAGAGGATAAGAATATTCAAAGCTTCTTCCTTAATTTCCAGAACAATAAATGTACCTGTTAAGTTGTTGGGATAAACAAGTTAGCATACCTACCAATAAACATTGCTGAATTCTTGAAACTACCCTATGCCACCCAATATACAGGCTATTGTTTTCGTGTAGAAGCTCTGCAACGCTGCTTATAGATGCAGGAGGAGATTTGCTGCAACTTAAGAAACATGGGGGCTGGAAATCGTCCACTGTAGCAGAAGGCTACGTAGACAAATCCATGAGCGCAAAGAACTTCACAGCTGACAAAATAATCTCTTCGATTTGTCCGGATGAGGAGAATAATGAAGAAAATTTATCATTAGACGATATTAAGCCCAACGCTCCCGAAAATCCGGGTCCCAGTTGCTCAAAAATGCAATGCGCATCTCTAGCAACCAAAAATACAGAAAAACTGGTGATGATTCAAGAATCTATTTCGACTAATGTAGTAGAATTGGGCAGTATATTCGAAAAGTCTGGGTCGTTCGTATTCAATAGCTGCCAGAATATAACTATAAATATAAATGTAAATAAATATAAATTGTAAAATACTCAGATGTCAGTAGTAGAAAAAGTATAGTACAAAACTGGTGTTGTAATATACGATTTTAGTATATTACACACCAACTTTATTTAAATATTTAAAATTCTTAAGTTTAAAATTTTAAAATTATCTTACTTCCTATTAATTTGTTGATGTTAAAAATTGAAATGTTTTAATTTTGAAAAGGATTTTTTAAAACACTACTTAATAAAGAAGTAACTTTTTAAAGTGTATACAGACAAACCACTCGATTTGAAAACTTTCTAAATTAAATTAAAAGCGGTACAGCTTTTATTCCACGGTTTACAGTTTACAGATTTCACGTTTGTGCATAATATCCTTTTTAATTATTTGCGAGGTATTAATAGCAAAGTTTTAGCTAAATTTTTTCATTCATTTTATTTTTATTGCGATTCAAAAGGCTCATTTAAAAAAACATTGTGACTTTAAAGGACAGAGTAGTATCATACAAGGGTTGCCTTTTATATTTCGGGATTTGGTAACCCTGGTGATGCAATCTGGCAACTGACAGCTCTATCGTAAAGTTGGACATTTTTGAGGTTATACCTTAAACATAAAATAGTAAGGAAGGAGTTTATGTTATATCTACAATGTTAAAATCTGGTGACGGAAGTCGGCCATATTGGATAACCATTTATGACTCATACTTTGTTTACAAGTTATAAACATTTAGTTTTCTGTTAAAAAATTGGATTAATTATTTAAGTTGAGAACATTTTTCGTTTATAATAGGTTTGTTTAAATATAAGTAAGTTTTTTAATTCAAAGTTTTAGTGGTATATATTGTTGTGCGAGTACGCCCCTGGCGCTATGATCAGACGCGAAGGAAACAGATGATACGAGAGTCTTCGAGAATATACGGCGCCCGATGAGCGAAGCATCTAGACTCGATACGATCGAGAATAGACTGGAGTTCTGGAGCATGCTGGAACAATACTTACCTATATATTAAGGACCGATTTGAATATTTGAGTTAGTTAGTTAGTAGTATGTTGCTAGATAAATGTGAATAGAAATATTGTATTATATAAATTAAAGTATTGTAAATAAATTGTGTTATATAAATTAAACAGTGTTAGTGATTTAAATAGTATAAAAATAAATTAAAAGACTAGTAAAAATAAATAAACGTTACATTGGTGTCAGAAGTGGGATATTGTAAATAAATAAGGTAAAAAAATAAATAAATAAATATGTCGAAAAAAACTTTGTGACTTGAAAGTGACAGAATTGCGTCAAGAGCTGGAGGATCGTGAATTGGAAACAACAGGAAGGAAGACCGAGCTGTTGGAGCGACTTAAGCAAGCATTGGAAAATGATGGTTTAGATCCAGAAAATCATATTTTTGTAGACGACTCTTCTGCTACAATTATTTCTTCATTAAATAAAGTTTCTTCCGATATGTCTTCCTTGAAGAGTGATATCTCTTCCGATATGTCTTCTTTGAAGAGTGATATTTCTTCTTTGGAAAATAAAGTTTCTACTGAAATTTCTTCTCTGGAAAATAAAGTTTCTTCCGACATGTCTTCTTTGAAGAGTGATATTTCTTCCGAAATGTCTTGTTTAAAAAATGATATTTCTTGCGATATGTCTTCCTTGAAAAATGATATTTCTTCTTTAGAAAACAAAGTTTCTACTGATATGTCTTCTTTAAAAAATGATATTTCGTCTTTGGAAAATAAAGTTTCTTCTGACATTTCTTCTTTGGAAAACAAAGTTTCTTTGGATATTTCCTCTATGGAAAATAAAATGTCTTCATTTGAAAAAAAATTGAAGAGAAAATAAGAGAAATGGAAAAGCAAAATGGAAGAGATGGAAAAAGGAGGTAAAGAAGATATGGAAGATTTAGGAGAGGAAAACGAGAACGAAATAAGAAGCTTCAAAGTGGAGCGGAAACCGAAATTGGAAGGCAGCGAAAGTTCTGTTCGTGTTAAGGCCCCAACCTTTGACGGAAAGATGTCTTGGGAAAATTATCTCAAACAGTTCGAAACAGCTGCAAGAGCGAACGGATGGTCCCAAAAGAGAAGGCAATAAACCTCACCATCGCCCTGAGAGGAGACGCTTTGGATGTTCTTCAGACCATACCAGTGGAGGACACAGATGATTTTGAGCAACTGAAGAAAAGCTTAAACATGCGATATGGTCACGAACACCTGGAGAACTTGCACCGATCGCAGTTGAAGACTCGAAAACAGAAGCGAGAGGAGACACTTCAAGAGTACGAAGTAGATATTGCCAGATTGGTAAGATTTGCTTACCCTTCAGCTCCAGAACAAATGATGGAATGTTTAGCTGTTGAAGCATTTCTTGATGGACTTCGTGACCACGAAATGGCAAAGACACTCCGTTTAGCCCACCACAAAACATTAGTGGACATCTTGTCTGCCGCGCTTGAGTATGAAGCGGCTTCGAAAGCTTGTGGAGGATACAGTAAAGTAAGGTCCGTAACGGAAGAGGAAGATGAAAATAAGTTAGACCAATTAGTAAACATGATGAAGAACTTTACTGATAAGAAAAAGAAGAAGACCATCAGGTGCTGGAATTGTGGTGAAATAGGACATGTTCGCAATTCATGTAAACGCCCTGGGGTCACTACGAATCAAGAAACTACTCCACAGGAAAACTAAAACGGGTCGGCCTAGAGGGGCAGCTTCGACCCGGAACGTTTCAAAGACCCTCTCATATTAATAGCCTCTTTGAAATGCCGCGACGACAGTGTATATGTAGACGGTGAAGTCAACGGTAAAAAGTATACACTATTGGTGGATACTGGAGCGACCAGAACGATTATACGGCCAACAACTATAAATAGCCGTAAGAAGCTTTTACCAACAAGGCTACGTCTGCGAACTGCCACAGGTGATAGAGCTAACATCCTTGGAGAAGTCCAGGTTCAAATAGGAATTGGCTCAGAGAAGTTCACGCATACTGTTATTGTCGCTGATATTGAGGAAGATGTCATATTAGGAATGGATGTGATGAACTTACATGGTTTCCAACTGGATTTCAAGAACAGAGTTATCAAAGTCGGTTCTGAAGAAATATTCCTTCATCCATATGAGGACAAAACCGTGCCAGCCGTTGTCCAGGAGGATACTGTGGTACCTGGTAGAAGCGAAACGATCATAGTGGCCAGACTACAAGGAACTATTGACGAAGGAATACCTGTGATGATGGAACCATGGAACCATGATGAGGAGGTCGGTCGAGGAATTTTGATAGGAAAAGGATTGGTCACTTCTGCTAAAGAAATTCCAGTACGAGTTATAAATGTCAATGATCACCCAATTACGATCAAGAAAGAGACCAAAGTTGGAACCTCCGTACCAGTAACATCTATAATTCGACAGACAGCTATTCCCGATAATTCCAACGATAAGTTTGAACAAATGGTGGCGGTTGCTGGTACATCTTTAAACCGAGAAGAGAAAAGAAAAATGAAAGATTTTCTTCATCGGTATCGCAACATTTTTGTACCAAAGGGAGGTAAGACAGGACGTACTTCTGCTGTAAAACATAAAATCGACACGGGTGATGCCAAGCCAATTCGTCAATCAGCTAGAAGATTACCACAGGCGAAGAGGCAAGAAGCTGAAAGGATTGTCCGAGAAATGGAAGAAGATGGAGTGATAGAACCTTCTACCAGTCCATGGGTCTCTCCGGTAGTCTTGGTCAAGAAAAAGGATGGAACTACTAGGTTCTGTGTAGACTACCGTCAGTTGAACAATGTTACCAAGAAGGACAGTTATCCTCTGCCTCGAATCGACGATACATTGGACACTCTAGCTGGAAGTAAAATTATTTTCTACCTTAGATTTGAAGTCTGGTTATTGGCAGGTAGAAATGGACCCAAGAGACAAAGAAAAGACAGCCTTTACCACCGGTTCTGGATTATTTCAGTTCAATGTCATGCCATTCGGACTATGTAATGCTCCTGCGACATTTGAAAGACTGATGGAGAACGTATTGAGAGGGTTGTCTTGGAAAACGTGCCTGGTCTACTTAGACGACATCATAGTCTTGGGTGAGACATTCTAAGAACATCTGAAAAACTTAGAAGATGTTTTTAAAAGACTTCAAGCTGCCCAACTGATGCTGAATCCAAAGAAATGTCAGTTATTCCAAGACAAAGTTAATTATCTGGGTCATATTGTCAGCAAAGAAGGCGTGTCTGTTGATAAGGACAAGGTCGCTTCTATCAAACAATGGCCACAACCAACTGATAAACATCAAATAAGAAGTTTTCTTGGTCTATGTACATACTATCGCAGATTTATCAGAAAGTTTTCAGATATTGCTAAGCCATTAACACGCCTTACAGAGGAAACGAGAGAGTTCTGCTGGGATGAAGACTGTCAAACGGCTTTTGAAACTCTGAAGAAGCATTTAACCGCAGCACCGATATTAGGCTACCCACAACCGGAAGGAGAATTTATTTTGGATACAGATGCCAGTAATGTCGGAATTGGAGGAGTCCTTTCACAGATTCAAGATGGACAAGAGAGAGTCCTGGGTTATTTTAGTAAAGTGCTCTCCAAACCTGAGCGGAATTACTGCGTTACGAGAAGAGAACTTCTGGCAGTTGTGAAGTCTGTGGAACACTTCTACCAATATCTTTATGGAAGAAAATTCTTAATCCGGACGGACCATGCAGCCCTAAAATGGCTAATGCAGTTTAAGAACCCTGAAGGTCAAATTGCCAGGTGGATCGAACGACTCCAAGAGTACGACTTTAGGATCGAACATCGAGCTGGGATAAGTCACAGAAATGCAGACTCCCTTTCCAGAAGACCGTGCCCAGAAGAGTGTTCTCACTGCAGTAAGACAGAATTAAAAGAAACTGCAATACTACGAACAACTGTAGTTAACGACGACTGGGCACCTACTAGAATTAAAGAAGAACAAGATAATGATCCTGTTTTAAAGAAAATGAGAGAATGGAAGATAGAAGATCGTCGACCTACTTGGCAAGAAGTGTCAAAATTCTCTACAGTCCTTAAATCATATTGGGCTCAGTGGGAGTCTTTCATTTTGGAAGGCGATTTATTAAAGAGAATAATTGAAAATGATGACGGTTCCGTTAACAGAAAGCAATTAGTTATACCAAAGAGTAGAGTAGCCGAAGTACTACGACAGTTACACGACAGTCCATCAGGAGGTCATCTTGGTGTTAAGAAAACCCTGCAGAGAGTTCGTGAAAGGTTTTATTGGATGAATAGTTCCGATGATGTTAAGGACTGGTGTAAGAAGTGTACCATCTGTGCTGCTAGTAATGGACCTCAGAGAAGAGGAAAGGCTCCCATGAAACAATATAACCCAACAAACACAAAGTTACAAGAAAGATATTAAAACTTCATAAAACGTTGTCAAGACTTATACATAAGTAACTTATTAAGACTAATATCTAGAGTGTCTTTTAAAACTTTATTTAGTTTTAAAAACCATTTTATATAATGCTTAAATGTAATACATTTATAATTAGTCCTAATCACGTCTTAATAAGGTTATATGTTTGAAATTTAAAACTGTTATAATTTTACGATTTAGTGATGACTATAAGACTACTTTTAGACTTTAATTATGTTGGTTGTTAAACTATATAATTTTTATAAATTATATATAATAATTGTACCAATTATGACTGTCGTGAAAGAGTCAACTGTTTGTTTTATTCAATAGAGTTTTATATTGTAAAAATTGTGTTGTTGCTTTTGTGGTTAAGTTTACATTTTTTTAAAGTTTGTTTTATACTTAATATAACTATATGATTTAATATTATGTCCAAAAAATTGGAAATAAATAAGAACAAAAATCCTTACAAATATAGATAGGTGTCAGTTTTGTAGGCAGTTAAAAAATTATGTTAACCAACCAGTTAAAACACAAAACATTGTTTTAAAAACCCACTCAGCTGCATCAGTCTCAGCAGCAGTTAGTAAATGATATCAATCAATCTGATTTAAATTCCTTCTCAACAGTGCATCAATCCTCATGCAGTCAGCCACCCGATCCTAATGGTGCAATAAGTCAATTTAATTTTGCTTCAGAAAAGAGCACCATCATCGATGATGTCGAGAGCGATGATGAGATTTTACAAGATTTTGAAGAAACAAAAAAGTGTGATGAAAAATTGAGCGAAAGCTCTTTCCGTGATAACTTAAGATTATGGGATTTCCATCCTCGACCGTTTTTACAACAGATTACATATCTATATACAGTTATTTGTTACACCAAGTACCTATTACTACCTATCAATTTGTTTATTTTATTTTAAGGTTATGTATGAGTGACTGACATTTCAATAGCTGCGTTCCTGAGTGACAATTAAAAAGTTTTAATGTTGTCATTACAACTGAAATGAGACCATTAAATATATCATACTTAAATGGGTTATATTGTACTATTTTGCAACCTTTTAATAACTGTATAATTCTAACAATTGTATAATTACAGAAAATATTACGCAATCTCCTATAATTTGTAATTTAAATTTTCGTATATGTCTATTTTAGTAGTTGCTATAGTATATTTTGTAGGGTATTGCAACTTTACATTTTTAAGACAATATGGATGCCTTCTACAGATTTAGCCATTAAAATGATGTCCGCCATTGTTACACAAAATTATATTTTTGGGTTACAGTATCCTTATTTACAGTAAAGACATGTTCAAATCATATTGAAATTGTTGCAAAATGTGTTTTTTTTTTCCATTTGAGGATTAATTAAAGTGAAATCAAAATATGAATATTTTAATTATTAATTATTTTTTTTCTTAATATGCTTTAATTATGTGGGGTATCACTTTTTCATTAGGTAGAATCAACACATTTACAGTAAAAAGTTAATGGCTTTCTAAATTTGTGTATGCAAAAGGTTATAATTCCTATTTTTAGTATGCGGTATCTATGCATTATTAAAAGTATAAGTTCTTTAAACATATTATTCCAATGTTGTTCTTTTTTGTTTTTATATAATATTATTTATAATAAAAAATATATTACAAAAAATTGTTATGTTAAAAGGTTTGGACATAAAGTTTAATTGCCGTCATAATCATTATCGTAGTAAAAATAACCCGACAGTTATATTAGACTATAGTATATAGTTGTATATACACTTATACATCGTTTTTAACAATTACAAATTTTTCCCCAAATTGGTGGTTTTAAACGTAGTGCTGTAGTGATTTACCACGTTTATACATAAGTTAGCCAGTTTTAAACAAAGTTATATATACATTACTGCGACTAATATGTAACTGGTCTGTGTTTCTTGGGAACGTTGGTAGTCCATTTGAGAGAATTGCTTTAGATATTGCTGGACCGTTCCCCACTACTGAGAATATGAATAAATACATGTTGGTGGTAATGGATTATTTTACGAAGTGGGTTGAAGTCTACGCCGTTCCAAATCAAGAGGCAGCAACTGTCGCAGACGTGCTAGTGAAGGAGTTTATTTGCCGATATGGAGTGCCCTTGGAGATTCACAGTGACCAAGGAAGGAACTTCGAAAGTCAACTCTTTCAAGGAATTTGCGACAATTTAGGAATGAAGAAAACAAGAACTACAGCATTGCACCCACAATCAGATGGAATGGTAGAACGCATGAATAAAACCATTGGCAAATATCTATCAAAAGTAGTATCCAATCACCAAAGAGACTGGGACCAGTATATTTCGCTCTTTGCAATGGCTTATCGATCCGCCGTCAATGAATCAACAGGTCAAACACCAGCAAAAGTCTTGTTTGGACGCGAGATGAGGTTACCATGCGACCTCGAGTTTGGATGCCGACCTGGAGAGGATATAGCTGGAGAAGACTATGTAATCCAGTTACGTAGAAAAATGGACGACATGCATGATTTGGTTCGCTCCCATCTCCAAGTTGCCAGTGACAGGATGAAGAAACGGTATGATACCCAAGCTATAGAAGGATGTTTCCAAGAAGGTGACAAAGTCTGGCTCCATAACCCAAAAAGACAGAAGGGGTACTCACCAAAGCTACAACAATCTTGGGAGGGTCCATACATCATCAAGAAAAGAATCAATGACGTCATATACCGTATAATAAAGACCCCGAATGGAAAACCTAAGGTAGTACACCGAAACCGACTGGCGAAATTTGAAGGAGATCATGACCAGGAAGAAGAAGTCGTAAATCAAGTCCAAGATACACCCGACCTTGCTTTCGAAGAATTTATGGGTGCATATGGAGGTACTGGGAAAGCTAGATACGGCGTGACTATTGAGAGACAGCAAGACCTGTTCACACTTCCTGATGACTACTCATTGGCCCATAGCGTTTCCGCCACTATCAGCGACGGCCGAGGATTAGCGTCTGTCTTTCGAAGGAAGTTTGGTCGATTGTCAGAACTTCGAAATCAGTTACCAGCCACTGGGAAGGCTTTGATACTTCGAGATGACTCCCGTTGCCTCTTCTATCTGATTACCAAGAATACCTACCAAGACCAGCCCACTTATCGAAATATATGGGAATCATTACTTAACTTGAGAGAGCACATATTGGAGTCCAACGTACAGAAGCTAGCCATGCCAAAAAATAGAGTGCAACTCATTGGATTGGAGGGTCATCCGAAATATGGTGGAAGTAATCTTTCAAGATACCGAAGTCCAAGTGTTGGTATGCAGCCATTCGCCCCGTGTCCAGCTGACATCAAAGACCATTCCATGTTATTTCCATGCAACTGGAAATTGTAGACGAGGATTCAGTTGCAAGTATCTCCATCCAGTCTCAATTCCGTAAAAGTTCCAGGAGGAACTATCTCTTAAGGAGGGCAATGTTGTGCGAGTACGCCCCTGGCGCTATGATCAGACGCAGAAGGAAACAGATGATACGAGAGTCTTCGAGAATATACGGCGCCCGATGAGCGAAGCATCTAGACTCGATACGATCGAGAATAGACTGGAGTTCTGGAGCATGCTGGAACAATACTTACCTATATATTAAGGACCGATTTGAATATTTGAGTTAGTTAGTTAGTAGTATGTTGCTAGATAAATGTGAATAGAAATATTGTATTATATAAATTAAAGTATTGTAAATAAATTGTGTTATATAAATTAAACAGTGTTAGTGATTTAAATAGTATAAAAATAAATTAAAAGACTAGTAAAAATAAATAAACGTTACAATATATTGTAAATAAGTTTAAAGACAATGGTTAGTTGTAGTCCTTGTGGGTGCTCAAATACTAATAAAAACGACCATAAGAAAATTACTTTTCATCGGTAAGTAGCTTAAACATCAAAATATAGTTTATACTTCCTTACTATTTTATGTTCTAAGGGTTATACGTACTCAGAACGTTTTGACATACAAGCGCTATTTGTGTTGTTTACAGTACCTAACTTAAAAGATTCATCTCGGCCCAAAAATGGAATTAAATTATTTTTTGCAACTTTTGACTTGGATTAACTCAGCAACAGTGCATGGATGAACTTAATTCAACTTTTGCCGATGAAGCTCCATCAAGGACCAGTGTTCATCGATGGTATGGTGAATTCAATTGTGGCCGTAGTTCAATCCAAGACAAATTTCGTGCAGGTCGTCCAGAAAACCATTGATGCTGTGCGCGAACTGATATTGCAAGATCGTCATGTGACCTATCGTAAGATTGTGACAACCTTAGGCATTAGTGGGACCAGCATACATTCAATATTGTGTAAATATTTGACGGTTAAAAAAATTTGTTCGGGTGTTGGATCTCACACAATTTGTCTATCGCTTAAAAAAAGTCTCGTGTTGATTGGCCGAAGAAAATGCTCAAATAATACAATCGCGGTGCTTTGAAACACATCTATGATATCGTGACAAGTAATGAATCGTGGATTTACGCGTATGATTCCGAAAGTAAACAGCAGTCAACTGTATGGGTGTTTTAAGATGAGCCCAATCCAACAAAAGTTGTTCGGGCACGAAGCACTTCCAAGCAAATGGTTGCCTGTTTTTTCGGAAAAACTGGACATGTCGCAACCGTACTACAAGGAAACAACGCAGAACAGTCAATTATGAGTGGTACACAACCATTTGTTTGCCAGTTGTCTTCCAAGAAATCAGGAAAACCAACCGCCGAAGACGGATCACTCTTCACCACGACAATGCAAGCTCCCACACATCGGCTCAAACAACTGTATTTTTGAGCACCCAAAACATCGATTTGATGAGTCATCCGCCTTATAGTCCTGACTTGGCACCGAATAACTTCTTTTTATTCCCGTACGTAAAAAACAAACTGAGAGGTCAACGTTTTTCGACACCTGAAGAAGTTGTTGCTGGATTCAGAATGCATGTTTTGAGTGGCAAAAGTGCTTCGACAATTGGTTAAAACGCATGCAAAAGTGTATAGATCCGCATGAAGAATATTTTGAAAAACAATAAAGTGATTTTCGATGATTAATATTTGTTTTGTTCTCTGTCCCGAAATATAAAAGGCAAAACTCGTATTATATGAAATTTTTACTTGAAATTTTAAACGTAATTCCTATAAGCGAGCATTTAAAAACGTGAAACAATACGAGTAGATGAAATACATAGTTTAAACATTGTTATTGCTGAGCAGAATAATAAGACTAAATATTCTAGATTAGCAGTTTATAAACCAAAATATTTTTGACTTATCTGCATTAAGAAGCATTAATTGATTGGCATTTGAATATGTCATTCTGACGAAGCTAATTCTAGCGAAATGGCTGTCATTGAGTTTAGGTTAGGTTAGGTTTACACGGTGGTTCGGGATGGAACCCACTTAGGCCAGAGGCCCGTTGTGATGCCGTATGGGGTGGTTGCCACCCCCACCACTATCGTGAGAACCAGTAGCTGCTGTCAATGAACAGCATGATGCTTTTGATAACAACCGACTGAAGATCGGATAAGTTGTCAAAATAGGGCTGTCCCAGAGCAGAAAATCTTTGCCTGGATAGGGCAGGGCAGGGCAGTGACAGAGTAGGTGGACCATCGTCTCTTCCTCCTCTTTGTCTTGACAACTTCTGCAAAAGTCATTCCTTTGTGGAATTCCCATACGTGCAGCATGGCATCCTCCAAGCCAGTGTCCAGTGATGGCCGCAATCGCGTTTCCGATGGATTTCCTGGAGAGAGATAGAATATCTTTGGTGCGTCGCAGGTTAAGCTCTGGCCATATCTGTCTTGACGAGTTGCAAGAAGGTTCTTCCCGCCACCTCAGGTTGGTTTGGCGGAATATTTCTTTCCGGAGGAGCAATCTTCGTTTAGCGATAGGTGCCCCTGGTCTTGTATTAGCGGATATAGTCGTGAGCGTCGTACCAGCTCTTGCTAACTCGTCCGCCTTACAGTTGCCTGCTATGTCCGTGTGGCCGGGTACCCAGACAACATTGACTCTCACTTTAGTCGCCAGCTCATCTAAGGCTTTACGGCATTGTATAGCCGCCTTGGAGGTCAGGTAGACTGAGTTTAGAGACTTAATGATAGCTTGGCTGTCACTTAGAATAGATATTTCATTGGACTCGAATCTAATTCTAGCGAAATGGCTGTCATTGAGTTTAAAAAAGTGATTTTTTGAATAAAGAGTGGAAGTTTTGTTAAAACGAATAGTTTTCTATTTTTCTTAATAAGATGGACTTCCAAAAAAAAAGGGTGAGTACAATAAATTTAATAAAAAAGGTCATTAATTTTTCTATCGATTCAGAAATAGAGGGAGAAAATATAGCACCTGAAATTAAAAAAAGTGTAAATTATGTACTGTAAAATTTCCTACCAAAAAAATCAAAGAATGACTATGAAAAGTATTACAAATTTTTCATGGATTTCAAATCTTTCGTGGAGAAAATATAGTCTGCTTCTCGGTAAGGATGAAAATTCGTTATGTTGATTTCAGAATTGCTAAATTCTGAGATGATCGTGAAGAAAACTTCTTCTCATCTAATGTAAGCGAAACTGAAATCGAATCAGAGACCTACTGAGAAGAAATGATCAAATACTGTTTAAGATGTGAGTTTTTCTTAAGTGAAAAACCACAACCAATAGATCATTTCTCCCAGTCGCAGCAGTTTAGTACAGGACATAAAAATGAATAAGAAACTTCAAGTTACCAGAATTGAATCTCAAGAAATTCAATGGGAACGTTAGAAATTGTATGGTGTTTTGGATCCAGTTCAAACAGACGAAGAAATTAAATTAGGAGACAAGTTTCTATATTTAATTTATTCAACTGAAGAAAGAACTGTGGCCAGAAATCGTTTCACCTTCTGGATCAAATTACCTGGAATTTATTAACCAGATGAAGATACGATTAGCTAAGGCTAGGGATATGATACACCTACAATTTACATTGATAAGTTAAAGGAAATTGTTAAAAGTGGTTGCCCTTTTCTCTTATACATAAATTTATTCATCTTCGAACATTAAAATCCACTCTATCTAGTAACTGCTGTTTGTGTCTAATCGATGTGCATTTATCAGTAATGCGATATCTTCTATCTTCTAATCTTCTACGATATTCTTCTACACTTCTTCTACAGTTTCCTTCACAAAAACCTAGCACTAACAGCATGTCAACTTGTTCGTTAAATTAAAACTTTCCGCTCATTTTAAGAAGACTAAACCAAAAAATAATACATACTTTCTTGATTGTCAAGTCTGACGTTTAATTTCATAGCCAACTTTTGAATTTTTGATTGTTTGGAATAACATTCCTATAGCACGCGTTTTTAGTTATTCAATTTGTTTTGAAAACGAAGAAGATTTTAAAAAAAAAATTGGGTAAGGAAAGTTTTAGAATTAAATTGCCCACAAAACAAAGTAAAATTTTTTCAAATCCGTCAAAGGGATAAAAAATATTTTAATGTCGCATTATTCACCGTGCACCCTATAAAATACTATAATTGAACTGTAATTACTGTCATTTACTACTCTTGGTACACCCACAACATGTACCAAATTTGGTTCTTCTAAATTTAAGTATAAGGGAGATATTGATTTTTTCTAAATTTAAAACTTCTCTTTTAAAGCTTATAACTTCTCAGGGAAGCAACTTGGCATAAAGGTAAGTTGCGTTAAATCGCCCTATTTGGAGTTCCCCAACATGTCCTTGCTCTATGTCGGTTCTTATGCGAATCACCCTGTATATGATTGATAACCCATAGAAAAGCCACGAAAAGCTTAATTCAACACAAATGCTTATGAGCACAACAAAGTCATTGGAGCACAAGTGTTGAGATAAAACATAAACAAACCGTTAATTAAAAAGAGATACCAAATCATCCATAGTGTCTCCTTTTGAAATGATATATTTGAATAGAAGATTATCGGTCTACTTTGTATTATATGTCATTGGAAATCACGAATTCCAGGTGATATATCCGCCCTCGTATCATAATTTACATATTTTCTATCAAGCAAATTACTTGATTGGACGTAGATTGACCCCTTGTTGACGTCTATGGAAAGGAAAACGAATTAAACCCATCCCAGAAGGGCAACCGGCCTGAATTCATCAACGGAAGATAATGTATTTGTTTTATTAATCAACATCCTTTCTGTAGCAAAAGGTATCCCGCTGATAAAATATCCATGCACTGTTTATTAAAAATAACTGGGATTTATTAAAGAAGTTGTTTGTGTCATTTTCAACCGATATTCGAGAAAGTTTTGAAAACAATATTGGACAGCTTTGTAGAAAAATACAATTTAATATTAACAAATCACTGAAAAAGTAGAAAATTGTTTTCACCTGCACCCAGGGTAAATAAACTTAACAGTTTCTATACCAAGCTTGACCGTTTTCTATGAAAAAACAACTACTTCCTGGGCTAAATGCCCCAATGGACATTGAATTACATTCCAATAGAAAACGTGATGGCGACCGACTTCGTCGATACTTAAAACCATCTCCATCGTTGGGGCATATAGCCCAGGAAGTAGTTGTTTTTTCATAGAAAACGGTCAAGCTTGGTATAGAAACTGTTAAGTTTATTTACCCTGGGTGCAGGTGGAAACAATTTTCTACTTTTTCAGTTTTTTATTGTCTGCACCTTATAGAAATGATTCTTGCATTGTTATCAACAAATCAGTTTTAAAGAAAAAGTCTTCACAGAAGATGCCATCATAGAATTAACTGAAAAAATACACAAATCTCTAGAGGCAGGGAAACCATGTCTCTGTGTTTTTATTGATCTCAGTAAGGCTTTTGATACTGTAGACCATCGATTATTACTACAATGTTTAGAATCCAAGGGCATTAGAGGAAACTGTCTTAAACTTTTTCATAGTTACGTTTCTCAGCGAAAACAGATGGTCAGAATAAATAATGCGATTAGCGATGAAAGGATTATCAAATGTGGAATTCCACAAGGGACTGTTCTAGGCCCTATATTGTTCAATCTTTACTTGAATAACTTATTCAAATTAAATACGTCTGGGCATGTTATCGGATTTGCGGATGAGACTGCTGCGCTGTCTTTTTTTCGAGGCGGACACTTGGAAGAATCTTAAAACATAAGATGAAACAGACCTTTGTATGGTAAAATCGTGGTTTGACTACATGCGTCTTACAATGAACCTAGAAAAAACAAACTTTGTACCTTTTAGTTGTAACATCATTGGTTCGGCTCCATTTTGATCACCTACAATTACCTATTCAAAAAGGTGTGGTGTTGTCCATTCAGGTTATAACTGAAATATAATATTAGGGTGTGTATATTGACACTGACTTAAAATGGGACTTTCATATAAACTACATAATAAAAAAGTTACAAACGATTCTATATAAATTTAAATTTTTGAGTAAGTACTTACCTCAAAATGAATTGAAAAAACTATATTTCGCCCTTGTGGATAGTCACATCCGATATGTTATAACAGCTTGAGGCAGAGCCTTAAGAACACATCCTAATCCACTGGAGATTCTTCAAAAGAGATTTCAACGCTTTATCATGAAACAGCCCTACAAGTACCCATCCGATTACCTCTACAGTGAATCAAAATTGTTTGACTTAGGACAATTGTATTACTTCTTTGTGAATGTCAAATATCACTTCAGTAGAGCAAAATCTACCCCACGAAATCACGGTTACGATACCCGAACTATACTAAAAAAGTCCATTTCACAAAGAACCTACTCCTACATGGCAATGAAACTTTACAACACAATTCCCGAATCATTAAAAATATCTAATAACAAGCAGGTTTTTAAAAATAAATTACGAGTAATCCTATTAAGTAATGAAATAAACCTAATTCTAAATATTATAAACTAAATAATAGTATATTAAATTGATTGTACTAACCCTTAATTTTTGAAGCATCGTCAGATTGACATTTAAGTTACATTTTGTTTGTTTGTAGCTAGGTACCTGATGTTTAGGTAGTATTAAGGCTAGACCAAGTATGGAAGTAATAAGACATAACAATATTAAAGCCTAGATGGCTTTCTCCAATTTTAGCAAATATTTTTATGGATAATTTAGAAAACAAAATCTTTAATTCTAGTTATAAAAACAATATTGTATTTTGGTATAGATATGTTGATGATGTGTTAGCAGGATTTATAGGTAGCGAACGACAATTAGATATATTTTTTAATTATATTAATACCTTGCATCCTAAAATTAATTTTACTTTAGAAGTTGAAGAAAATAATTCAATTAATTTTCTAGATTTAAAAATTGAAAAAGTTAATAATTTACTAAATTATTCAATATACAGAAAACCAACACAAACAGATGTAACCATACCATATAATTCAAATCATCCTATAACACATAAATTAGCAGCTTATAATTCTATGATACATAGGGCATTTTCAATTCCAATGGACAAAATTAACTTTGATAAAGAAATTTATATCATAAAACAAATAGCTACATCTAATGGCTACCCAATTCATTTGATAAATACATTAATTAATAAAAAAGAACAGAAAGTGGCACTACAACTAATATTTCCTAAACAAACTAAAGAAATTAAAAGTTATAAAAATATTACATATTGTGGAAGTATTTCCAATAAAATATCAAAAATAATATCTTCGGCAACATCAGCAATAATATCATTTAAAACACAAAATAATGTTGGTACAAAATTGTTAAATGTAAAAACAAAATTACCTAAATTAAAAAATCTGGTGTTTACAAAATTAATTGTCCAAAGTGTAATGCTGTATATATAGGTCAAACACAAAGAAATTTTGAAGTAAGATTTAACGAACATTTAAGAGCATATAGATTAAAACAACCAGATAAGTCAAATTATGCAAAACACCTACTTGAACATCCAACCTCACTCTTTCACACCAATGACATCCAAATACTACACATTTGTAATAAAAAACAAAATTTAGATTTCCTTGAAGAACTTGAAATAAAAAGACATCTAGCAGATCCACAATTTAAAGTTGTTAATGAACAAATAAATCTGGGAAGTTCTCCACTTTTAAAGTGTTTGCTTTGATTGAGTCTTCATTTTATACATAGATAAGACGTAATTGTAACACAAATATATTAAGTTATTGTAAAGATCAGCATGATATAGTTTTTTCCTGGTTTTTCTATATCATTGCACAGTTATACTGATCTTAGAGGGAAATACATCCAGGATAATCCCTTAGGGCTAATAACATCTAGGCTTTAATATTGTTATGTCTTATTACTTCCATACTTGGTCTAGCCTTAATACTACCTAAACATCAGGTACCTAGCTACAAACAAACAAAATGTAACTTAAATGTCAATCTGACGATGCTTCATAGCGAAACAGCTGTCATTGAGTCTTTTAAAAAAGCAATTTTTAAATAAATATTGGAAGTTTTGTTAAAACGAAGAGTTTTTTATTATCCTTAATAGTATATTACTTTAAGAGGCGGAGAAGCATGCTTCTTTACCGAATAAAGTATACTATTTTTTCTTCAAACGTAGCAATTTTCAACCATAAATAGTACAATCCATACGCTATTTTTACTCGAAATTAACTGTGACAACTATCAAAGTCGTCTAGATGTTAGAAGTTAAAATAATTAAGTCGTCGGAGGGATTTGCGTGTCCCTGGTTACAGTTGTTTGACAGTTATTTTATGTTAGAAGACAGCTTTTGTTGTTGCAACCGCAAACGCAAATTTAGTGCGAAAATGGAAAACCTAAACAAAATTGAGTCCGCGGCTAATGATGCAGTAGCACGTTTGGGGCCCTCCAAGTCCGGAATAAAGTATCGGTTAGCTTACAAGCACTTCACAGAGTGGTGCCATACAAGAGGAATACAGCAAGTTACCGAAGACATTTTACTGGCATATTTTAATATAATGGAAAATGAAAATAAATGGAAATCTTCTTCAATGTGTTCACGATACTCTATGATAAAATCCGAGTTAGTTATTAGAAAAAATGTGGATATAAGCAAATTTTTAAAGTTACGTGCCTTTCTGAAAAAGACAAGCGAAGGATATACTGCAAAGAAGTCTAAAGTTTTCACTAAAGACGAGTTTGATAAATTTTTGTTTGAAGCGCCAGATAAGTTGTATTTAGGATTAAAGGTAAAAAAAATTATATTGCAAAGCATGTAGTATACTCTACTAAATTATAAAAATATTTCAGATTGTTTTGTTAATTGGGGTTACCGGCGCCTGTCGATGCGACGAATTGGTAAAAATGAAGACTGTGGACATTGAGGATAAAGAAAATGTAATAATTATCAAAATCCCAGACAGTAAAACACAACAAATTAGATCTTTTACGATAATTGGTCAAAACTACATTAAACTGTATAAAAAGTACGCATCACTGCGGCCTGAAAATTTCACAGAAAACCGATTTTTTATAAAGTACCAAAATGGAAAGTGTTACCGAAGCGTCATGGGAATACATTCGATCAGCGCAGTAGCCCAATAAGTAGCTAGTTATTTAAATTAAAACGATGCAAGCGCATACACGGGTCACTGTTTACGACTAACTTCAGCAACTTTTAATTGATGGAGGCGGAAATCTAGAATGCCTTAAACAACATGGGGGCTGGAAATCAAGCCCGGTTGCCGAAGGATATGTAGAGGATTCAATAAGAAATAAGAACGAAAATGCTCAAAAAATTTTAAACCCTCATGAATCGCCAGCATCGGGAATGATTGCTCGACCATCAGTATCATCAACAATTACCAATGCGTATCAAGAATCGGGAACATTTTTGCACGGTTTCAATTTTAAAAATGCTTCATTAACTAATTGTACTTTTTATATTACTAAAAATAAAAATGATGTTTAATTGTTGTTAATGACATTTGTATTGTTGCTTTGTGACATGTTTCATATTGTTGCCATGACAAAATTTTTCCCTCCGCCGTAAAGAAATGGGAAAAAAACTGCTGCCGGAGGAGACATCAAACTTTGACAGGATCAAGTTAGATAAGTAATGTCATTATTATTTGACGTTTGAAGAAAAAATACAGTCTTAATATTAATAAAAAACCTTGTGTACCTACGTTAAACTCTCTCAGTATATAGCAAATAATGCATCTATATGGAGCCTATAAAAATGAAAATTAAAAAAAAATCTGATTTACTTCTTCACTTATCTGGATATTTGTCATTCTAGTAGTATGATACATACATACCTATCTTTTAATAAAATGTAGAGATTACTTATCATATTGATTCATGAATTTTTATTATTTTTTTTAGTTTGTTTGTCACTGTTTAATTTTAAATCTACTTAGTAGAAAATCAAACTATTTAAAATTACAATTACCAAAACAAGTGTAACTACACTTATTGGTTAGTCGCTATATTCAATTAATATTTTCTCTTGTATATGTATTTTAATGAATAAAGCGTTATATATTGAGATGGTTTGATTTATTTGGTGCCATTTATGGTGCCAATTAATTACCAATTGACGTAGTCAGCACGAATCAGAGAGAAGGAAAATTTAATTTCACGGCCTTTTTATACCTTTTCCCCAATTATGACATTAATGACATATAAATAGGAAATCAATTGTTTTGATTTGCAAAATTTAACTTAAATTTACGTAAAATATTTTTACATATTTGAATGTTTCTTTGATAATATAAAAAAAAATATGTATTCTTACATTCATGAAAAAGCTATTTAAATTATTTTTTGATAAATTTTTCCTTATAAAATTGATGTTTGAAATGTGCTAATTTTGGGTATGTCAATCACCTTCAATTTATATAAATTTGAGCTAATAACATAAAATGAATCTAAATCTATGCATAAATTTCTTAAGATTATAACTTTTAAATACTAATTTGAATTAAAAAGAAATGAAAATTAAACTTTTATTTTAATCTATTATATGAACTAGATATTAACTGTTATAAGTACTTGTTTAAATGAAATCTCTTGATACTCTTGATACTACAGGATCCTATCCAAGATAAAGTTGTCAAATATATTCTCCATCTATTTAAATGTTTCACATTTAAGATTATTATACCGAATATTTTAAATGAAATAAAGAAAAGTTGCTGATATTTTAATGAAAATTATTCTGATATCCTTTTATATTTGCTTATTGAGGTAAGTTTTACATTTTAATTTTACTGAAATTTAGCTATTCATCTCAATATATTTTGTTTTTGAGGTAAATTTAAATAAAAGTCCATTAACATTTTAATCTATTTCACCAATTTTATAGTTCAGGTTTTATGTGACGAGAATTTACACAAAAAAATGGTAAATGTGGCGTCCCAGTAATATCGCCATCTACCGATAATAAAGATTCCTGTTAACATTCAAGTTAAACGCTTAACAATTCGTCATTGTTGAATTGTTTGGTTTAAAAATTCCTATTACGTTGACAAGTTTCGATACGCGTAGTGTGTGGGAGATGTGTCAATCTAGCAATCCGCTTATAAAAACAAAAATCCGCAGGGAAAATGCACGAACACACACAATGTGGCTTCGAAAGGTTTTTGTCACTTATCGACATTTCGGTAAAAAATTGTTTGATTAGATATGAACAATTTGTTTGATTAATTAAAAATTTACTTTCAATTTACTAACGATACATTGCACAATTTAGTTTACGTAAAATGCAGAATTAAAAGAATAAATAAATAAATTTAAATCGATGAATGATAAATATAAATAACAAAGTACAAACAAATTTTTTCTACGATCACTATCCAAAGTAGGCTTTTGCACGTTCAAATCTAACTACAAAGTTGTCGCTTGCTTATTTTTATTTAAAATAAATAAAAGAATAACAGTCATGAATAGAGATCAGCAATTTTTTAAAACATTGTAAACCTGTCTGAATATTTTAGTTCAATATCTGATATACAGAGTGGAAAGTTTAACTGGAACAAATTCTGTAATTTAATAAATAAAGGTTTGTCGCAAAATTCCTGAAACACGTCAACTTTTATTTTCTATGGGGCATAAAATAAAAAGGTTTGTTTATTTTCTTAATTATATTAAGGGTTGTAGCGACCCCCAATTTTTTTTTTTAATGATAGGGTAGGTTGATATTTTTTTATTTTAAAGCTTTTTCAATTGCAAATACAAGTATTTTTTTTTGTTTTTTTTTACAAGCAATGTGTTAGAAAAAAATAAAATACCGAAATGTTTTTTAATACTACTTTAATGCAATAAATGTTCAAAATGCCCTCCATTTTGTTGCTGACAATATCCCAATCGATCATAAAAACTATTCCTAACATTTTGTAATACTTCCGGCGTTATTTGAATAATTTCGTCTCTGATTCTTTGCTGAAGCTCGGCTATGTCGTTAGGTTTAGTAGTATAAATATCCTCATAAAAAAATCTAATGGGGTGAGATCGGGTGATCTTGCTGGCCACTCAATTGGGCCCCTTCTTCCAATCCACCTATTCGGAAACACTTCGTTGAGATAGGTCCGTACAATTTGAGCAAAATGTGGTGGTGCCCCGTCTTGTTGAAACCACATCTGTTGGTCAAATAAATTGGGATCCAAATTATCGGGGAATAAAATCCTTAAAGTAGGAACCAATTCATTTTGAAGCATAGTTAGGTATGTTTCTCCAGTTACATTTTCATCGAAGAAAAAAGGACCCACTATGCGATTCCCAATAATTCCAGCCCAGACTTTTGTTTTTTGAGGCTTTTGGGTATGGGATTCACGCATCCAATGGGGATTTTCGTCAGCCCAATAACGGTAGTTGTGCCGATTTACGTGTCCATGTAATGTGAACGTAGCTTCATCAGAAAACAGCACTCATTCCAAAGGAATTTGACCACCATCGATAAATGCTATAAATCTTTCGCAAAAATCAAGTCTACGATCAGGATCGTCTTCGTTAAGCTCGTGAAGGTTTTGCATCTTATATGGGTACTTTTTGGCATCTTTGAAAACTTTTAAAACGCTTGTGTGACTGACACCATGAACGCGAGCTACTTCCCTAGCTGAAGTAACAGGATTCTCTTTAACTTCCAACAACATGTTCAACCAGGTTTCTTCGTCGATTTGTAAAGACCTTTTTCGAGAAATATCTCTTACATGGCCCAACTCTCAATATCGACTTTCAATTTTGCTTGTCGTACTTCGATTGATTGGACGCAATTCTGGATGAACTTCAGCAAACAAACGAGCAACCTCAGCCTGTGTTCGACTTCTGTTCCCATATCCGATCATCTGTAAAATTTCGATACGGTGCGTTTCGGATAAATAAGACATTTTCTTATTTTATTGGCTTATAAATTTGTTGTAGAAATTTAAAAAAAATACCTGAAGACAACTCAATCACATTTAGTTTTAATTAGTGAAATACCTGATAGCAGGTTAGAAAAAGGAAGGATTTCTTATTGTGGCTTATCAAGTAGTAAAAACAAAGTGTAAGTACATGGACGTAGTAATTGGAAAATATTCGGGATAATTTTTATATTCGATTAGGATATTGTCAGCAACAAAATGGAGGGCATTTTGAACATTTATTGCATTAAAGTAGTATTAAAAAACATTTCGGTATTTTATTTTTTTTAACACATTGCTTGTAAAAAAAACAAAAAAAATACCTACTTGTATCTGCAATTTTAAAAGCTTTAAAATAAAAAAAAAGGTCAACTACCCTTTCATTAAAAAAAAAGTTGGGGGTCTCTACAACCCTTAATATAATTAAGAAAATAAACAAACCTCTTTATTTTATGCCCCATAGAAAATAAAAGTTGACGTGTTTCAGGAATTTTGCGACAAACCTTTATTTATTAAATTACAGAATTTGTTCCAGTTAAACTTTCCACTCTGTATTTTAAAACACTTAAATCCATTTTCTTTTTATAAACGATAAACATATTATACCATGTCACTGTGGGGCACAAACAACAATATATCCACTTAACGCCATTCTTATTTATACAAAAACAACTTTAATAAATAAACAAACTCTAAAACATTATAATAATCGCAAAAAACAAGACTCAATAAAAAAATAATAATGAATGTTGACAGAGAAACTTTGGTTATAATTTGAATAGATTTAATTATTCTTTATTATTTCCACATTAATTTAATCTTTTAATTTTTGTTGTAAAAGTTTATTTGAATTTGAAAATTTTTCTCATAGGTTTAATTATTTTCTCGTCAATGTATTTTTTAATTTTTATGGTCAATACTTATTTGAATTATAGAGGCGTATATATACCACAGGACCAAACTTTCATTTAATCCCTCAGGTGATTTTTGCCCTTGCCTCGCCCCTGGAACAAACTTCACCTTTTTGGATTAATAGATGCACTTTGATCCCTTGATATATAATATACTATCAGACAAAATATTTGAATATAAACTAAGTAAGTTATATCTGAAATAATCTAATAATTTTCTGTTCGGTAATATTTTTCGCCGTTTTTCTAATCAATTTTACTCGAAAAGTATACTTACTATAAAGATTAGTGAATTTTAAATCACAACTCTCCTATAAGTCACAGAGGATTATTCCCGACTGAAAAGGGTTTTCTATTCAAGCCTATATATGTCGCAAACGGGAAAGAGACCGATGTTATCTTCGTTAGAATCTGCCTTTTTGATTCTAAAATAAATTGGTTATTTGATCTCACATCTAAGGAATTATTCAACAGTAAATTCCTCTGCTGTGTGTATAATATAATTATTCTGAAAAAGCAATGCAGTATTTTTCGAAAAGAAAGATGAAAACACCTGTAGATACAACTGAACGAAAACTAAAAAACTAAAATTTTTTCTATATATTACTAAATAGAAATTTGCTTGCATCAACATTCAATAAGGTATTTTCGTAAAGTATTATTAAAATATATAACTTCGAAATTCGATAAAATAATTTAATCTTTATTCTTTTACGTTACAATATACCCAAAACAATAAAATAAAACATTTTTTATGAAAAAAAGTTACAATAAAACAGAAAAAAATTAAAAATTTTAAATCATTTACTGCGCAGATCATAAAGTTTTTTCAGGAAAATTAATATCGTTTGACTCTATTTGGCATGGTCCTTATTAAATTATTAATAAATTGCTGAGGTATGTTTTCCCATATTCCCTGCAGGGCATTGTTCTAGGGTTCACACGCAAACTGAGCCACCACCAAAAAGAGTGGTTGGTGCCATCAAACGTTCATTGAATCGCTGTCCTCTCTACACCAACCATCAAACATATTCAGCCAAAATCTGGACCCCTCCGTAAACATACAGTACCTCCAGTTCTAATATTCCAACGACTGTGTTCTCTCGCCCACCGATATCTGCATGCACGCTGATCCGCAGTCAACAGTGGGTGATCTACGCCTTCTGGCTATTAAATTACAGGCATGCAACCTTCTTCTAACAGTTTGACTAGATATAACTCTTTCGGTAGCATGCCTAAAGAAGCTATTAATTCTCTAAGCAGTAAATGTTCGGTTTCTTTTTGCAGTTACAGCTTTAAAGCAGGAGTTGTAGTTCATTCTCGTCCTCCTCCATGCCTGTACGTTGCAGACCCAGTTTCCAAATATTGATTCCATGCACGACTGACAACGCTTTGGGACACATGTAGCCGTGTAGCAACTTCTTCTTGACTTAAGCCTTCGTGTATCCAAACGTTGCACTGTTTCTATCCACCGTAGCACCATTCTGGTTTAAGAGATAACAGGGTATAAAAAAAACAAAAAAAATAGTTTGTTATAGACAGAGTTTACTGATAGCATGAATCGTATATTTAAAATATTATTTTTGTACGCAATTTTCTGAAATTTAAAAAATATTCACTTCAATTGTTGAGCAGGGTATATATACATATTTTAGTTTACGGATAATTTAGAAATATGCTAAACTCCTATCGCCCAATATCCTTAACGTGTACAACGTGCAAGTTGTTGGAAAAAATGATTAATAAAAGATTGCGCTGGTACCTAGATAAACACAACATAATTAGCCCTAATCAATCAGGATTTAGGCAACACTGCAGCACCATAGATAACTTGGCAGTATTACAAACAACCATATCTAATGCTTTTCTCGATAATCAAGAAGTCGTTGCAGCGGTTTTTGATATAGAAAACGCTTTTGATTCTATTTCCCCAAGTGTTATCCTTAATAAATTAAATCGTATTGCTCTCTCAGGTAATGCATATTATTTTATAAAACATTTTTTAAACAATCGACTCTTCAGAATATCAGCTAATGGTAAATTATCCTCTGTTTTCTCCTTGGATAATGGAGTACCTCAAGGTTCGGTCTTGAGCCCTACTCTTTTTATCTTAGCCATAAACGATGTTTGCAGTTACATCCAGCGTCCAGTCAAATGTGCTATTTATGCAGACGATTTAATTTTGTTTTGTCAAGGTTCTAGTATTTTTTCCATTAATAGCTTACTTCAGACAGCAGCAAATAACCTAAATAAATGGTCCAATGATTGTGGACTAAATTTTTCAACCTCAAAATCCATAGTTATTAAATTTAGCAGGAAAAAAGTTAGCCCAGTTGCTCCAAAAATAATGTTTAACAATGTCCTACTGTCTGTAGTAACCCACCATAAAATCTTAGGGTTTATATTCGATAATCGATTAAGTTGGAAGCAACATGTTCAGGAAGTCAAAGGGAATTGTTTAGTTCGTCTCAATATCTTAAAAACTTTAGCTAATCACCAATGGGGAGCTCAAGAAAAGATATTACTGCGAAGCAAATGAGCTTCCACTTTATCTAAGACGAGAAGAAATGCTTCTAACCTATTCCGCAAGAATATCTGCTAATCAAGAAAACCCTGTTTATTCACTCCTAACCTCTCCTCATCTTACTTATAAACCTAAAATTCAATCTCTGCCCCAAATTATTAAACCGATTCTTTCTGATATTGATCTATCGCTCACCACACCCTACCATATTTTGGTAACCCCTCCATGGAAAATGATTTTTCCAAATTTTAATACATCCCTGAGCAAGTATCAGAAGAGTGAAACTTCCCATGCATTCTTCAAACAAGCTTTTTATGAAATTATCAATTCTTCTCATTTCGAAAGAATTCTATACACTGACTCATCAAAAAATGAATCTGGCGTTGGATGTGCTGTCACTACAACACTAAACACTATTAAATCCAGTATACTTCCATCACACTCCTGCATTCATACAGGTGAATTATTTAGTATTTTACTGGCAATAAATTGTCTTACCCAAGACCATAAACAGGTGGCTATTTGTACTGACTCGCTAGCATCTATCCAATCTATCAGTACCATGTTTAGTCAACACCCTCTGGTGCAGAAGATTCAAGATTCAGCCGACCGCCTTATTTCTTCTGGGGTGTCAATAACATTTATTACTATATTTATTATTTACAGTAGTACTAACACTTTACATCTTAGGTGTTAATTAAATTTTATACAAAAATTAATTAAAAAATGAGAAAGTACAGTATAATTAACCTCTTTTCCTTTCTAAATCAATTTGACGGAGTGAATTAGTCCCCATGACCACTATATTTGTTTACTTATATGTCTCAATTTTGTATTCTCTACCCCTTTTGTATTTTCTGCTTTGCGCTACCTAGTTCCTTATCAACTTAAGTCCATTAGTTTGATATGGGTGGTGCAATATCTTTTCGTGATTTTAGTAATCTTGGCTTCCGTGGCTGTCTTGGCCTTAAAAAAGACCGTTACGGTCTACACCCAGGTATAAAACACATATGGACAGTAGGGTACTGGCTAGTGTCGTGAACGTCAGATGCACTACCAATAGAAGAGATGGAAACACGCGCTTAGACCATGGAGCAAATCGTCAAGTCCTTACCCAGATAGGGGGACGAACGGCAAGTTCCCGGCGCCGTCAAACTGGCTCCACTAGCTAAGGGAAGGAATACCTAAGAAAAAACCTAAACTCAATCCAATCCTTATGATGCCAATGAATACCCAAAGGGCCAGGCAAACCGGAAGGGTAATCTAGAGCATGCACAGCCCTGCATGCAGAAGCGGACCTTTAATTGCCTAGCTGCTCGTGGGATCAGAATGCCCAACGAAATTAATAAATGTAAAGAGGGCGATTAGCCAGAATCTGGCCGCATAAATATAATTATAAATCATCCAGACTTAACCTATCAAATGACCTTAGAAGGTGTAACTGCTTTGCTGAAAATCTTAAGAAAAAGAAAGTTATAGATACTTCCTTACAGGAAAATACAGAAATAAAGAAACAAGGAAATATGAATCCCTACAAAGAAAAAAATACCCAGTAGTATTCACACTATTAGAAGCAATTGAACATGTATCCGACAAGCTTATTGTAAATCTATAAAGGAATTAACGGGAATGATTGCAAGAAATACATAAACATGTAAGAGAAGCAATACGGAAGGGGCTAGAAAGAAATAAACTTAAGAAAATTGAAGCAGACACACAAACGATTGCCAATCTTACAAATTAATTCTCAGTCGATGTTAGTTTTCAAACTTTGAGAGCAAGGTCGATATACACAACGTAAAACTAATAGAATTGATACTAAAAATAATAAAAAACTCTTCCTTTTCAACTCAACTTCCAAGTTTAATTGAAAAAATTAGGAATAATAAAAAACTCTTCGTTTTAACAAAACTTACAATATTTATTTAAAAAATTGCTTTTTTAACCTTAATGACAGCCGTTTCGCTAAACTTAGCATCGTCATATTGACATATTAAAGTTACATTTTGTTTGTTTGTAGCTAGGTACCTGGTGTTTATTAGGCTGTCATTAAGGTTAAAAAAGCAATTTTTTAAATAAATATTGGAAGTTTTGTTAAAACGAAGAGTTTTTTATTATTCTTAATAAGATGGATTTCCAAAAAGTAAGGGTTACTACAATCAATTTAATGAAAAAAAATTAGGTTTAAAATCACAATTAATTATTTTAATAAAGAAATTGAGATTATAAAACAAATAGCTACATGCAATGGCTATCCATTACATTTGATAAATAAATTAGTTAATAAGAAAGAACAGAAAATGTCAGTACACTAATATTCCCTCAACAAACTAAAGAAATTAAAAAATATAAAAATATTAATATTGTGAAAATATTTCTAATACAATCTTAAAAATAATATCTTTGCAACATCTGTATTAATTTTGAAATAAGATTCAATGAACACTTAGGAGCATATCGATTACAACAACCAGATAAGTCAAACTATGCTTGAACATCCACACTCACCAATGACATTAAAATACTACATATTTGTGATAAAAAACAAAATTTAGATTTCCTTGAAGAACTTGAAATAAAAAAACATCTAGCAGATCAACAATTTAAAGTAGCGAATGAACAAATAAATCTTGGAAGTACTCCACTGTTAAACTGTTTACTTTGATTGAGTCTTCATTTTATACATAGATAAGACGTAATTGTAACACAAATATATTAAGTTATTGTAAAGATCAGCATGATATAGTTTTTTCCTGGATTTTCTATATCACTGCACAGTTATACTGATCTTAGAGGTCAATACATCCAGGATAATCCCTTAGGGCTAATAACAACTAGGCTTTAATATTGTTATGTCTTATTACTTCCATACTTGGTATAGTCTTCCCTACTTAATCAACATCAGGTACCTATGGCTTGTCCTGTATAAATATAAGTGCACGTCATCAAAGTGAACAAATCGCTCTGTTTGTCTTCTTTCGTTCGTTTGCTACTGTCAATCAGTATCTTTTTTTTACTGTAAATTTACTAATTATTTAAATTCATAGGCAGCAAGTTATTACAAATAATAAAAAATGCTTTAAGAAAGATTACGTAATTAATTTTATATCAAATACAACTCCTGGACTAATAAAATATAAGCTTCAAACGAACATAACTAAATAACTAAAATATTTTATATTTTGGCAAAATTGCGCTCCATTGCCGCGTTCAAAAATGTTGTAGTATTGTACTCAAATAAAAAGAAGAATGTTACAGAAACTTCGTTGACATTTACTATATTCTAATACTATTTTAAATGCTTGGCAACATAGTCCCGTTCTGACAGCTGTGACTTGCAATTATACAGGGTGTTTCAAAAAAAGGTAACACCGTCTCTAGGATAGGTAAAAAACTGAAAAATAATTGGGGTTTGCTTAGTAAAATTTTTTTCTAACGCCATTCGTTTTCAAGATAAAGGGCGTTGAAGAAAATAAAAAATTACACATTTCTTACGATTTTGCCGAAACTACTGGCACCATTGCAATGAAATTTTATATGAATATGTTTTGGAAGCTGATATATCCCATGAATTTGTTTTTATAACTAACTCTCATAGAGGGCGCTAGTTACACGATTCATACAACGTATTATTCAACATAACTTTTTTTAGGGTGGAATTATTAGTCAAAACTCGTATAAGTTAATGATAAAGTTCGCTTTTCTCTAAGTTTGCCATGTAAAATTGACATTTATTGATTGTTATGACAATAAGCCAACAATAAATAGAGTTTTGAAACCTTGTTATTTGTAAAATTAGATATTATTGTTAAACAATATTGTTAACTTATAGGAGGAGTGGTTATTACTTCATAATTTTCAAATCAAAATATTCCGAAAACGGTACATAATATCGAGTTTTACCAAGAGTACCTTTTTGGTGTAGAATTAAACGATGTTTATGTTCACTTGGAGTTTTGACTAATAATTCTACCCTAAAAAAAGTTATGTTGAATAATACGTTGTATGAATCGTGTAACTAGCGCCCTCTATGAGAGTTAGTTATAAAAACAAATTCATGGGATATATCAGCTTCCAAAACATATTCGTATATAATTTCATTGCAATGGTGCCAGTAGTTTCGGCAAAATCGTAAGAAATGTGTAATTTTTTATTTTCTTCAACGCCCTTTATCTTGAAAACGAATGGCGTTAGAAAAAAATTTTACTAAGCAAACCCCAATTATTTTTCAGTTTTTTACCTATCCTAGAGACGGTGTTACCTTTTTTTGAAACACCCTGTATTTATACTGGACAAGGTATAGCTACAAACAAAATGTAACTTCAATATGTCAATCTGAAGATGCTAATTCTAGCGAAACGGCTGTCATTGTGATTAAAAAAATAATTTTATAGTTAAACGTGGAAGTTGCGTTATAACGAAGAGTTATTTATTATTCTTAGTTAGATGGACTTCCAAAAAGTAAGGGTTAGTACAATAAATTTAATAGAATGGATCTTTCGAGAATATAGTATAAGAGTATAGTAAAAAATGGAGCAAGGTTTTCTTTACAAAAATGTCAGTAGTTGTCGCTACTAGAAAAGAAAATAAACCAAAAGTAATATTTATTGAGCCAGCAGAAAAAAGCATACAAGTAACTTTAATATAAATTCCAAAATCACATATTCAGCGTCATTTATTGTAAACAATCCAAACAATAACCCCAAGGCTATGGGAATATCGTCTTCATAGCTGACTTAGAGAAACTATGATCCAGTAGGAATATTTAAAAAGTAATCTTTAATTTTATTCGATATGTTCTGTAAATATTTAATCAAAAATACAGGACATTTTTATTTTTTTGGGTTTTGATTTATATTCTTAAAAATCAATGATTAATAATAAACTTGTTTTAAATTATTTTTTAATAAATCGCTAAAACTAATATCTACCACAAACAAGTTTCGTGAGACCCTTGTCGACTTTTATTGTTAATAAAGCCGAGTTTAAGTTTAAGTTTTGTATCTATAAAATACGAAGAGTTTGAACAACCTCTTTAAACGTCTGGACTATAACTTTATCAAGTTGAAAGAAGTTGCAGTTAAGCCGATATTTGTGATGTCGATTTTAACCTTGTTATAAGACGGTATAAATAAAATATGAAACATTTACGAGCCAAGTTCACTATATACAAGATTAATTTGGTGTCTCATCACAAGGAAGTTGTCTATTTGAAAAGTAACTGTAAAAGAAAATAACTGTTACTGGATTTAGCTTACAGCAACTGTTTTTTTTTCAACTGTTTTCGTCGAAAAAAGATCTGAACAATTCAAATAAAATCTTGGATAAATAAAATTGGTAATGTTTCTTTTCTTTAGAAAAATAAATTCAATATTATACAGCATATCAAGAGAAAAACGTCTTTTGTGTACATTGGGACTAGATAGTCTCAAAGTAACCTAATAAAATGTGTTCTTATTTGGTAATAAGAAGCAAACAACCTCAGGCTAAACTCAAAATAACACCTTCCCATACTCCATTATCGTTTTCAATTGAAGCGGACGAAATACGAAAATGTTTTCTTCGCAAAATAAAAGGAATTCTTATGACTACGGGGAAAAGTGCATATCTAGACGCTAACAAATACAACAGCGAAATTCTTGCCATATTACAATGAAGCCAATTTTAAGTTTCTTTACATGAGTTTTAAGATTTAAAAGATTTTTAGATTTATCAAAAATTAGGTTAAACGAAGTTAACCATCCATATCTTAAATGTGACTAATGGGAAACCAAATGAAAAACCCAAAGTCTATGTCACAGAATTTTTAGGAAATATGATATTGAGTTTGGTTTTAAAACCAACAATAACTTGGAATCCTTCTTGGTCAACACTAAAGACTCTGTTTCTTTTTTACATTCTCCTGGAATATATAAGTTACCTACACTGCGATGACTGTAATGTTGTGTATATTGGTCAGTCTTTTACATACTAGAATAAAAGAACATCTCAATCATGTTAAAAATTACAAAGACTTTGACCCACCTAATTCACCATCTGCCTTTGCCAACCATATTGCTGAAAAGCACAATTTTTCTAATTTCAACGTTTCGAGGTTACATAAATGTTTTAAAGGTCCCAGGATGAATTTACTTGAAATGTTAGAGATCAATGAAGCATCAAGAGACAGTGCAGTTATATGTTTGAATGAACAGTTGAGACCAAAGGACCCTTACATATTTCTTATTTTTCCCTTTTAATGGTATGTGTTTGGAACAGATTTCACTTTGTCTTCCATATTTCCTTTATTTGTGTTCTGTTGTCCACATTCTTCAATAATTGGTTTTGCTTTCCTTCTAATGTTACTAATTAGCTCCGTACATTTTATACTAGATTGTTTATCTTCATTTTAAATTAATCTTGAATGTTATTGTCAACATAACCTCACAAACCTTTTGTTCTTCTTCTTGTGACTTATTCTTCTTGTCCTCTGTTTTGTCGGACTACAGTTACACTGGAAAGGTTTGTAAATCTATATGTCTTTGTTGAACTCGCCCCCCCATTTTTATTTCTTTTTAAAACATATAAAAAGTTAGAAAGTTAATTTTAGGCCATACATTTTATGCATTTTATCCTTCATGTTCTTCTGTGAAGAAACAGAAGCTACAACTACAGCAGCAAGACTTCATAAAGTAATGGCCAAAGGCAGGGTAGGTTCGGTAATGGCGTTACGAAAGCCAAATGGAAGCTTTACGGAAAATGAGGAAGTAAGAGCGAAACTCTTACTTGAAACTCATTTTCCGGGAAGTGGAATTCCTGGGAATTCTCCAAGAGACCAACCAAAGACACATAGGCAGCGATGAAAGATTGAAATAGGCACTAAACACATTCCAACCTTTCAAAACACCAGGCGTAGATGGCATCTTTCCTGCCCTTTTACAGAAAGGACAAGAGGAACTACTGCCACATATCGCGAGGATTAGCAAAAACTGCCTAGAACTGGGATACATACCAGAAATATGGAGAAGGGCGAAGGTCACCTTCAAACCAAAAGCAGGAAAAAGGGACAAAACGAGCCCTAAATCTCTAAGACTGATCAGCCTCACATCGTCTGTTTTAAAAACGGTGGAAAAAGTGGTTGATAGCTACATTATGATGGAAATATTGGAGAAGAGACCATCGCATCCTTAACAACATGCGTACCAAGCAGAAAAATACAGCTGACAAGCAAGACACAAGACATGCTTGCCAGTAAAGAAACAATGATATGTGTCTTTCTGGACATAGAAGGCGCATTTCATAACACTCCACATGAAGTAGTAAAGTAAGCACTTGAAGAAAGAGGATTAGACGAAATGGTAACAACTTGGATATCTCGTCTACTACCTTCAAGGAAAGTAGAAATGGATAATGGCCAAGACACAATCACCATATCTACAAAGAAATGCTGCCTTCAAGGGGGAGTACTATCACCTGAGGTCTGAGAGACCTCGGTCTATTCTGCCAGGGTATACCGATGATATTGGCATATACGCCAGAGGCAAGTTTGATTACACACTGTGTGAAATAGTACAGAAGTGGTATTCCTGGGAAAATACACCAGAGTGGTGCAATAGAGTGGGACTCAACATCAATCCCACTAAGACCAATCTAATTACTTTCACCAGCAAAAGGAAACGAAATCTAAGAAACGTCCTGCTAGAAGGGACAACAATAGAGTGGAAAATAAACTACTCTGGAATCAACATGGAAAAAAAGTAATAAGGAAGACCACAAAAGCCTTGATGATATGCAAATCCTTTGCAGGGAAGAGTTGCGGATGTAAACCAAAACTAATTAAGAACAGTAAATGTAATGTATTCAATTGACATAGTTTTGTTTTGTTGTTATGTGTTGACGGAAAATTAAACAATGTCAGAAATCTAAAATAAAAGTTAATGTTATAAAGTAATTGCATTTTTTCATTGGATATATTACATAATTTGGCGACGAGATTATGGAAAGAACTAATGGCGAATATAATTGGAATCCTTCATGAATTTGATCCTAAAACTAATGACTGGTCCATCCATTGGAAACAGTTAAAGCAATTTTTCTTGGCTAATAGTATAACTGATGATAAAGAAGATAGAAAAAAAGCAATATTACTGAATAGTTTACAACAAGACGCCTACAAATTACTAGAGACATTATGTGTACCTGACAATCCGGAAGATTGCCAATTGGATTACTTGGTTAAGGTACTGAATGAATATTTTGTAAAAAAAATTAGTATTTGTAGAACGTTTTAATTTCTATGGAGCGAGTAAAAGGCATCAGGAGACGGTACAAGAATGGTTTGCCCGTTTTCAAAAACCGTTATTTACGGCAAATAGTAATGTCACCTTTAAAGATATTTTCAATGTTGCTCTGATGGAAGAAACGGCTCAAGCGGAAATTTTGAAATGTTCACAAGTGAAGGAAGAACAACTTAATGAGAGTATCATTTTGGTTGGTGTAAGGCAAAAATAAAAAAAATAAAAATGTTTGCATGGTTTCTGTTCTTGACGCGAATCATGTATGGAAGAGACATTTAAATCAAATTCGATTGTGCAGCGACAATGATTTAGATTTAGATTTTGATACAGTAAACAACTAAAAGGTTGTATTAAACTTTCACTATTTATTCGTCAACTACGTTTTAAATGCAAAACTACTCCACGTTTTATTGAAAAATTAGTAGCGTGGTCAAAGTACACATATAGCTTCACTAAAAAGATAAAAATCTTGAAATTTCACATTTGAGTATTTAAAAGGGTTGTACTTAATATGCAAAATTTTTTACGAAAATAGGTATGCAATTTTCCGAAAAATTCTCGGGAGAAAAATTTTGTTTTTGTTTTTTCACTCTAATTGTTTAAATAATAAATATATGGAAAAAAGTTTTAATTAAAATTTGTAGCTGATGCAATTATCTACAAAATTTGTCTGAAAAGTTTTTCTGTAAATTGAAAAGTGTACGAGATATAATTATTTCAGCGGAAGTAATATAAAATGTAGCGAAAGACCTCAACTTTTAAAAAAAATTACTTTCAAGTTTAAAAAAGTATATTTTCTAACTGTAAAATCCATTTATTTATAAAAAAACGAACAGAAAAACGTCAATAAACAATTATATTTCCTATTTAATTAATTCAGATGAACTTTCACATAGTAAGGGTTAGTACCATAAATTTTATTTAATTAATTATTGTCGCAGCGAAAATTCCTTTTAAATTTAACATTTCAAATGATCATTGAACATTATTATCACAAAAACAAAGCGAAAAATGTTTAAATTTTTAAAAAAATGCTTTTTAAAAATCTCTGTTTTTTACATGCTTAATTTCAATCGTTTTTTTCAAATTTTATTTAATTATATCTTTTTTCCAAATTAATATACTTCAATGAAACTTTATCTGTAAATACTTTGAAGTATATACTTTCAAAACTATTATACAGTTTTTCTTTTAATATCAAATGTTTTAAATAATAGACATTTATTTATAATAAGTGCTAAAATCAGACGTCTTTTAGAAAATCTAGCATAACTGTTTTCAGTGCTTACAAGATAATTCAGATTTTTGCCAGCTTGATAATAATTGTATAGAGAAGCGATCGCGATACATATTAACACACCTATGCGTCAGGTACGAAAGAGAAGGGAGTACGAATGAAGGTGAAAAAGCAGGTGAGAAAGCCGCTGGCAGCTGCTTCTCCGCGCCGTCGCGCTGTGAGCCAGCGCGCATGCTCTTACTCTGTAGAAGCAGACGAGTTGACGTGTAGTAGTATCATGGTCCTTAATTCTTATCTCATGGAATAATTTTATTTTTAATTTTTATAATTTTTTTATTAAAAAAATTGCAAAAATATATAATAGTCAAAGAAGGTTTACGTGGAAAATCGCTAGAATTTTCATGAAAAACCAATTTAATGATAAAAAAGCACGGGATATTCTGAACATATTGATCAACAACAATACCTTATAAATGAAATATATTCGTCGTCATAAATACTAATTAAAATTATAAATGAAACTTCGAGAATTCGCTTATTTCAACGGTAGCATTTGGAAAATCGTACGTATCTTTTCGGAAAATCTAGTTACAAAAAAAAGTTTCAAATAAATTTTTTAGATTAAACCATCATCTTTTAAGTACACAATTTTTAATAATTAAATTGTTTAATTTCTCAATGTTTAGTAGAAAGAATTAGTAAAAAAACTACTTTTTAGGAGAGTTTTATGTGGAAAATCGGTGATAATTCATTAAAAAATTATTACAAAAAAAAATTTATATATAATTTTAGATACCTTCATTTATAGCAAATTTTATATGAAAAAATTTTTTCTACGGGTCATTGTATATTTACTATCTTAAAATTAAAAACTTGAAAATTGATGATGTTTAAAAGTAGTATTAGAAAAATTTGGTGTATAATAAAAATATCAGAAAACTTTTTAAACAAATTTTGTAGGTAAATGCATTAGCTACAATTTTTGATTTAAACATTTTTCTGTATTTTCATTATTTAAACAATTAGAGTGAAAAACAAATAAAAAAATTTTCGACCAATGTTTTTCCGGAAAATTGCTTACCTAAATTCGTAAACATTTTCTCATATTAAGCACAATCCTCTTAAATACCTAAATTTGAATTTCCAAATTTTTTGTACATTTTGCAGCATTTTACGAATATTTTGTGTACTTTGTATGTTTTATGAAAAATCTTAAACAAAATACATTTAAAGCAATTTCTACGCCATCGATTTTTCATCAATATTTTTTAGTTCCAAACACACCCGATCTATCTCAGTCCAGTTTCTCTAAACGCTTCTACGGAGATAACGGCATCCCTAATGGACCCGTATTAAATATCAGCTTGCTTTCTTACTATCATTTTTCATCATCTACGTCATGTCTTATATTGACGAAACGTCTAAAACGGGGGTTGAATTTTATCGGAGGGTTGTTGTGATTCGCAAAACTTTACTTTACTACGCGCTTCGTATATCGTGCGAATCTCTATTTCGATTTCTGGATCAATTTACACCACTTAACATTCACTTATGTGGCTTATCGTATTACCACCGTTTCGGGTTTAGCGGGTAGGATTGTGTTGTCAAGATGTGAAGAGCTTTTAGGAAACAGAAAAACACACATTATATTTGTTAATATTTTTTGGACAACAAAAACATTTTCTAGATATCTATAAAGAGAGTCTATAAAAGTCAACAACTTTTGATGAAACAGTTCGTTAAACTACACTGCTCAACAATGAAGTGGATATTACAAATGTAATTTTCTTTGGTTATTGGTTAATAATAAATCAAAATTCGATAAAATATGTTGTAATGTAATGTAGGGGTTGCCCTCTGCGACCTGTGAGGTCTATTGTGCCCCCTTAATTGCTGGATTTTCCCGTATTAAAATCACCGCCTCTAATCCTATCTTCTTAATGAAGATCGATTGATCGGCATCAGTTTAGGTAAGTCATCCTCTTCTACTTTGTATGCTCCAAGTTGTAGAGCTCTTGTATTTCCTAGGGCAGAACATGCTGTGAGTATGTGTATTGAGTTTTCCTCCTCTACATGCATTTTGCATTTTCCTCAATCCCCAGTCTATGTAGGTGTCCTCTTAGTTTACAGTGTCCCATTAAGATACCTGTAAGAATTCTTAGGTTATTTTTCCTCATGGACTGATTGGCGTATATTTCTGCTTGGAAAATGGTAGGATGTAAGCCTAAACTCTGGAGGTGCTTTGTTCTAGGTCCGTAAATCCCTATCCCTGTGCCTCTTTCAGTTTTGGACCCATCAGTATACCATAAGATTGTGTTCTTGCCTATCTGTAATATTACTATGAGATCCCATTGACTTTTTTTGCTTATCTTTACCGTGAAATATCTTGTCAAGTAAAGTTTTTTTGATATTCTGTCCTGGGGTAGTTCCCAGTTTGGATAATATTAAAATGATTTAGGCAAATGCCTAATTGCCTTCACTGACCATCCTTTGGAATGTCCTTCTTCTTACATTTCCTACATGAAGATGTAGAGGTGTAAGGTTTAGTAGTGCCTCTCCACACGCAAACTAAACCACCACCAAAAAGAGTGGTCAGTCAACCGTGGATGTGAACTACGCCTTCTGGCTCTTAAACTACATGCCTGCTACCTTCTTCTAATAGTTTGACTAGATATCACTCTTCCGGTAGCATGCCTAAAGAAGCTGTTAATTTTCGAAACAGTACCTAAATGATTGGTTTCTTCTTGCAGTTACAGCTATAAAGTGGTCTAGAGCAGGAGTTGTAGCTCATTCTCGTCCTTTTACATCAGTGTATGCATTTTTATTTCTAAACATCATTTCTCACAGCCACTCTCAAAATTATTTCGGTGATTACAATAAACAACTACTATCTAAAAAATGGACATTCCATGCGTGTTGTGTACTATACTTTCCTACGACCCACCGTGTCTTTTTACAGACATTATGTCTTGTCGATTAGAATTAGTGCAGAAGATCTGCGGAAACAATGTCCGGTGTATAATTCCGGGTTAGGCAATTTATTTTCCCATTGTTACGGTGAAAATATGCATATTTTTAGTTATAATACATCAAACTTTTAAAGCTATTCTGACAAAATTGTTGTTTATTATGTTCTTGTATTTGTTGGTGCACAATTTGTTAGAAACTAGTGCGAAATAGAGACCAGTGTACAATAAACAACATTTACTAATCAGTGAGAGATTTACAAGTAAAATATCTCATTATAGTCGTAGAAAAGTATATCTTTAATATTACATTTTGTTTTTGCCGATGGAAAAATTATTAACTCTATACCTTTTATCACAAAAAAGAAACCCAGCCACAGAAAGCTTGTTACGCAAGAAAAATACTTTTCACAAAACACAAATTCATATTCGTTTATGCCAATTCCAAAGGCGTCGAAGACATTTTATTAGATTTACAACCTTTTTCCTACCGATGTGAGACATATCGTACAGATAACGGCCTATATAAACACCGTCACGATATTTGGGTGAAAAAATAAATCAAAAAAGGTCTCCGAAAGTCGATTATTTCAAACGGTATTGTCGTCTTTATGTTTCTACTCAATTTAACTAAACCGTATCGGGTTCTGATGTTGATTGGTTGCGGGGAATTTGATAGCTTTCATGCAGTGTCGTGCTTCATTTCACACGTATTAACGTTTGACTTTGTATTCGACTAATACCACACAAAATATCTACAGGAATGTGATAAGGCGTCCATTTATAAGTTTCTGTACATAGAAAACGTATAAAAAACCATTAGTTTATTTATTATTATATGTTTTTAATTATTATATTTATAAAGGAAAATACCAAAATCAGTGTCACAGGTTTTTATTACAAAAAGTACACGTATACATTACATGTAACTAATTTTTTAAGCCTGATGATGGTCTGCTTATAGGCCGAAACTAGTCGCTGTTCCTGTAAACGTGTACTTTTTGTAATAAAAACCTGTGACACTGATTTTGGTATTTTCCTTTATTTATTTATTCTCATCTATTTTCTTTTAGTTTTAATTTTTAATCTTTATGTCACATTTTTCTCTGTCACTGGTTCTACATATACCCCATCCAATAATTAAAATTCAATATTTAATATATAAGTTTGTTGGTTCGATCGATCATATGATCTAGTGAACATTACATGTAACTAATTTTTTTAAGCCTGATGATGGCCTGCTTATAGGCCGAAACTAGTCGCTGTTCCTGTAAACGTGTACTTTTTGTAATAAAAACCTGTGACACTGATTTTGGTATTTTCCTTTATTCATTGGTTTGTCACATTTGATACATGGATGATCTATTTCATTTATTATATTTATGTTTGTGGGGCTAAAAAAATTATTTAATTGTGTATATTTTAATTTAATTTTACCTTATTTTGATTTTATTTATTACCTTTTCTTTTAATATTTAATATTACACTATTTAAAATTTCTTCAATCTATTAATAGCTGTCAACAAACTATGTTTAGCTATAATTTAAAATTTATTGAAATTATGATTTACCTTGGATATAAATTGTATGAGCCTGAGAAAACTCTATACCTTCAGTAGTCGGTTCAATTGATTTAAAACAAAAACAAAATAATGGAAAGATTGACAAATTAATTTGTTTGACACTGACGGCAAATGTAATTGTCATAGAAACGTTTTTATTGGTGTATAAATATTGTTAATGGTAGGTGTACTTTGTTAATCAAAATTAAACCTTGTCAGCACTAGTGCGCAAAATAACGTTTTGTGCGCTCTTAAGCGCGTGCGCAAAATAGGTAGTTTTTTTGCGTACGCCAGTAAAAAAGCGGAAATGCCATCAACTTCTTTAATTTAAATGGGACACCCTATATATTTTTACAGAGCTTGTTATTTTGAATTCATACATACTGAGTTTAGTTTAAAAAAATTTGTAAAAACGAGGAATATAGCACTTTAACCAACCTCCTTTGAATTTTTTTGCATTAGAGCAAAAAACTATTAAGATAAACTAATTGATGTTGTTTGTATGCATACTAATAAATAAACAAGTACTGTTTGGTACGTCTTTTGTTCTTCAAGTGTCAAATTCTAATTAACGGAAATAAATTGCACAATTTAGAATGGTTCAATTAAGTGAAAAAGAGCGTATTGAAATTTTAATGATGATCGGTTATGGTGATCGTGTTAGAACTCATGAAGAAGTGTGTCATATTTTTAATAATTTGCATCCGGAGAGAAATCCTATATCACGCTCAACAGTAACTAAAACATTACAACGTTTTAATACTACTGGAATGGTAAAAAATTTGCTAAAACCTGGAAGACCGCGGACTGCAACGAACGAAACTGTTAAACAAAATATTGCAATCGATTTAGAAAAATCACCTCAAACTTCCTCCACAAATTTGGCACTAAACCATGGTATCAGTCGACGTTCTGTAGGAAAGATACTAAAAAGTGAAAAGTATCATCCGTATAAGGTACAGTTGGTTCAAGAATTGTCATACGATGATTTTGACCGACGGCTGGAATTTTGCGAACGGCTAATGGACATCTGTAATGTCGACGAAAATTTTGCTTCTAGCATAGTTTTTTCCGATGAGGTAACTTTTTGTTTAAATGGAACAGTTAATCGCCATAACTCAAGGTATTGGTCAAATGAGAATCCTTATTGGATTCATGAAGCACATACCCAGCATCCACAGAAGTTAAATGTTTGGATTGGAATTGTCGAAAATAAGCTTATAGGCCCATTTTTTATCGACGGAAACTTGAATAGTGACAAGTATTTGGATCTACTAAATAACGAAACTATTCCTGCACTTCAACAGAATGGGCAATTACCACAAAACATTTGGTTTCAACAAGATGGAGCACCTCCCCACTATGATAGACGGGTTAGGGATTTTCTGAATGCGAATTTTCCAAATCGATGGATTGGACGTAGAGGATTCATAAAGTGGCCTGTTCGTTCTCCGGATCTTAGCCCGTTAGATTTTTTTTGGGGTTATCTAAATTCACGTGTTTACGTTAGACGACAAACAAACTTACAGGAAGTGAGACAAAGAATTATTGATGGATGTGAACTAATACGTGGAAAGAGTGACTCAAGACTTTGTTAATAGGATGGCATATTGTCAGCAAGTAAACGGCCAGCATTTTGAACATTTGAAGTAATTTTGTTTCTCATTATTCTAAAATAATGAAATGTACATATATTGTACAACTAACAGTCAGTTATTCCTCGTTTTTACAAATTTGTTTACATTAAACTCAGTATGTATGAATTCAAAATAACAAGCTCTTTCAAAATCTGTAAAAATATATAGGGTGTTCCATTTAAATTAAAGAAGTTGATGGCATTTCCTTTTAAACCGGAAGTATATTATTATTAAAAAAATGTGCATCAGATGCGTTTTGTTCCATTACACTTACCTGCAAATTTTCATAAATATCGTTCTTTTCGTTTAAAAGATATTTACTTGGTTCCATACTTTATCCCAACCCCGTATATATTCAATGCTATATGATGCAATTATTTTTGTTGATATTATATTTGATATATTATTTGTTACATTTCAATATATTATCAATAGTTTTTACTAAATCGAGTGGTATTCATATGCTGGTTTGTTGTACTCCAGCGATTTTTTTTTATTTGTCTTATTACGAAAACTGCATGCGTTCATGATCCTGTCCGGAGTCCGAATAAGAAGAAGTTGCAGTTGTTGTACAAGATAATCACCTCCATAATGTTGGAGTTTATTTATTTGATCTTCTCCTGGTCACATTTAATTTTAAAAAAATTATACAATTTTCTATACCAAAAGACCAAACAATAACAATGAAAATCAATCAAATAAATAACAATTTTGTACGATACTTGACAGCTACAGAACCACCGCAATTAAAATTTTAATCTAGTAATTTCATCCTTTTCAAAATATGATATTCCAGCTTTATGCAAATCAATTATTTTATGGAAACACAAAATTATATTTCACATCTAGATTGATCCCATTTATTGTTTGATTGTTTTATTTGCCAATAAATCACGTAAAATATGTAACTCGATTAAAACTACAAACAAACATTGTTATATATTTAGTACAGTCATAAAAAAGTTATACAAGGGTGATATTTTTATGAATTGATGTATGTTCAGTTTTCTTCTAATTAAAAATTTATTTTTTCATGAAATAAGTGGGAATATTACGTTCAAAAATATTTTACCTAGCAATCAAATCAATGCACTAATGAATACCTAATACAATTTATTACGTAATACGAAAACAGCATATTAATTACGATTTATTTAGGTAATTGTTTGGATTTAATAATAATTCATGAAATAGAAATCAATTAAATGTTAACTATGAAACGGCTTTCGATGAATTATACCATATCTGTTACGTATTAATTATTTAAAATAACTTGATTTAACTATATTATTCATTTGTACTTTTGTAATGCTAAACTTTAAAACAAGCGAGACTAACAAAATGGCCGTCAAAATAGCAGTGGCAGATTTTCGAGAAGGGGATCATTATTTGGAAAAAAGTGATTAGTTCCCAAAATATTTAACTAAGAATAATAAAAAACTCTTCGTTTGAATGTAACTTCCATGTTTATTTGAAAAAATTAGGTTTTAAATTACAATGACGGCCGTTTCGCTGAATAACATCATCAGATTGACATTTAAGTTACATTTTGTTTGTCTGTAGCTAGGTACCTGATGTTTATTAGGTAGTTATAAGGCTAGACCAAGTATGGAAGTAATAAGATATAACAATCATGCTAATCTTTAAAATAACTTAAGGCTGATTTATACATGCGAGTCAACTCGGCCGAGAAGATTGCGCGCGCATTTACTAGCAAGGGATTTTATGTTTACACATGCTAGTTCCCTCGCATGCTGACTAGCATGCGAATTCATTTGGATTTCAGTAGTGGTCTGTACTGCGTATAATAATTTAATATTTATTTTGATAAATAAGAAGAAATGGGGGAAAAAATTATAGATAACTGTGTTGATAACTTAACAGAGGTTTTGTGTGAGGAGTTAGAGGAAATATTAGAGCGTGAAAAAAAGAAAGATGGGAGAAAAAATAGAATTTGGGTTAGAAATTGGATCGACAGGCGCTCGTCTCTTGGAGCTTCTTGTGGCCTATTGCAAGAACTAAAAAGTGAAGATATTACCTCTTATAGAAATCATCCTAGAATGGGAGTTAATGAATTTGAAGAATTGTATTTGCCTCACTCCACTTAACCACACTCATTTTGATATTATTTGTGTTTATATTATTTGTTTTTTTACTACCCAAAAGAACAATTTTAAACACCACTCGCAAGGAACGTGCTAGTACATGTTAAAAACCTGCTAATATTTTATCAGCTTTCGGCCCTACTAGCATGAAAAAGTTGAGCGTCGTCCGAGTCGACTCGCACAACCGATGAACTAGCACCAGTGAGTGTTTACTCATATTATTGGGATGCTAGTAGCTTGCTAGTAATGCACTCGGCCGAGTTGACTCGCATGTATAAATGAGCCTTTAAAATATTTGTGTTTTACAATTACGTCTTATCTCTGTATAAAATATAAACTCAAAGTAAACAGTTTAATAGTGGAGAACTTCCAAGATTTACTTGTTCATTAACAACTTTAAATTGTGGATCTGCTAGATGTCTTTTTATTTCACTACAACTAATATTTCCTAAACAAACTAAAGAAATTAAAAGTTATAAAAATAATTCATATTGTGGAAATATTTCCAATACAAAATTGTTAAATGTAAAAACAAAATAACCCAAATTAAAAAAATCTGGTGTTTACAAAATTAATTGTCCATTATGTTATATACTGATTATACTGATCTTAGAGGAAAGTACATCCATGATAATCCGTTAGGGCTATTAACATCTAGGCTTTAATATTGTTATGTCTTATTACTTCTATACTTAGTCTAGCCTTAATACTACCTAAACAATATCAGGTACCTAGCTACAAATAAACAAAATGTAACTTAAATGTCAATCTGACGATGCTAATCTTAGCGAAACGGCCGTCATTGTTATTTAAAACATAATTTTTTCAAATAAACTTGGAAGTTACGTTCAAACAAAGAGTTTTTTATTATTCTTAATAAGATGGACTTCCAAAAAGTAAGGGTTAGTACAACAAATACAATGTTTAACATTAAAATTTTGAATTTGTAGCTAGCTACATTTGCATATAGCTTTTTCTCACTAGGAAATAATGTTAAATCACATCACCTACTACGAGGATTTTTAAAAACCTAATAAATTAGAAATGTTAACTTGACAGCACATATTTCTGCACATATTATTCTTTGACCGGAATGGTTCTATTGTCCTAGTGAGAACGAAAAGTTTTCTATTTCCGTTTAGAAGCGACCATTTGTCACCAGAGTAGCATACTGTGCTAGATGGAGATTTTATTACACACCAAAAAATGTTCATTTCGGTTTTTTTTTCTTTTCTTTACTGCTCGAAATACGCACACACAACAACAAACGGTAAATCGTAAAAGGGCCAACCATTGAAAGAGATTAATTATAAGGGTATCTTCGGATAATTTTTTTCAGTCACCATTTCACGTGTTTTCGTTTTCTCTTTAATGAATAACTTTGTCTTCATGTGTGATAATTTTATTTCAACAGTTGCCACCAATTAATCCATTGAATCATTGCTAATGTAAAATTGTTTGATTGTTTGAGCGACAAAAATGATCAAGTGACTTTTGTCGCTAAACTAAACAGCGAGAATTTTTGTACTTGAAAAGGGTGGCAAGGCGACAGAATTGAAAGTTGAGGGATAGATTTTGCGTCGTTTGTGTAATCAGTTAAAAAGAAATTTTGCTTTATTTGTGTAACCAGTTGTATTAACTTGTAAATTTGTGTTCTATGCTGTCGAACTGTGAAATGTCAACGAAATGATTCCAAACGGCAACATTATAAATCTCCAGAAGTAGCTTTTGTTTCAGTTATTTTTTTATTATTATTACATTAAAATATAAGACAAGTATCATAATTAAATACATACAGTGGACGGCTAATTTATGGATTAATATCATAATTTCGAGAACCGTCGAGTTTTGAGGGAAATCCCGAAACAGGTCGATTTTTGTTATAAAATACCCATCTTATAATGTACATGGAGTAAGGATGATATCACCGGTGTGGGTGTAGTGACGTAATCGTTAATTTTTTTAAATAGAAATCGGTATAATGCGACACCTCATTTGAGGGAGAATTTAATTCTCTATTAAACGACATTACATTTGTAACTAAAATATTTTTTTAAGGGTACAAAAACATTATTTTTTATTTAAATTCAACCAAATTACAACTAAAGATTTAATTCATAACGTCCTTTAAAGTAACCAAATTATGCATAATAATTATTTTAAATTAAATGTTCCAAATACCATCCATTGGTTCCTGCCATGACTTTCTGAAATAAATACTTAAAAAAGCAAAAATAAGTAAAAATAATAATGGACACAAAAAGTTATCTCATAAACACTGAAACTTTTTGTCAAATCAAGCAAGCAAATCAATCAAGCAAGTGATATTGGCATAGTTACTGTAATATTGTCGTAAATATATTTTGTGAATTGTCATCAGTTGTCAATTGTAATTTTTACTTTTGAATACTAAATTATGGCTCACCTAAATGAAACACAACGCATAGAAATATTAATTCTTAGCGGATGTGGAGATAAAAAAAGAACACAGAACGAGGTATGCAATTTATTCAACGCAAAATATCCAGACAGACCCATCAGCCAATCAACAGTAAGTAAAATAGTCCGAAAATTCGGAGAAACTGGGCACGTTAAACATATTCCAAACGCTGGGCGTTCTAAAATTGAAGACAATGTGAAACTTGATGTTTTATTAAATGTCCATGACAATCCTCACAGTAGTTCAACACAAATTGATGAATATGCCGGAGTTTCCCAACGATCGGTATTACGTATTTTAAAAAAAGGAAAATACCATCCCTACAAAATTCAACTACACCAGGAATTAAACGTCGACGATCCCGATCGCCGGCTTCAATTTTCTGAAATTATGCAGTATTTATGTATCGGCAATCCACGTTTCATCAATCAAATCCTCTTTTCCGATGAAGCCACATTTTTTTTACATGGTACCGTGAATCGTCAAAATTACAGTTATTGGAGTCAAGAAAACCCACATTGGATGACTGAGGCACACACGTAATATCCTCAGAAAGTGAATGTATGGACAGGGATCATCGATGACAGAATCATTGGCCCTTTTTTCTTTGAAGAAAATCTAACAGGATTTTATCCCTAAATAATTATTTATATTATCTTAATGAGATATATGCTTGAAATCTGTAGGAACTATTATTAACCTATCGTAAAATACCAAATTTAATGCATTTATGAACATTAAAAAAATTGATTTAAAAATACCTATTCGTTCTATAAAATTAAATTAAAGCAATAATTCTCAAATAATTATAAACTAGGAAGAAAATTAAAAAAAAAATATTTATATCCTCTTCCCGATCAACTGACACAGATCAAAGTGTATTATAAATGAATATCGCTCACCTTAATATCTTAAATAAAATAGTGAAAAAACCAAATGGAAAAACTCTTAATGCTTATGAAAAACAAATGAAAGTAAAACAATACAAAAAACTTGCTATTCAAAACTACAAAAACCAAAATTTTAAATTTGAAACAATTAGAATCGACTAAAATTATACCTGTTTCCTTTTCAAATACTGGACATATGGACAATCTTGGCAACGTTGTAAAATCATTTGAAATTTGGCCAATAACACGTTTGGACAAAATTGACAGTTTGTTAAAGTAATCAATAAATATCCAGTGAAATAAAATTAATGAAAAAACAAGTTTCCAAATCGTAATTTTATATTTTTTGTGTTTTAAATTATCTTTGGAATATCTATTTAACTCTAAAATTTTCTCAAGTTTAATATAATTTCCGCATTTACAACAGATAAGTGATAGGTTATGTTTACTTTAAATCTAAAACTATATTTTCGTATTTATTACAATGTCCAGACCCCTCATAAATTTTTTATCAAAATCGGAGAGTTCACAAATTCTACATATTTATCAAAAAAATAGTAAAAAGTAAGTTATAAAACACAGTACAATATTTTTTATTAGAATTTTGATCCAAATGTATATTTTCCGAATTTCAAATTAAGATTTGTTCTTCTTATAAAGCAGTCAAGATGGAATACTGCTTCGACACCGAATCCAATAACATACACCCTTGTTTGCACATTCAATAAGAGGGTAAATTATGGTTCTCAGAATGCGGAACTTTAGACTTGCCGCGGCGAATTTTCTGCTACCGTAAAAGCACGTCAGGGAACTACATTGAACCAATGTTATAATTTCGCACCGCGGCTCTAAAACTCCGAATGCTGTGGAAAACTAGCCTTAATATTTATTTTTCAGTTTGTGATTTTTAATAAAAAGTAATTTAATTCCTTTTGTTTCATCATGTTAAAAATTAAATATTATTAAAAATATATAAATATGTACCCATTAAAAAACAATTTTTGTTAAAATATCGGGCCAAGAATTTCAAGAAAATTCTTTATTTAAAAGGACGAAAAAGGATCATTTTTTGGTTGAGTCTAATTCCTTTCAAAAATTATTCAGATTTATAATTACTTTATTTTTCTTAATATTGAAGATAAATTATATCCATAGGTATTTTGTATTTTTTTTAATTAGGGCCGGTTTCTTAATTGCCAATATTATCCATCAGTTAGGTATTCGTCAGATAAAACTAACTAGAAGAACAAGTTCCAGTTTGTTCGGAAGCGGTTCATCAACTCGTTTTTATCCTCTAGTTAGTTAACTGATAGATAATCGAAGTTGTCAATGCTGATGGATAAATGTAATCTCATTGGTTGTTACATTAATGGAGATGTCAAGTCCGTTTTGTTAGGTTATTGTTGATTGTTTTTGTTTATGCAAAAGTTTGTGTTTTTACTTTCTGAAGAGTTTTTGACTGTTGATGAACATGTATTTTTTGGATGACTATATTCTGGATAGCGATGAGGACGAGGATATTGTGCAAGTTCTTGAGTACGAAAAACGGTCCTATACAGTTGGGGAAAGAGTAGACAACTTCGAAAAGTAGGATGACCAGGATTTTCAGGCAATATTTAGGATGGCAATAGAGACTGTTCTATCAGTATTAGAACTCATTGAGGATTCACTTGAGTTTTGTACTCCTATGTAGGTGATTTTCGATTTCCAGGTTGCCCCATCCGTTTTTTTTTTCGATGACATCTTTATGTTTATTTGCAATTTTTAAAAGCAAATTTTTCTCATCTACTGTCAAATTGCATCCTCTCTCCTGAATCGTACTAGTACTTTCCATTTTTCACTTTGATCAAACCCAAGTAAATTAGACACACCAAAAAACTTCGGAATCAAAACAAACCAACTCTTCTACATAAAGTGAGGTTATGTAATAGACCTTAACCTCCAGATATCTACCTAACCGCCAGTTGAAAGTTACAGTTGACATTTTAGCTGTCGAATAAAGTTAACCTGTTGTTGATAAACCGACCTTTCCAAAATAACTGATAGTTAAGCATTTTCGTGACAGATAAAATGCTATTGATAAACCGGCCCTTATTCAATAAAAAGAAAAGTTAATTAATTGAACTTGAACGCTTAAATATTTATGAGAGCTCTGCTTCGAAAAATTAATAATCCGATTAGGGATTAATTAACAAACGAAAATATTATTTGGAGTATGTTACTACAGCAGTTTTAAAACCATTAGGTAGTTTAGCTAAATACTTTTCCAAAAAAATAGGATATTTTAATAATCAATGTATTAAAACTAATCTAATGCACCAGTATTTAAAATTATTTATAGAGATTACCAATATTAATTAAAATACAGAAAAGAAGGTAGATAGATTAAAAACTTATAGAAATGGTTGGAAAAAATCTCATTCCAAACCTTAGTTGCGAGCTGGGCTTCTCACAAAATATTAGGAAAATCGAAAATAATTTTCTGGTAATACCAAATGGTGTCATATTATTTTATTGAACGATGACAACAATTCAACAACAAAAGCTACTCTGGTAAGGTAAAAAATCCCTTAAGAAACATAATATACCATTTCTAATACAACATTTCTATACAACAAAGTAACTATTTGTTTACATATCAATAATATTTTTATAAGCGTTCAGGTTAAGTATTTCTTCTTCTATCACATACCTACTTAAGTATATTTACCCTTCTTACAATTCTTTTATGACTGTGGGTAACTGAAAACTAAGTATGTTTTCATTGTCAGGAAGAGGAATTTCCGGAATATTTAGATTTCTCCATTTTTAGAGGGAAATACATCCAGGATAATCCCTTAGGGCTAATAACATCTAGGTTTTAATATTGTTATGTCTTATTACTTCCTTACTTGGTCTAGCCTTAGTACTACCTAATCAACATCAAGTACCTAGTTACAAACAAACAAAATTTAATTTCAATATGTCAATCTGACGATGCTAGTTATTAGCGAAACAGCTGTAATTGAATTTTAAAGCGAATTTTTCGAATAAATAGTGAAAGTTTAGTTTAACCGTTCAGTTATTTATTGTTCTTAGTAAGATAAACTTCCACAAAGTAAAGGTTAACACAATCAATTTTATCATTTTAGGCTTCTTGTTAGTTACTACTAACTACTAACAGTTTGGACATTATTACTTACATCAATTTCTGGTAAATATAGCTGGCTTGATATCCGGAGTATACTTTGGTTTTTAAACAAGGGATAGATTTTTCCAATTCTATTCCAACAATTTTCTGCATGTATTAAGCGAAATTCAGAATCTTTAAGTGAAAACTACAGTACTGCTACTGATACTATTTTATATTTTTTTTACTTTATCACGTAAAAAATAAATTGTACAAAACCTATTATTTTGTAAATCAATTGGTCCAATTGGGTAAATATCGATAGATCCCCATCTATCTGGGATTTCTTGTATCACTAAAAACAACGGAACATAGATATAAACATAATATAAATAAATTATTGTCTCCTATCATTAACACCAGAACTATCCGAATAAATGTCTGCAACCTACAAATTTCGTTTATTAGATACACGTTTACTATTTTTTTCTTCTATAGAACATTGAAAAAAAAACCGTATCAAGTTTTTACTTTTATTGGCAAATTACTAGGGAAAGTTTCCATCTCACGCCACTAGGCGCGTGGCGATCACGTATGCTTTAGTGTGCGCGTGCTCGAAGCTTCAGTTGGCATCCAGCCGTCAGAATGAGAACATCTCCGCGCTACCCATTTTACCAATATTCCAATTTAAAATGTGCGCTGCAATTTCATATCCCGCCAGTTGTGAAGTGTGGTCCGTAATACGGTTTTGTTTTTAAAAACCGAAAATAAACATTGTCACTTTACTTTTGAATAATATTTAATTAAAAAATCATAAACCAAATTTAGCAAATTCCTAAATAAAAAAATTAAATACATAATCTGCATAATGAAATTTATGGTACTAACCCTTACTGTGTGAAAGTTCATCTTATTCAGAACAATAAGCAACTAAAAGGTTGAATTAACTTCCACTATTTATTCTATAAATACTTTAAATGCAATGACAGCCGTTTCGCTATCGGAATAGCATCGTCAGATTGACATATTGAAGTTACATTTTGTTTGTTTGTAACTAGGTACTTGATGTTGATAAGTAGTTAAGGCTAGACCAAGTAAGGAAGTAATAAGACATAACAATATTAAAGCCTAGATGTTATTAAGTTATTGTAAAGATCAGCAGGATATAGTTTTTTCCTGGTTTTTCTATATCATTGCACAGTTATACTGATCTTAGAGGGAAATACATCCAGGATAATCCCTTAGGGCTAATAACATCTAGGCTTTAATATTGTTATGTCTTATTACTTCCTTACTTGGTCTAGCCTTAACTACTTATCAACATCAAGTACCTAGTTACAAACAAACAAAATGTAACTTCAATATGTCAATCTGACGATGCTATTCCGATAGCGAAACGGCTGTCATTGCATTTAAAGTATTTATAGAATAAATAGTGGAAGTTAATTCAACCTTTTAGTTGTTTATTGTTCTGAATAATCTGCATAAATGACAAAAGTTCAATTTGGATTAAATTAAGTTTCTTTAAAAAAAATTTAACAAAAGACAATTTATATTCAGTCGGACCTCCTCTTGCTTTTATACAAGCTTCTATTATTCGGGGAACACTTTCAATAAGATTGTTTTAAGCTAAATTGATTGTACTAACCCTGACTTTTTGGAAGTCCATCTTATTAAGAATAATGAAAAACTCTTCGTTTTAACAAACTTCCACTATTTATTTAAAAAACTGCTTTTTTAGAACTCAATGACAGCCGTTTCGCTAGACAACTAGCATCGTCAGATTGACATATTGAAGTATTAGGGCTAATAACATCTAGGCTTTAATATTGTTATGTCTTATTACTTCCATACTTGGTCTAGCCTTATAACTACCTAATAAACATTAGGTACCTAGCTACAAACAAACAAATAGTAACTTCAAAATGTCAATCTGATGATGCTAGTTGTCTAGCGAAACGGCTGTCATTGAGTTTTAAAAAAGCAGTTTTTTAAATAAATAGTGGAAAAAATTGCTTTATTAACTTTAATGACAGCTAAGTCTAGCGAAACGGCTGTCATTAAAGTTAATAAAGCAATTTTTTAAATAAATATTGGAAGTTTTGGTAAAACGAAGAGTTTTTCATTATTCTTGTTTTAAGCTGCTGAGGAATATTCTCACAAATCTCGGTAGAAGCATGGATAAGGGTTGGAAGACCCGTAAACCCCGATTTTATTTTGAACATATCCCATGCATGTTCGATAGGATTTAGATCCGGAGACTTTGGTGGCCACTGTAAACTAACAGTATCCTCGGTTTCCTTAAACTCAATAAACCGTTGGGCACGATGTGATGGCGCGTTGTCGTCCATAAACAAGAAATGTTGCCCTACAGCACCTCTCCATAAACAACCACGGAATCGATGTATACTGGACCAGTCATGTTGCCAGGGATCAAAGTAAGAGGTATACGACCATTCCACATTATACCTCCCCAAAATATTGGACTACCACCTTGAAATGGGACAACTTCTTGGTAATTAGTGAATATAGATTGACGTCCTGGAACTCACCAAACATGTACCCGACGATCGTCCGACACTAAACCAATCTTGGTTTCATCCGAAAACATCACATTCTGCCATTGATCCAAACCCCAGTTTTGGTGCTCATGGCACCAGTTCAAGCGAGCAACCTGTAACATGTCTATCGTCATGTCACCATTACCGAACGTAAACGATACCACTATTATTACCGTTAAAACCGACCCCGATTCACTGTTAATGCTTCTGTACACGAGACACCCCTTATAGACGCTAACTATTTATCTGTTTGAACGAGGCCAATCAAAGAACGCGTCTCTCGCTTGCAATTGAATAACGAACGCATTTCTTCTGGCAAATGACACAAACACGATTTCCGTTTTGAGCAAGACTATTTAAAGACCCGTAAGGAAACCAAAGAGTCTGAAGAAAAACGTTAAAGTACGTCATCTTGTGAATTTTCCTTTTGGTTGGTGGTATGTAGACTTTTTTCCATTCTTTTCATTGATAGTTACATAATTATGCTTTAATTATAATAAAAACATTTTCTACACAATTCACACACAATTTGTACACATACTATTTGAAAACTAATAAAATGTATCAGAAGCGTACTTTCAAACACGTGTCTTCAATAATTGTTTAAGGTAAGCTATTACTTTTAGACAAAATATAACAATTGATCAGTAAACAGCTAGACATTATATTTCCGTAAGTTAAAAACATAATTATTGACAAATTTTAAGTTCATAAAAATCTTAGAACGTAGTCTTCAACCACGCTATTAAAACTTGCTTTAGAGTCAAACAATTAATAATAGTTATTAAACAAAAACCACTTCACTGTAATATTTTTAATGTTATAAAAAATCAATTTTTCACAAATATGCATTTAGTACAGTTGACAGAAGCAAACATGAACCCTGGGTGGGCGTGTCCTTGTCGCTGTAGTTGTATTTTCATCTCACTTATGCAGCCACTAAAATTGATATTATCGTTAACATTGGCTCGTGATTGGCTGATTGTGATAACCTTGAAATTAGTTGGCATATTTTCCGCGGACCATGTTTGCTTCTGTCGACTGTACAAATATATGATTGTTTCAAAGTTTTACTAGAACTAGTTAAATATATACCTTTTTATTCAAATCACATTAGCATATTGATAATTTTTTTGCATTATAAAGAACAGGACCGACTTCACCGTCCTGTACATTAATAATTTTTAATATTGTTTAAGTTTTCAATTAGTTTATTATATTTATGGACGATGTGTTGGAAAACTTGAAGATAAGATAATTTATTTGTTGAAAGTTAGTAATTTGCTGTCCTATCTGAAAAGTCTGTCCAATACTAACGTCCATACCTCCATGATTCCTTCTCACACACATAAAACTTTTAGAAAGATACAACCCGCTAAGGTGGAGTCAAGTTACTGCCAAGATATCGCTAAATTTAGAGCCCAGTTACCGCTTTTGGAAGGTTCCTATGTGAAGACAGTCCTTCAAACCACTTCTGAGCTGTTAAGAAAACTATTACATCCCAAGTAGCCAGAACTATTAAAGAAACTTTCATCTCTCCACGAAGAAGCTGAAGCCGCCCTCCTAGACAGCACAGAAACCTAAAGTTAAGTCCACTTTTTACAACTCCAGTTCATTATCAGCAAGTACTTACAGTTTCAATAAATAATCAATTAAAAAAAACAGCTTCATTTATATACCTTAGACTATAAGTCTTAAGGGTGTAGCGTGGTTGGTCTTTATTTCAAGTAGCTTCTTTATTTGTTGTTTAATTAAAGTAATTACAAGTTGTTTCTATCTTTCTCACCTTAGTTTTTGTGTAGTTTGTTTGCTTAATCGATAGCGTTCAAAAGATAGTGGCGCCATTATTACTTATACAACCCAATCCTTCCTGTAGTGAGCATTAACTTGGAGTTGAACCACCACCTGGAGAGGGTCTCTTAGCTGGGATCTCTTTTGGAGAGTTTTTTAGTTACAAATTGGTTCCCTGCATTTTCCCTTGGAAAGGTATTTAAAATAAAAAGTATAATAATTACAAAAATAAAAGTCGTAGGTAAAGGACTTAACAGTGTTTTTTGTTCTCTTTTAACGATAGTTTGAATTAAAAATATAAACACAACATATATTGTTCAGTATTAAGAATTATAGGGTGATGCAGTATAAATGTTGATGAGATTAACAATATAGAAGATTTTTCGCTAGTTTTATTGTAATTTCATCAACTCCAATCACACATAACGAAATTACACATACATTGCATTTTCCGTCCTCTAAAAGATGTCACTACTGAAATTATGCAGTCGGTACAAACCCAGATATGAGGAATCTAAATCAGTTGATAATGAAATTTCACTGTCGATATTCAAACTATTTTGAATTATTAAGCTTTTACCGGATAGTCTGTGTAGCCTTTAAACTAAAAGTATCATTACATTTGAGGTATCCATACAGAATCTTATAAATTGTTAATTGCAAAAAAAATAATCAACTTTTTTCTAAAATCGCTTAAATATAAGAAAGAGAAGCTTTATTACTTTATGGAAGTTTTTAATTTCACAAAAAGTGGTCGACAATGAGCAAACCACAAAAAGAATAATTTTTGTTGGTTAAAACACATGAAACAACAACAACTTAATTTAAAAGACAAAATAATGTTGAGATAAAAATATTCAAGAAAAATTTCATTTATCGTTAAATATGATTTATTAGGCCACTATACCAAAGTGCGTCGGAGGGTTGGATAAGGGAGGGTGGAAGTGAGGCAACCTCAATCTCTCGTACAAGTCTCCGCAGAAGGGGCTTTCTACCCGACACGGCGCGTCCCAATGGATCACAGGGTGTCTTCAGGAAGCGTGATCTGTCCAAAAGGCTCATGTTCTTTGAGTTGTAAGAGCCTCACATTGTTAGCTAGCGAGATTTTTGCATTCTGCGCTGCACGCCAAAGCGCAGAAAACGATACCGGCTCTAGAGAAGAAGTCACAAGAGTAAAAGGGAAAGAGAGACCATCGACATCCCGTCTTAAGACACGGAAGATTAGTCCAAGGCAATGTGTGCGTTGTGGGAAGAATAAAACACACCACTATGAACACTATCCTGCAAATAGACGCACATGTAAAGCTTGTGGTAAAGAAGGACATTGAGAAGACTGTTGCATTGGAAGTGGCCGCGCTTATCTTTCATACTCACCGACCAACGAGACAGTTGAACGACATAAAGGAAAAAAAAGACTGAACAGAGTTAAAACTGAAGTATCAGCATCTTCATCAGAATCCACAGACGCAGACGACGATTAGTCATACGAAAGTAATCCTGTTTTTAAAATTAATAACACAAGATGTAAGAAAATCGACGGACAGAAATGCACCATAAATTGGGATCCAGGGTCGTTCTACTCAATAAACAGTTGGCTTTCCAGCACTGTCAAAAGCTCCGATTCTTACAGCGTATGGCAACATGAAACTTAAAGTACTAACTAAAGTAACAGTTGAAGTACAGGGGGTTGTTGTCCTAAAGCCAGCTAAACCGATGCTGTTTGGATTAGATTGGAATGACATATTCAAAATGCCTCTCCAAGCAGCAGTCTATTTACTCAAGGAAAACAAAACTCCATTAGACGACATACTTGATAAATATTCAATTTTAATTGGAATACAAACTTGGTAAGGTAAAGGACTACCAGGGGCTGAGCCAAAACATCTACCACCCCGACCAGTCAAATTTAGCATGAGAAAGAATATTGAGTTAGAATCGGAACGACTTACCAAGGAAGGAATCATATCACCTATCGACCCTAATCTAACGCCAGTAGAGTGGGCAACACCCAGTGTCAATGTAGTGAAACCATCACCATCAACCCTGTTCTTATAGCCCGTGCACATCCTATCCCTATATTTGACCAACTATGTCAACGTCTAGATCAAGTAGAGAAATTCTTAAAAATTGACTTGCAGATCACCTTCGGCCTTGCGTTGCTGACGCACCATCGTCACAGGCTTCGCAGACATTCGTGTGACCCCATCAACATCAGATTACTTGCAGCCTCACGTAACTGGCGCATCATCCACACAGCGTCTACATCATCAGAGAGAGATGTCAACCCTGCGCAAGGGGTTTGGAATACTAATGAGCATCAGCAGGCGTCTATTGCAGCTGTCACTGAACGAACGCAAACATACGCAGCTGCGATACTTTCGCGCACTTCTCGTACTCTCCGCCCTCCACGTCGACTGACTGAAGAGATGTGAGGGTTCGTGATCTTCAAGAGTGGGATGAGGAGAAATGCTATAGAATCTATGAATCTATGCTTATCAAATGATTCCATGTCATTGTTTTGTCGAGAATTGTATATTTTCTGTATATTTGTTGTTGAGTAGTTTGTTGCACACTTAAAAATTGAGTGAATTGTTCGTCATTCATTGTAGTTATCTTTTTTTTTATTCCTTGGTCGCCACATTTTATTACATGAAATAAAGATGAAATTAAGCTTTTTGTAGAAAATATAGTGCAATGACAATTCTTGACAAAACAATGACATGGAATTATTTGACAAGCATAGATTCATAGAGTCTATAGCAGGGAGTATGTTCATGATCTAATGGAAATGGTAAAGGAACTGAAGAAGAGGGTGTAAAAGCTAGAGAAGCAGAAGGCGAGGGTCGAAAAGTTAGAGATTAGAGGAGGAGAGAAAAATGATTCGATCCAGATGGGAGGAACAAAGGGACTGGAAAGGATAGAGGGAGTTAAAATTATACTAATAACCTTTACTCTATGGAATTCCATCTTACTAAGAATAATAAATAAATGTTTGAACTTAACTGCATCGTTTAATTACGTTTTAAATTACAATGACAGCAGTTTCGGTACAACGAGCATCATCAGATTGATATATTTAAGTTACATTCTGAAAAATCATAGATAAGGTCAGATAAGGTAATTAAGTTAGTTAGATAGTAGAAGCTAGAAATAAAATTTTGATTTTGGAACCCTAATATACCGATAAATAATTAAAATAAATTTAAATATTAAAAACTAGCTATAGTGATCCATAACAGAATTGGCGGTCAACGTATGGCTTTATTTAATTTAATAATTATATTTATAATATTACTCAAGAAGTAAAAAAGAAACCTATATTTTGATTTCATTAATTATGTCATTAAGAGAGTGATCAATTTCTCTAAACTATAATTATTACTTATTTCTTAATGTATTTATTATAGAAACCATTACGAAAAAATGAATAAAATTTTACTTTTCATAGCTATAAAAACGTTAAGAGATTCATGTAGGTAGTGATCGTAAAACACACTAAATTTTAAATTAGACATAAACACACAAACCAAGCTACAGATGGCACTCCGTGTACTTAAAATAGTAGTGCCACATTGGCCATAAAAATAATCTCCACAATGTGTTTGAATGGATTCTCGAAATCTTATATTTTTATCTTTTGGTTCAGTACACGGGCAAAATGTTTAATAATCCACATCCGAATATTTGGAATGTAAAAAAAATCCATTAACGAGGAAGTTTGAATACGAAATGAAATTACGGAGTAAAGATGAGGGCGAGTAAAATAATGTCATATCAAAGCTACCGAACTTAATAAACATGACTTCAGACAGTATCAAATCTGACGATATTACACAGGTTTCGGTATGGGAAAAAGAAAATTCAATTTTCACGAATGCGAAATATATCCCATCGCCACAAAGTGACATACGTAAGGATGTGTTTAAAAAAAAACCTAATACGAAACTCATAAAAAATTGCAAATTGCAATTGCATGTGTAATTTTTAAATTCGATATCGGTTTTATGGGTTCTTCTATATATTTTAAAACGACTTTCCGACTAGAGCTAATAAAAATTCATGAAATTGAACAACTTTAACGAAGAGTTACAGAATCTACAGAATGTTACAATTTTCACAATCTTAAAGAATTTACTTTTATCGAAAATTTAAGTGCAATTTTTAAGTAACACTTTAAATACTGATGGTTAGATTAATTTTTAAAAGTAGAGATTTTAATGGTAATAGATTAATATTAAATTTACTAAAAATGCACTGCTAAAAATCTGTTCATAGTTGCCATTTAACAGCAATAAAATCAAAAGTGGTGGTGTTAAACAATAAAAGTAAACACAGATAGGTCAATATGATCCTTATATAAGCTCTAAACAATCTTGTTGAGTCTATGAGTTAGTTTACATTTTCACCAGTAAACCCAATGTACTACTTTATTATTATTATACCCTGTTTGTTATTTTTGGTCACGAGTAGGCGGATTAGAATCTCCAAACACAACTAAAACTAAAACATGAAACTAATAATTATTATCATAATATCATTAATCATATTTTACAAGATACCCCATATTGCCATAAGAACTATACATATAAATTATGTATGCTCACAAATAAAACAATCTTTGAAGACGACATATGCTTGTAAGAAGATAAAATTACAACACATGTCATCCCAATTTGATACAAGAGTATTTTGATTGTTTAATTTTTTTTAGCAAATCATTTTACAATTTACAGACATAATTATACTTATATCAATAGCTTACTATTAAAAGCAGGGAAGAAGACCTTAAGGTGAAATCGATTTTCCTCTGGTTTCATATCAATGATATAAATTTGTTTAAATTGAAAGATTTCGTTATTTTTGATTATTTTCCTTTTGCTATTCGTATTTAGACCATTCATATTTTTGTATATTTGTCTCAGCAATGGCTAAAACTATTTTTATATTAGCAAAGAATACACCAACTAACAAGAAGCGAAAGTAAGGGCTTCTGTCAAATTATTTTTTCTTTGCGCATGTCTGAAGACGCCATGATTATAATAAGATAGTTGTCAATTCTGGCACAACATTTAATTTTTAAATTGAGTTGTTTGAAAACTTATCTTTACTAAAATTGTGTAGGTTGATCTGTTTATAATTTAATTATGGGAAGACTAAGTTGTACTGTTCTTGGATGCCACTCAGGAACAGGAGAAGGAATAAGTATGTTAGGATTTCCCGTTAGGTAAGTGTTCAATAATTTTTATTTGCCATTTCGGCATTGTACCAAAATATATCTACTTGTATTACTGGTTTATTCTCTTATATTACATTTAAAAGTATTTATGTACCTTTTTTAGTTATTGTTTTACACAATAAACTTATTATGCCTCACAATAAGTAACGACAACTAGGACTTAATTTACACCAACTTTACTATTTTAAATGTAACACCCTGTTTATTTTCTTATTTTTGGTTAGTTCGTTAAATTTAAGTGTTAGTTTTTGTAAGGTACTTTGTATTTAAAATTAACCGTTTAGGAGAAATTTATGTTTTTCGAAAATTTTGATAGAAATTACGCTTAATAAAATTATGATTATTTCAATACCTAAATTATTTAAATTAAAAATAAATGTATTATTTTGCATTTAAGATCTTCAATTGTAAGTAAATAAAGTGTATTTAAAAAAATATTATACAGGGTGATCACACTATTGAGTGAAATTTTAAATTAAAAAACGAACGTATCTTCCTTATTTCAAATAGCAACCCATATGTTTTTTATTTTAATTTAATTCCTTATAAAAAAATAAGGTAAGTTCATATTTACTTCCCTATATCAATTCCTAATAGTTTTTGAGTTATTAGATACTTTACGATTTTCGGTTACAATGCAACTTTATCTGGCTTTGTTTCATTATTGTTGTTTAGACTTCGATTAAACTCAATTTTGTTTTAAAAAGAAAATAGAGAAAATAAAACATTTCTAAAGAAAATTTTTAATTTAAAGAATTAACAAAATAGTTACCAAATTCAAAAAATATTTTTTTTACTTCCCTGTATCATCTTTTCAGTTTTTGATTTTTGAGTAGTGTTTTGGAATTTCTGCGTTATAATTTGGTTGTCATTATTGTTACTTAAACTCAGAAGTATCAAAAACCCCTGTATACCAAATTTCATTAATATTGCGTTTTTCCTTCCCCATAAACTTCTAGGTGGCACTCGTCGTAGGACACCCTGTATGTTTATTAAAAAAAATACTTATTAATTTTTAACAAGAAATTACGTCCTAAAATGTTTTACAATTATTTTGACTCGCCCTGTAAATATAGAGAAATTAAAATCCTTAAAACTTAATCCAAAACAGAAGCACCACTCCAAGTAAACCAAATCAATATAAGGATAAAACGATGAAGTAAAAAGTATTTTTTTTTTATTGAAAGAGAGAAAATATGGAAGCAGATTTGAAAATAAGTAGTTAATAAACGACAGATCATACTTTAGGCTGTTTAAAAGAAAAAGTAGTAGACATATCAAAGTACTATGTATTTTAGAACAAAATAGTTTAAATATATAATATGTAAATAAGCAAATTGAACATTAAACCAAGAAACCAAGTAAAACATAATGTTCAGAAGGTTTAAGTTTAAAATAGTATATTAAACAACGCATTTCATATGGAATTCTGTTATGACACGAGTTCAAGTTTAAAAAACGAATCGCGAAGCGATGAGTTTTTTAAAGAACGAGTGCCACAACAGCCATATGAAATAAGTTGTTTATAATATTTTTTATATTTTGCCATTTTATCATTGTTTAAATTTATTTATTATTTTTATGTAATTACGAAAATTTTGATTTTAAAAAGTATGTCGGTAGCACTGTGTAATTTATAACATTTGACAGTTTTGACATTTTAATTATGAAATGTTAATGTTTTAAAATCTTTTAAAATGACTAATACGCCACTAATAATATATTATATAAGTAAAAAACGATATTCATGCTCACAAATACTTTCTTAAAGAACAATATAAAATTAATAAATTGCTATTAGCCACAAATGTCATTGTCAATAGTCTTTTCATTAGATACTTCACTCATGTCGCCAACCATTTAAAACAAAAATTTGCGTGCGTAAAAGTTACATTACGATACGCAAATGCGTTTTATAATGAAGATTTTTATAAGTGCAAAATATAAAAATTAACTTTTAAAACTTTTGTTGATTCTGTAATCTAAGTATATGTACGATTTCCTTAGAACAGGAATTGTTATTAAAATTTAGGAGAACCGAACTGTGAAAGATTTAAAAAAATTTTACCAAAAAAAAAGAGATATCGTCGCATTATCTCAACAATGCCTACAAAAATCGTCAAAGGTTAAGGGTAGTGTATTTAAAAAGTATAATTTGTAACTGTCGTCACCGAAATGGGCAGCATTAGTGTGTACACAGGGAAAATGTCATCACATTTCATATAAACTGTCTTGAATGGAGTGTATTTGAAGAGACCCTCTGCTCGTCGAGATGTTTTCATAACTTTTCTTTCATTGAACTCCATCCATTTTAAGGAAAAGAGTGCGTTATGTACGTTTTTTGAGTTGCAAATGATGTCGGCGAGGTTCTATTTATATTTACTTATCATGATGACGATCTTACATATTTATTAATTAAAAAAACTAGATCAAATTCACATCACATTAAATCAAAAGCATTAATAGTACTTAGGTAAAGTGCTGAAAGGAAAATTAAATTAATAGTGTTAAAATTTTTTATGCGTTAAAGAAGATATGCAGTCAGATTTTTCTTTTTAAAAGTTTATTACTGTTGAGATCAAAAATAAATTTGTAATGGTTATTTACTCATCCTGAGACAATAATTTATATAAATCAGATATTTTAATTCTAAAGTTTGTTAACAAGTACGGTCAGTTTTTTTTGTTACTTTATTTTTATCTAAATAAAAGTTTAATTAAAAAACAGAGTAGTTCTTTGGGAAAAAACTCAACATTTAACAATAATATTAATTAAATTGAATGTACTAACCCTTACTTTTTGGAAGTCCATCTTATTAAGAATAATAAAAAACTCTTCGTTTTAACAAAACTTCCAATATTTATTTAAAAAATTGTTTTTTTAACTTTAATGACTGCCGTTTCGCTAGACTTAGTATCGTCAGATTGACATATTGAAGTTACATTTTGTTTGTTTGTAGCTAGGTACCTGATGTTTATTAGGTAGTTATAAGGCTAGACCAATTATGGAAGTAATAAGACATAACAATATTAAAGCCTAGATGTTATGAGCCCTAAGGGATTATCCTGGATGTACTTTCCTCTAAGATCAGTATAACTGTGCAATGATATAGAAAACCCAGGAAAAAACTACATCATGCTGATCTTTACAATAATTTAATATATTTGTATAACAATTATTATTATTATTATTATTATTATTATTTACCGATAATCTCACATTAAATGTGGTCTGTTATCTCAAAATTACCGGTCTTGCAGGCAAGGTAATTTTAAGTTGTTACACTGTTTTGTCTATTCATTGAGGAATCTTATTATTATTATTATTATAGAATAAATTTGAGCAGGGGTCGCAAAACCCATATGCCCATTAGGCTACAATATTATTATAAAGTATGCATGAAATGTTAAATTAAATAGTTACATTAAAATCGATACATATTATGCAAACTAACTAAGTAAATAATATAACTAAATATACAAAAACATGGCACATAAGGAGCAAGTGCTTGGTACAAATTAAATGTTCAATTATGGAACAAGTAGTCATCCAATTTCTTTTTAAAAACATTGACAGATGGAGCATCTATAATCTCAGCCGGAAGGCTATTCCATGTCGGGAACACTCGATTGCAAAGAAAAAATTGCCTTGTTGTTGTTAAAAATGTTTCCTTTTTAAACTTAAGTTTGTGGCCACGAAGACGATTGTCATTGTTTAGTATAAACATACCTCTCATATTTCCGAAGTTGTATTTTTCTATTCGAAACGTAATAATTAAATCCCCTCGAAGTCGACGTTGTTCAAATGTAGTGAGATTAGTCATATTCAGTCTTTCTGTATACGTAGGTCTTGAGCGACCAAAAGACATCCTAGTGCACTTCCGCTGTACGTTTTCAAGAATATTACGATCGCGCACTAATACCGGACACCAAACAGTTCCGCAATATTCCAGAACTGGACGAATGTACAGTTTATACAGATGAACTGAGTTCATGAAAGACACTTTCGCGAACGTTTTGTTCAGTAGATATAATTTAGGTACTGTTAGCGTTTTTAGAAATATGCAAAATATGTTCCGACCAACTTAGATTGTTATTAATTATAACACCTAGATCATTATGTGATTTCACTGTTCTTAACACGCGCCCATTAATAGAGTAAGGAAGATAAGGATTATTTTTACCCATGTGAAGAACTACACATTTGTCCACATTAAGAGGCAGCATCCAAGTAGAGCACCATTCCGATATGCACTCAAGATCATCTTGCAGTAACTGGAAATTTACGGAGGGATCGGAAAATAGCTTCGTGTCATCTGCATAGAAAGCTTTGTTGTATTTAACACTATAGGTGTTAAGCTGATAGGACGGTAGTTATTAGAATCCAATTTGTTCCCTTTTTTAAAAATCGGTGTTACAGATGCGGTTTTCCATATGGGAGGCAAAATATGTGTGGTGAATGATAAGGTGGGTAAGCTAAAGCATCGGAACATTTCTTTAAAAATAAAGAAGATATTAAGTCGAGACCAGGAGACGAATTATTTTTTAGGCTTTGAAGATGATGTCTAACTTTATCAGGAGTAATGATTATATTTTCAAGGGAAGAAGAAACTCGTGACGAAATAATATTAGGCAACTGATTATTAGTGGGTTCGACAGAAAAAACCTTAGAGAAAGTACTGGCGAGGACTTCGGCAGTCTCATAGTTACTTTGGGATATATCACCATTATCTTTTTCCAGTAACGGTATAGAAACTTTTGTTGTCAACGAAGATCGAATATACTTGTACAATTTTTTACAGTTATTACTAATGGCTATACTCTCTTCGTAGGCAACACGAGCTTCATGTAGAGATTTCTTTAAATCTTTGGCAAAGTTTCGATGAATTAGTAAATTCTCCATGCGATTTGTACGTCTATATTTGTTCCACAACTTTCTCTTATACTTGATCAGATATATTAATTCCCCATTGATCCAAGGTTTTATGTTATTTTTGTATATGGTTTTTTTGAAGGTATTTTGGTTTTTGCAAAGATTAACAACGTGTAAGAACTTCTCCCAGAATACAACTGGATCCCTTATGTCGCCGAAAACATCATTCCAATCAATTACAGCCAGTTGGCGATTTGCATTTTCAAAATCAATTATCTCATATACCGTTTTGTTAACATTTGGGGTACAGTACTGTAAGTTAAACTGAATATGAAACGTTATGACTGCATGATCTGAGTTACCTACTGAAGAGCTTATTAGGGGATGTGTTAATAAATGGGGATCATTAGAGAATACCAAGTCCAAAATAGATGGTAAATTATTGATTCTAAATCGAGTCGGTTCCGTTATAAATTGATGTAAGTTAGAATTTAATACAAAATCTGTAAATACATTTTTGGAAGTTGTTAAGTCACTAGGTGGATCAGTTATAGGCCACGAAATGTCCCTAAAATTAAAGTCTCCAATAACAATCAGATTCTCTAGGCTAGATAGTTCATCAAGTGATGCGATAAGGGACTCGTCATCTGCTAATCTAGAATCACCAAGCCGATAAACACATACTAGGTGAAAAACAAAAAAATTTTTATGACATATTTTTAAGCCAAGAAGTTCCATATTAGGGACAGTAATATCAAGAGATGTAACAGAGAAATTATTAGTAATTTCTGAAGACAAGTAGATACAAGTTCCTCCTCCACGTCGATTACGACGATCACACCTATAAAGGGAATAATTATCAATGTTATAAAGAGAGTCAAGATCATTTGGTGTTAACCATGTTTCAGTGATAAGAATTATTTGAGGATTTAGGTTTTGAATGTTGCATAAAAATTCATTAAATTTGGAATTTAAAGTAGCTAGATTAGTATAGAAACAGAGCCAATTATGAAAACCTGAAATATCAGAATTAGTGACGAAAGAAAAGAAATTTTCGGGACACCTTGTATATATTTTATGGTTAAATTATCCTCTCCATTCGATTTTCTTTGTTCCAGTTCCATTCGAAGTTCTTTTAGGCATTCTATTTGATTCGGAGTCTTATCGTCGATAATTACGTCTTATCTATGTATATTACAAGTGTGTATATTACAAGTGTGTATATTACAAGTGTATAGTATTTGGATGTCACTGATGTGTAAGAGTGAGGTTGGATGTTCAAGTAGGTGTTTTGCATAATTTGACTTATCTGGTTGTTTTAATCTATATGCTCTTAAATGTTCCTAAGTATTGTTTTCTTCAGCAAATAATTTCTTCTGTCTCATTCAAAAATTCTCGTTTTTTATGCGACTCATACTTAAAACCAATTTCTTTTACGAGTTTACATAACGTATTTCGTCCAAATTTGGGAATTGTATCTACTTTTGCTATAACAGTAATTACTTTGTCCAAAGTTGGAATTTCTTTATTTAAGTACAAGTAATGAACTTGTCTTCTAATGATATCTCTATTGAAGTTATCGACCATAATGGACTTTTTAACCACATCACTAACAGTTGCATCTTGATATATTAGTGTATTATGAACATTTAAAACAATAGTTTTTTCTCTTTGAGAAAACGCACTTTGTTTTAAATGAGTCACTGGTACTGGAACTAAACTCGAAATTGACGAAAATGTTCTTTGAATAAAATAATAAAAATATAGATCACAATATAAACCAAAAACAATAACGAGTACCTTCATATCCAAAAGTTTGGATAAATGGAATATTTAATCTTTTTATTCATTTTTATAAATAATTTTTTTGATATAAGTAAACATCATTTTGCTACAACTCTAACCAATACTAAATAAATCTCGAAGTCAGATAAACATACAAAAAAAAATGATTTTTTTTTTGAGGTGACAAATATACAATGTATTACAATTTTTTTAAAATAAATTAATAAGCAAAAAAAGTTTTTAAATGAAATTAATAATTAATATTTCCTCCATGGATCTGTATACATGACTGTAGGCGATGTGGCTTGCTATCGATTAAATGGTCGAGCTGGACTTGCGGAGTTCTCTCCCATTCTTCATGAGCAGCATCTTTCAGTTCTCGTAGAGTAAATGGGGGAGGGTGTCGCTTCTTAATGCGTGTTTTAAGGCATGTTCAATGACGTTCATGTCATGGGAATTTGATGGCCATCTTAATGTGGATATTCCTTCTTCTTCCAAAAAATTTTGTACTACAGTTGTTCGATGTGGAGGTGCATTGTCATGCATAAACACAAATCCATCACCTACCGCCCCCCGGAATAGACGCACAACAGGATTTAAAACTCCCTCGAAGTACCTACACAGCACCAGTTATTCTCCTTTCTAAAACCAGGAGAGGCGTCCGTGTACCCCTCATAATACCACTCCAAACCATAATACTCCCACCTTCAAATGGAACACGTGGTTGGACTGTTTTTTATCGGGCTTGTCGTCCTGGGGCCCTCCAAACTAGCGTTCTTCGAGAATCAGAAACCAAGCCAATTCTTGATTTATCAGAGAACATCACGTAATTCCTGTTAGGACAATGGTGTAACATTTCTTGAGCCCATTGCAACCTTACAATTTTTTGTTGATAGGTTAGTTTGGGAACACGTAGAGGTCTTCTGCGATACAAATTTACCGCATTTAATCTTCGTGTAATTGTTTGCCTTGAGATATTCATTCCTTCAAGTCTAGCAATTTCTCTGGATATGCCGCTTGTAGATTCCTGTCGATTTCTTCAAGTTATCAATGTTATCTGCCGATCTTGTGCTGCTGTTGTACTTCTGCCACTTCTGGGACGATCCTTCACATCATTTTTGTCTTTGAATTTTTTTAAATTTTTTATACAGCACCCTGAGTAACACCAAAAATATTCCTGTTGTAACAATTACTTTAAATCTATTAAAATATGATATCATGTCTCTGGGCATTTTTAAACAGCTCAAATGAAATTTAAACAAGAAATGAAATAATGTGAAAGCAACCAAATTAATTAAATATTACCAAATTAATACAAAAACGAATCAAATTTAATTATTATTTTGATTTAAAAACGCATTAAAATAAATATCAAAAAGAGTTTTTAAAAAACCATAGGCGTAGATATATTATTTCTAAATATTCCAAACATTTGGACATATTTGTATATTCTTATGTATTAGGGTATAAATAAATCCTCAATTTATAGACTAATAACGTACCTGTTTTTGCAATTATACACATAGGGTTACCTTAACACCCCTAACGACCACAATTATTCTCGTTAAAATCGAAAAACAAAATATTCTAACTATCATACTATGACTACTTATTCTTGACCTAAGAAGATTAAAATATGATGGTTAAAAGAAATTTCCTAATATCGACATAAATAAGTACGTGCGCTACTGATTTAAGGTCTTGTTTACAACATTTTAGGATTTAATAACTTTTCTTAGCTGCCAACTCCAAATAAACTAACCATAATACTGTCAATTTTAAAACAATTTGTAAATTTGTCTTTTTCAAAGCTCTTATTTAAAACCTTTGTTAACGTTACGTATTAACATTGGTTAAGTAAGCATTAGTTGGTCAAATATGTTCTGTTAATTTCTCTTTATAATCGATTAATACATAAAATATTGACGACTTGTGTTTGTGGCTATAAATTTTTGTTATTCTCCCGGTATTAAAAAGTTAAAGCACGAAATTCGAGTAAACTTAATACTGGTTGACGTTGAATAGACATAAATCAGAAAGCAAAGAAGGCGCAAAAATAACCAAAACTATTAAACCATCCACCTACCGCAATAAACCACTTGGGATAGTAGAGCTGTCTCCAGCGGAGGCCGGCGGATAGTTACGCAAGGGGTAGATACGAAGTGCCTTGATATATGTTGTAATATTCGTATGGATGGCCGCAAGTGATCGATGTGACAATTAAGAGAGAATAGCCAGGTCGTTCGTAGTGATTGAGTCCAAAGATGGACGACCTCTGACGCGGGACAGTCGACGTTAGCCCAATATAGGAACATTCATTTGGATCTCGTTTTGAAAGAGGATGATAAACAGCAGTCGTTTACTCTTTGACGGTTCGGTTTTTGTTTAATACTGGCACCAATAAATTTTATTTACCAAATTTGCTAAGACCAAGATTATTTTTCATGTACAGCTATTTAATTGACAAATGATAGACTAAGAAAAAATTTAAGATGATAGATTTACTTTCGTGTAAAAAATGTGATTTAAATTAATTTTATGTCATTTTGACATCGATAAAAAAGCTGTAGGAGAAAGCTAGTAGTAAAAAAGTTTCGCTGGTCCCAAATAAAAATTAAATAAACCTTCTTTCTCCATCCATTTGGTAGCGTATCCAAATATGAACAAGAGAAATACCAGTAGGAAAACCCAATATAAGGAGACAAGTAAAGTTTGTTGTAGTTCTTTTTTACGGGTATGAGGACAGGCATACAAAGAAACCAATCAAATTTTGGCCGACGTTTCGTTGATTTATTTCGACATCTTCAGGGCTATAAAAGAAAGTAGTGGCAGCGATACATAATACCAGTATAAATTTTGCAAAAAGGTAATAAAACAAAATACAGTTTCAGAAATTACAAAGTCAACAAACTGAAACTTTCATACCAGTCTAAAATTTTGCCAGCAAAATTTTCTCTCTTATTATATTATATACGACAAAATTCTCTTTATTTTCAACAAATAATTTATTCCTGAACGGACCTAATATGTAAATTAACAATCAAAATAACACCAAAAAAAATAAGCAGAAATAAGCAGAAATATTACCAGAGCAAAACCGACAATACTGCTTCTAAAAAATGCAGGATACCTGCACAAGTGTGGAATGGTTCCCCGTAATTAACAATTGCACTTACAATCATAAAATTCTCTTTCCTGGATTTATAGTACTGTTATTCCTTTGTCCAAGCATAGACCAGTATAAACTTTACTAATTGAAATATAAATAAAACTGTTACTATTTTTGTTATTGACGTGACAATATGTGATTACTATGTCTATTAACCAAAACCATTTTACGATTAACTGAATTGATTTTTGTTTCTAACTCAAAAAACTTGACAATGATATCAAGGGCGTGCCCATAATTATTTAAAAATAATAGGTGGTTTCAAAAATTAATAATTAATTTTAAATCCTTGTGGGTATTTGATAGCCAAATTCCTACAAAAGCTGCATCCGTTTTAACAGCGGTAAAAACACATCCAACTTTTAATTCAAATGGCATTTTAGGCATTTTATACATTGGAGTGAAATTATCTAGCCGATCTTTTTAATAAAGCGTTAAATTTATTTTTTATACTCAATCTTATATTGCTTTTTAAAAATTGGGCTCTAAGAAACTGAACTGGATAAACACACTCCACCTTCAACTGCATTTTTTCAGCCATTTTGATCCTATCAAATTTTCAACCAATTCAACATTCTATTTAAAATTAGAAAAAATAATGTGTGAAACACGTTGGGAACCACCATTTTCCGTAATTCGCGTTACGGTAACATTTAATACAGTTTACACTATTTATGATAAAGGGTTAGAAATAGTACAATTATCATTAATAATTTCTACCGTACGTTCATTATTTAAATTCGATTAACGGTACTATCGTTCTTTTCAAATCTTCAATCTTCAAATCAGCTGTTAATATACTATTTTAATTATTAATATTTCAGATATTTAAAATAATATAAAATCAGATAAGAATTCCAGTGTATATTCTAAATCTATATTGCGATAATACAAAATTAATAATAATTTACCTTGATAGTTAGCTTTTTGTTGAAAACTATTGGGATTTTTGGAAAACTGAGACCATGTGCTGATACAGCGCACTTATTTTCTTGGGTAAAATCAAACATAGCTAGAACGCTCTTGCAAGATACTACAACCCTTTTTCAAGAAAATCTTTCCACAGAAGAATATTTTGGTTTTCAACAGAAGCTTTTGTTGGTCAAGAGAAAATTCCTTGGTGTAAGATACATTCTCGTGGCAGCATGTCCACGCAGGGTTAAAAAGATAAGTATAGGTACTTTAATAGAGCTTTCTTAAGTACGATTTATGTAGATATTCCATCTCTTTATTGTCTCTTATATAAATCGCTTTTATGTAATCTTATGTATGGGTTTAAGTTTTCTCACAACCTAGTTACAAATAAAAATATTTCAGTGGCGTTCAACTACTAATTACGTAAAGAAAACAATATGTGTGTGTTAGTGAAGGCCGGCCTTTTATTTTCTTGGTATTTTTTTTTAAATTTAAATTATTTTGCACGTGTATTTGTATGCGATCAAATTCTACATATTTTGGATATCATGCAAAATGGCCTCCATTTCGTCAGCGAATATTTTGTTCTTTTCTTTTTTCAGCAATGGGTCGTCTTCTAATCTGTCGACTTCCATCTGGAGTTTTTGCACTGAACGTTCGGCAAATTCTGCTCTAGCTTCAGCTTTACGTAATTTATCAGAGGTGATACGGAGTTTTTCTTCCCTGTGTTCTCTTGTAACAGCAACCTTTTCCTCTGATACTTCTAGAGATTTCAAATTGTTGCCTACTACGCAAGTTCCACATTTTTGTGTTTACTATGATCGGCTCTTTCTTCTTCCATCCATCAGTTTCCGGGCTGCCTCTTCGTATTTTTTATCGGCTTCTTCGGCTGTTAGTTTGGCTTGGGTCAACTGTTGTTCCAAATGGGATACTCGATCGTCCTCCATTTTCGTTTTGTTCTCTAAAGCTTTCAGTACCCTTTCCCATTCATCTGCCACCGCAGAGGCTTCGGCCATTTTGGCTGTGGCGGTGGCTAAACGTTCTTCTGAACGTTCAAATCTTTCTTCAACAATTGGATACGACGGTTGAGGGCAGCTACTTCGGATTCAGCCTCTTTCCTTCTCATAATCACGACTTGGAGTCTCTTGTTGAATACCTCGCATTTATCCTTGTCTCTCCATTTCTTCTTTAGTTTGCCTCATCTTTTTCTTGATTACGTCCAAGAGGGAACCTTGTTGAATGTTGGTAGTGAATTAATTTACTCACGCCCCTAGCCGAAGCATTTCTTTAAATAGTATCATTATAAATTAACGCTGAATCTTCATTATAAATTGGTAACATGAAATGTTTAATAGCCATTATTCAGAGCAGAGCTAAAGGTACTAGTTTGTGTAGAGATCAATTCTAGAGTAGTATGGGATTGTGTGACATGGTTCTGGTTGCCTGGGTACCAGGGCATAAGGGTCATAGAGGCAATTACAAGGCCAAACTAAGAACATAAATCCCATTAATTGGACCAAAACCTTTCGGAAAAGAACATTCGCAAAAGTTTACTGTTGAATTAATAAATAAAGGACAGAAAAATTGTCAAAACGGAAGTAATATGTTCCAGTTCTACAATTTGCTAGATATTTGTCTATGCTTTTGAGTTTGTTTAATTAGAACTTCCATTTAAAGCTAATTCACGAGAAATTTAATTTCTATAACTTTCCTTAACTTCTGATAAAATAACTGACAGTATTTTTGGATGGCGCTTAACAACACTTCATATTAAATGGTTAAAATTAATTATTTTACAATAAAATTTGTGATCGCTGATCTTGAACCCCAATTACTTTTCATGAAAAGCTTCTATCATTTTCCGATTGCACGACGACTAATTAAATTTTCCACCGTCTTTACATAATTTAATTTTCTTCGAACTCGGTCATACCTAAATTGACATCGCGCAGTAAAGAGTGTTAAGTACTGGCTTTCATGCATTTGTTTTTCCTTCTGGAATAGCGTAAAGTTAACATTAACGTGAAAGTGCACAATCTTGAAATATGTTATTACATAAAAAATAAAAATGTTCAAAAAGCTAAGACAAATACGAGAAAATTATATAAAAAAATAGTACAACTACCAATAATATGCAGATCTATGTAACGTTAGACGGGATAATAGAATATATAATAAAATAAATTTATTAATAATAAAATAATCTGTTACAAATACGTCTTATCTATGTATAAAATGATAAGTCAATCAAAGTAAACAGTTTAATAGTGGAGAACTTCCAAGATTTATTTGTTCATTCACTACTTTAAATTATTGATCTGCTAGATGTCTTTTTATTTCAAGTTCTTCGAGGAAATCTAAATTTTGTTTTTTATCACTAATAGTATTTGAATGTCATTAGTGTGTATTAGTGAGTCTGGATGTTCAAGAATGTGTTTTGCATAGTTTGACTTATCTGGTTGTTGTAATCTATAAGCTCTTAAATGTTCATTAAATCTTATTTCAAAATTTCTTTGTGTTTGACCTATATATACAGCATTACACTTTGGACAATTAATTTTGTAAACACCAGATTTTTTTAATTTATGTAATTCTGTTTTTATATTTAACAATTTTATACCAACTTTATTGTGTGATTTGAATGAAATTAATGCAGATGTTGCCGAAGATATTATTTTTGAAATTGTATTAGAAATATTTCCACAATATGTAATACTTTTATAACTTTTAATTATTTCTTTAGTTTGCTGAGGGAATATTTCGACAATAAAAAAAGTGTTTTTGTACTATTAAAGTTGCTCTTCAAAAAGCATTATTTTTAACCATCAGATTTTACTCTTTAGCACTATTTTATAAACTCTTTACTGCTAAACATTGATCGGACTCAGTATTCAAGCGTTAATAATTATTCGATCGTTCAAAAATCCTATAATCAAAAAAATAAGATTACCTTTGGATGGACTAATTAATTCATGTGTACACGTGTACTTCTATGAAAACCGTAGTAATTCTAAATTATAGTTAGTAAACACATAGATTTGTAATCATTCATGTGGTTGTTTTAGTTAGGCCGGCATTCGAATGCTGCTTAAGAGATTCATGAAAATTAATGGAACAAAACAGAGCTACTGAAACTACTAAATTATGAAGGTTTGACTGCTCTAAATTTGATTCACCTCATCTCTCCGAATTTAAAAATATTCAAATATAGGAATAATATGTCAATTATTGATAGATAGAAGCTTATTAATATGCTAAAGGTATTTATTTAGATTGTGAAATTCGAACACACAGAGAAATACATGCTGAAAATTAAGCAAAAAATAAGCATTTTCGTGCTTGTTTTTGAGCCAAGCACGCCACAATCTTTATTTAAGAAATTGTTAAGCACGCATGCTGAAAAATAGTCTCGAAATGAGTAATTAAAGTAAGCACAAAAAATCTTAAATTATTAAGTATGTACCTTCTTATTTTATGCTTAAAATAAACATCTTTCACTTTTAATTTAAGTATTAAAATTCTTATTTCAAGATTATGCATGATATTTATACAAGAATGTAGTGCTTAACTTGAGTTTGTTCATTCTTATCTTGTATCAATAAAAAGAATGATACGTGCTTGATTTAAGTATGAACATTCTTGTTTTACAAACGATGCCTGTGTTTGAACCAAGCATGTCTATTCTGTATTTAAGTATGATGTGTGCTAAATGATAGTATACTATTTCTTGTTCTAAGAACTAATTCATTCATAATTCAAGTATATTGTAACGTTTATTTATTTTTACTAGTCTTTTAATTTATTTTTATACTATTTGAATCACTAAGACTCTTTAATTTATATAACACAATTTATTTACAATACTTTAATTTATGTAAGACAATATTTACATTCGCATTTATCTAACAACATACTAGGTACTAACTAACTAACTAACTTCAAATATTCAAATCGGTCCCTTTATATAGGTAAGTATTGTTCCAGCATACTCCAGTCTATTCTCGATCATTCCGCTTCGCTCATCGGGCGCCGTATATTCTCGAAGACTCTCGCATCATCTGTTTCCTTCGCGTCTGGGTCATAGCGCCAGGGGCGTACTCGCACAACATTGCCCCCTCCTTAAGAGATAGTTCCTCCTGGAACTTTTACGGAATTGAGACTGGATGGAGATACTTGCAACTGAATCCTCGTCTACAATTTCCAGTTGCATGGAAATAACATGGAATGGTCTTTGATGTCAGCTGGACACGGGGCGAATGACTGCATACCAACACTTGGACTTCGGTATCTTGAAAGATTACTTCCACCATATTTCGGATGACCCTCCAATCCAATGAGTTGCACTCTATTTTCGGCATGGCTAGCTTCTGTATGTTGGACTCCAATACGTGCTCTCTCAAGTTAAGTAAGGATTCCCATATATTTCGATAAGTGGGCCGGTCTTGGTAGGTATTCTTGGTAATCAGATAGAAGAGGCAACGGGAGTCATCTCGAAGTATCAAAGCCTTCCCAGTGGCTGCTAACTGATTTCGATGTTCTGACAGTCGACCAAACTTCCTTCGAAAGACAGACGCTAATCCTCGGCCGTCGCTGATAGTGGCGGAAACGCTATGGGCCAATGAGTAGTCATCAGGAAGTGTGAACAGGTCTTGCTGTCTCTCAATAGCCACGCCGTATCTAGCTTTCCCAGTACCTCCATATGCACCCATAAATTCTTCGAAAGCAAGGTCGGGTGTATCTTGGACTTGATTTACGACTTCTTCTTCCTGGTTATGATCTCCTTCAAATTTCGCCAGTCGGTTTCGGTGTACTACCTTAGGTTTTCCATTCGGAGTCTTTATTATACGGTATATGACGTCATTGATTCTTTTCTTGATGATGTATGGACCCTCCCAAGATTGTTGTAGCTTTGGTGAGTACCCCTTCTGTCTTTTTGGGTTATGGAGCCAGACTTTGTCACCTTCTTGGAAACATCCCTCTATAGCTTGGGTATCATACCGTTTCTTCATCCTGTCACTGGCAACTTGAAGATGGGAGCGAACCAAATCATGCATGTCGTCCATTTTTCTTCGTAACTGGATTACATAGTCTTCTCCAGCTATATCCTCTCCAGGTCGGCATCCAAACTCGAGGTCGCATGGTAACCTCATCTCACGTCCAAACAAGACTTTCGCTGGTGTTTGACCTGTTGATTCATTGACGGCGGATCGATAAGCCATTGCAAAGAGCGAAATATACTGGTCCCAGTCCCTTTGGTGATTGGATACTACTTTTGATAGATATTTGCCAATGGTTTTATTCATGCGTTCTACCATTCCATCCGATTGTGGGTGCAATGCTGTAGTTCTTGTTTTCTTCATTCCTAAATTGTCGCAAATTCCTTGAAAGAGTTGACTTTCGAAGTTCCTTCCTTGGTCACTGTGAATCTCCAAGGGCACTCCATATCGGCAAATAAACTCCTTCACTAGCACGTCTGCGACAGTTGCTGCCTCTTGATTTGGAATGGCGTAGACTTCAACCCACTTCGTAAAATAATCCACTGCCACCAACATGTATTTATTCTTATTCTCAGTAGTGGGGAACGGTCCAGCAATATCTAAAGCAATTCTCTCAAATGGGCTACCAACGTTATATTGTTTCATGGGAGCCTTTCCTCTTTTCTGAGGTCCATTACTAGCAGCACAGATAGTACACTTCTTACACCAGTCCTTAACATCATCGGAACTATTCATCCAATAAAACCTTTCACGAACTCTCTGCAGGGTTTTCTTAACACCAAGATGACCTCCTGATGGACTGTCGTGTAACTGTCGTAGTACTTCGGCTACTCTACTCTTTGGTATAACTAATTGCTTTCTGTTAACGGAACCGTCATCATTTTCGATTATTCTCTTTAATAAATCGCCTTCCAAAATGAAAGACTCCCACTGAGCCCAATATGATTTAAGGACTGTAGAGAATTTTGACACTTCTTGCCAAGTAGGTCGACGATCTTCTATCTTCCATTCTCTCATTTTCTTTAAAACAGGATCATTATCTTGTTCTTCTTTAATTCTAGTAGGTGCCCAGTCGTCGTTAACTACAGTTGTTCGTAGTATTGCAGTTTCTTTTAATTCTGTCTTACTGCAGTGAGAACACTCTTCTGGGCACGGTCTTCTGGAAAGGGAGTCTGCATTTCTGGGACTTATCCCAGCTCGATGTTCGATCCTAAAGTCGTACTCTTTGGAAACGTTCCGGGTCGAAGGTACCCCCTCTAGGCCGGCCCGTTTTAGTTTTTCCTGTGGAGTAGTTTCTTGATTCGTAGTGACCCCAGGGCGTTTACATGAATTGCGAACATATCCTATTTCACCACAATTCCAGCACCTGATGGTCTTCTTCTTTTTCTTATCAGTAAAGTTCTTCATCATGTTTACTAATTGGTCTAACTTATTTTCATCTTCCTCTTCCGTTACGGACTTTACTTTACTGTATCCTCCACAAGCTTTCGAAGCCGCTTCATACTCAAGCGCGGCAGACAAGATGTCCACTAATGTTTTGTGGTGGGCTTAACGGAGTGTTTTTGCCATTTCGTGGTCACGAAGTCCATCAAGAAATGCTTCAACAGCTAAACATTTCATCATTTGTTCTGGAGCTGAAGGGTAAGCAAATCTTACCAATCTGGCAATATCTACTTCGTACTCTTGAAGTGTCTCCTCTCGCTTCTGTTTTCGAGTCTTCAACTGCGATCGGTGCAAGTTCTCCAAGTGTTCGTGACCATATCGCATGTTCAAGCTTTTCTTCAGTTGCTCAAAATCATCTGTGTCCTCCACTGGTATGGTCTGAAGAACATCCAAAGCGTCTCCTCTCAGAGCGATGGTGAGGTTTATTGCCTTCTCTTTTTGGGACCATCCGTTCGCTCTTGCAGCTGTTTCGAACTGTTTGAGATAATTTTCCCAAGACATCTTTCCGTCAAAGGTTGGGGCCTTAACACGAACAGAACTTTCGTTGCCTTCCAATTTCGGTTTCCGCTCCACTTTGTAGCTTCTCATTTCGTCCTTGTTTTCCTCTCCTAAATCTTCCATATCTTCTTTACCTCCTTTTTCCATCTCTTCCATTTGCTTTTCCATTTCTCTTATTTTCTCTTCAATTTTTTTTTCAAATGAAGACATTTTATTTTCCATAGAAGAAATATCCAAAGAAACTTTGTTTTCCAAAGAAGAAATGTCAGAAGAAACTTTATTTTCCAAAGACGAAATATCATTTTTTAAAGAAGACATATCAGTAGAAACTTTGTTTTCCAAAGAAGAAATATCATTTTTCAAAGAAGACATATCGCAAGAAATATCATTTTTTAAACAAGACATTTCGGAAGAAATATCACTCTTCAAAGAAGACATGTCGGAAGAAACTTTATTTTCCAAAGAAGAAATATCACTCTTCAAAGAAGACATATCGGAAGAGACTTTATTTAAGGAAGAAATAATTGTAGCAGAAGAGTCGTCTACGAAAATATAATTTTCTGGATCTAAACCATCATTTTCCAATGCTTGCTTAAGTCGCTGCAACAACTCAGTCTTCCTTCCTGTTGTTTCCAATTCACGATCCTCCAGTTCTTGACGTAATTCTGTCACTTTCAAGTCACAAAGTTTTTTCGACATATTTATTTATTTATTTTTTTTTACCTTATTTATTTACAATATCCCACTTCTGACACCAATGTAACGTTTATTTATTTTTACTAGTCTTTTAATTTATTTTTATACTATTTGAATCACTAACACTCTTTAATTTATATAACACAATTTATTTACAATACTTTAATTTATGTAAGACAATATTTACATTCGCATTTATCTAACAACATACTAGGTACTAACTAACTAACTAACTTCAAATATTCAAATCGGTCCCTTTATATAGGTAAGTATTGTTCCAGCATACTCCAGTCTATTCTCGATCATTCCGCTTCGCTCATCGGGCGCCGTATATTCTCGAAGACTCTCGCATCATCTTTTTCCTTCGCGTCTGGGTCATAGCGCCAGGGGCGTACTCGCACAACAATATGTATGCTCCATTTATGCATGCAGCATACTTAGAGACAGAGTTACTTCTTAATCAAAGAATTAATTTATTTTTAATTTGATATTACAGAAATCTTAAATTAAGCATCAATATACTTATTTTGAGTATTAGCTTTGGTATGCTTAAATAAAGCAGGTTTCTTCTTGTTCTAAGTATTCGTAATACTTATTTAATAATAAATAAATAAAAATAATTGGCTACGAAATCAATCGAACTTTTGAATTTCAAACATTCTTGTATGTAAATTAATGTGTTGTCTGATAAAAAAAGTGTATTCGATGAATAAATTTTTTATTAAAGATTAAAATAAATAAAACAATAAACAAAACAATTCTCTTCTAAAAACAAATTTTTACATTACAACAGTGTGTACCTAAAGAGTGTAATAAATTCATTATTTCCTATAAACTAAACATATTTTCAAAAAACCTGAAACACATCTTAAACAACCTGAAAACACTTAGTACTTTCCCTATATAAATTCTTGGGGTTAATCACCTCACTGCTCGAGAAAAGAAGTGTCTCCCTCTCCAAACAAAAATTGAGGTGTGCGTGCATTTCTACTTTAAATCTTAGGAAACTATGAAAAGGGGGTTGTTCTGCCGCTCACCTCACTTTATTGGTCACCCTGTAATTGTAATAAATGAAAAAAATTATTACCACAAATATCACCTCAATATCGCATGATTTAATGGTGCTGATGCTGGAGCTGCTATAATTAGAAAACGCAGAGTCAACTCGTTCTGTTTCAACCTAAAAGTCAAAATTTGTTTAAACATTTTTAAAATAAACATTACTTACTGAACTGTCTATCTGGATTTTCTCCAATTTTTTACGCAGGATTTAAATTGTATACGGTCTGCTAGTTCTGATGATGGGAACAAAGCATCTATATCGCTATCATTGATAACCGAAATATGCCAAACAGTTAGCTTCAGTCCTGCAAAATTATAACTATATTAATAGTTAATTTATAAATGTATACTTAAAAAACTATGTTCAAATAATTTACCAAAATCCAATAGAAGCAGCCGAAAAATTACTTATAACATTACATGACTTACCTATAATTTTCTCTATGACTGGGTATTGAACTCCCCAATCTAGTAATAAACTATAGATTTCATTGTCCTGATAATGATATTGGTTTTGGTAATTCAATAATTGGTATAATTCTGTATTAAAAATGTCATTTAAATTAATTAGATTCATGTTAAAAGTGTATCACTATTTAATACTTATACTAACTTAAAAAACAAAACCACCACAAATTATGCACTGTAATATGTAATACACAAAATATATCGTCTGTCTATAGAGCGGGTCACAGTTATTATGCAGCGTGGCCGGCATAGGCCAATGTAAATCTTATGGGCGAATATTCAACACTGTTGCCGCTTTGGTTACGGCTTGAACCACAATTAACTCAGCCAATTTATTTTCGTAGAAACGTTTTATTATGAATTTTGCAAAACAGATGTATTCTATTTAATAAATAATATTAAAAAATGGAATTCAAATCTATTTATGTAGATTGTAATCAGTATATACCTGATCACTTGATGGATTATTTAGGTCTCTACTAAATCTTTCAGACAAATCCTAATCCTATTGCCAGTGAAAATATTATTTAATTACAAAGATGCTAATTATTTTTACCTGTATGATCCCTTGATCCTCGTAAACCGTTATGTAATATTCCTGGAATGTAGAGATAAGTAAATGTACAGGTAAGTAATAACATAGGCAGGTACCTATCTGTTTCTGCTGATAAACGAAAGGGCATTATTGAAACAACAGCCATGCAGTTAGCAGCACCGTTTGAAAAATTTAAACAAGGTGAAAATCTTCATCGTCAAACCAAGAGGCTTTTATTGAATATTTTAACGTAGGTATACGTTGAATACAAAAGATGACAAAAGTGTGACAGCGAAAATAGAACTGATTTCTGAAATGACTGGCCTTAGTGTGAGAACAGTGTATAATCTGAAAAGTAAAGCCGCTTCTGGACCTTTGACATCGCCAAAAAAACGAAGACGGAACAGCAGCCAGTCGAATTCAAGACTGATCACCTACGATGAAGGTATCCAATCGCAAATACGAAAAGCTGTGCATGAATTCTACTCCGAAAATATTCCACCAACACTGGCAAAAGTTCTTGCTAAAATAAATTCAGACGAAAATGTACCAAATTTTTCTAAAAGTACGCTAACACGCTTGCTTAACGATATGGGGTTTGTTTATGGAAAGAGAGGAAGAGACTCGATTCTAATAGAAAGAGCTGATATAATCGCCTGGAGGCACAAATATTTAAGATCAGTGAAGAAGTTCCGCGAAGAAGGATATAACTAATATATCTGGACGAGTCATGGATTAATGTGGGCCACAGTGTAAATTTTGAATGGAAAGACACTACCATAAAAAATGCCCGAGATGCATTTGTCAAAGGACTGACAACAGGACTGAAGGCTCCAAGTCAACGAGGACCGAGATTTGTTCTTCTTCATGCAGGCTGGAAAGACGGTTTTCTTGAGGGTGCAGAAAAAACTTATCTGGCAAAGAAAGACGCAGACGATTACCACGACGAAATGGACGCAGAAGGCTTTAAGGCCCGGTTTAAAGATCAATTGATATCTAATTTGCCGAAAAACGGATCAAAGAATGTTGTAGTGTTGGACAATGCGTCATACCATTCGGCGAAGTTACCTTTTCCAAAGACAACTTGGAATAAGGAACAAATAAAGTACTGGCTACTGGAAAAAGAGATTTACTTCGAGGATGATTAGTTAAAAACAGAATTATTGGCTACTGCAAACGCGTTTAGAGAGCAGTACGACCTAAGAAAAATAGACGACATTGCCAAGGAACATATTATAACAGTCCTACGATTACCATCTTATCATTGCGAATTAAATCCTATTGAAATGGTGTGGAGCCAAGTGAAAGGATATGTGGCTCGTAATAATAGTACTTTTAAAAAAGAGGATGTGGAAAAACTTATAAAAACAGCGTATTCGCAAGTAACCCCAATGCAGTGGTCTAATTATGAAAAAAAGGTAGAGAAGACAGAGGAAAAGATGTGGCAAACAGATCATTTAATGGAAGACATTGAGCAAATAATAAAAAATCTAAGTGAAGACGATGAAGATGAAGACTTGGATGTAGATGAAGATCAGTAATATATTTCTTAACCCTCAAATGTTCCATTCAATTTTCATTTATTTTAGTTATTACCTGCTAATCATTGTCATTTTTAAAGTTTAATTTTAAGTCAAGTTAAATTACGTAATTATTAATTCATTTGCTTATTCTATATTTTGTTTGTTACATCAACCAGTCAGAAGAAGAAAAATCCTCGGAAAAATCATCGAAACGTCGGCAAGATTTCATTAGCTTTTCTCTGTTAATCGTTCTCTCTTAAAATTTAGATGAAAGCTGACTTTTTTACCACTCGTCTTGTAATTTATGTATATATTATATTTTTATTATTAATTATATTATTATATTATTTTTTCATAATTTGACAAAGGTCTTTTGTAAGGCCGCTGTATTTATTTATTTCTTTATACGTGATAATTAAACGTATAAAATTTGAATATTTTAGCGGATTTACAATATTTTCCTTTAAACGCGTAAAATTTATCTAAAGCATAATTATAAATATTCTTAATTACTCACTAAACGATTTTCAAATGAATAATTTAGTCAACATTTAAATCATAATAGTAACACAATGGCAAGTTGGAACCGAATTCGAAGAACATGCCGATATGGCAACGCCGTCGTCTATAAACGCAATGCTGCATAATAACTGTGACCCGCTCTATAGCAGTGTTAGAATATGTTGTAAGAGGGGGTTAAAAAGACAGTTGGTACTAACTCGAAACTGACGGTTATACGTGCTTAAAATCAAGAAGTTTCATTTTGAATTTCAGCACGCAGTATCAATTAAAGAAGGCCGCATGCTTATTTCAAGAATGGGCATACTTAACAAAATTCTTAAAGGAAAGGCCGTTATCCATACTTAAAATTTAGAATTTACATTCTCAATTTAAGCATGTTACTTCTCAGTTTAAGAAGTAAAATACTTAATTTGAGAATGACCGTTCTTGACAAATTCTTAGGAGAAAGACCATGCTTAATATTAGAATTTTCGTTCTCAATTTAAGCATGTTACTTCTTAGTTCAGGAATGTGGCATGCTTAATTGGAGAATAAGAGTTCTTGACAAATTCTTAAGAGAAATACGATTGTCCATGTTTAATATTAATTTCGCTCTCAATTTAAAATGTTAATAGTCAGTTCCAGATCGTTACCTATATGGTACATGCTTGATTTAAGAGTGGGTGTTCTTAAAAGGATCTTAAGAGAAAGGCGGTTATCCGTACTTAAAATAAGAAGTTTTATTTTGAATTTTAGAATGATTATTCTCCGTTGAAGTATGTTATGACATGCTTGATTCCTAAGTCTTAATTCAAGAACGTTTATTGCTAAATTATTAACCGAATACCAACGTGTTGAAAATTTGGATATGCTGTACTTAATTTAACATGTTAAGATTTTTAAGGTAAGCACTCTTCATGTTTAATTTAAGAATGCAAGCTACAAAAATTCTTATTTTTCAAATTAAGAATGTTTGTGCTTCTTGTAGCTTTTAATCCAGAAATTGAGCATGGCAATGTTAATGTAAGACTGTCAGGACTCAAATGAAAAATATTTTTTCTTAAACTAAGAATTAGGGTCGTGCTTCATTTTAAAAGCACATTCTTGACAACATTCTCACACAAGTTTCTCTGTGTGTAGGTGACCGCGTAATTAAAACATGTTAATAAATTAGTTATAAATAATTTGATCCTTAAACGTAAAATGAATTGTCACACAGCATTGTAACTGAAAAAAAGGAATAATTGCCTTTAATAAACTCGTCAATTTTGTGGAAATCCGTGAGGACTGGCCTAAAGGCGCGGTCTGTAAAATGATTGTGCAAATATAAAACGTGTTTCATCCGTTTCATCTATCAACTTAATCATGAGCAAACACTTTCCGCAAAAATGATGTCGCTTTAGTAATACGTGCATATCGCGTTTGCTACAGAGTTTAGGTTCCAGATGCTTTTTTAATTTAGTTATATTTTCATTTGGGTCAAGCCAAATTGGAATTAAATCGGATTCATTTGTATGTTCAAAGAAAAGTATGTTTTTCATTAGTTAAACACATTTCACTGAAAAATTTACTAATTAGACCAAAACGGTTATAAAAAATCATAAATTTTTAATGAAATATGAATTATTTGTAGCATATTTTTAAATTTTTAAACACTCATCTTATCTTAATAATTTCATTATAGTCGCGTCAACGCCTGAAAACTGTCGGAAAAGTGGTGATTGTCACAAAATGTGGTGAGGTAGATTTTCCCTCCCACCGAAAGTTGCATTGCTGATGATAATGTTCAAATTGACCTCCGAACACCTAGTGCACCAGAACCTGACCCTAAACGTCATCTCCGATGGTTTTCCAGATACAATCAAAGAAGGTCAACCAAAAATCATTTTGGTGTGTTTTTTGTCCTGCTAAATCTAAATCTGGCATCGGCGAACACCGCACCGGCACCTGGTGCACCGAAACCTAGGCTTGAACGTCATCTAGGAGAGTTGTACAGATACGACACGAACAAACGTTCGCTTAGGGCCCTCCAAAAAGTTATTCCAGTGCTGCAGGAACAACGAGAATCAAAAAATTGGTTTCGGAAAATGTCCCATTGAACACGTAGGAGTCCAGAATCTCTATTTGGTACCAATTCTCGGAGTTCCTACAGATGAGAAATTTTATACTTGAAAAATGTACTACCATAACGGAACCAACAAAAATTCTCGAGGATTACGCCTTTAACATAAAAAAAGGCAATGGCGAAGACTTTAAAGAGTCGTCTGTAAAGTCAATATGGAATACAACAGCAAAAATGGTACAAGAAAAATACATATAAATATATTATATATTGAGATAAATATCTAATAGTTAAAAATTTAATAAGTAGAACTTACCTCATAATTTACAATAAAAGGATATATTAATAAGTTTTATAGAATCAGCATTTACTTTTTCTTTTGTACATCTAAAGTTTCCAAGTTTATAATTTTCACAAGACATACATTTAATATAAACAAAGAATGTAATGGGCATCTTATATTGAATGGGATCCATATTTTGCTATTCTATCACAATCAAATATTTCCAATCCATAATAAGTACATTTTCACATAACAATTCATCTTTGTCCTAGTTCTCTTTTAAAATTCTAAGTTTAATCTGAAACAAAAAAAAGTAAATATAAATCAAAAGTATTAATGGTTTTCACATGTTTAAGAAATCAACATATAATTTTAGTTAGTTAAGTATTTAAATTAGTATTATAAAAAGCAAGTACTTACAAAGGTATAAACAGACAAATTGTAGTCTTCGATATTGTACAAACAAGTATACCAATAGATCATGAGTACCTAAAAAGACACAAGTGTTGTTACAATTAAAACATGTAGCAGGTGTGGTGAAATACAGTAAACTAATTCCCATATCAATAGTGTTGGACATAATCACATAAACTTTTGATAGAACACTTAAATAGTGTGTAGTGAAATAAATATTGAAAAACTTAGTTTATAAACATTAACAAATGACATTTTATGTAACAAAATGTATGTAGGATAATTGAGTAAGTTGTTTATATAAATTTTAAAATGTTAGTCTTTGATAACACAGATATTCTTACCTTATACAATGTGTAAGTGATACAAATTAAAAAATCTTTTAGTAGTTTAAATTTTAGTTGTTAGAGTTTAAAATAGTAATTTTCAGTTAAAATAGTATTAGTTTAATAGATTTATAGTAATTTTAAATACAAATTATGGTTTTATTTCAAATTTTGAAAGTCTAAAATAAGTTGACAGCTCAAGAAAGTTGTGCATTTTGAATCTAAAATTTCCTAGGAAAAGTCACTTAGAAAATTATACAAACAAAATTTTAGTAAATATAAGGATGAGATCTATCTGTACATTATCAAAGGCACTATTAGAATTGTAAATTTATTACCTGGATTTTCGGAAATGTAGGTTATTTTTTTTGAAATGCGAACAGTTGAAATCCGATATTACGTCATTTTTGTCATTTTCTTGGAAGCCTATAAAAAGGCCAGAAATTTAATGATTCACTCTCTTATGATCCTGGTAGCAGAGCAATTAACGTCGTATGTATTAATTGATTACTAACTAGAAGAAAATTTTTTGCATTAATCAAAATCTGTTTATGTTAAATTAACACATGTAACATTAAAAATACATGCAGTAAAGTAATCAACCATTATTAAATTACTTACCAAAGTAATAAATTTGTCAAATCAGAGACTGATTCCAACAGAATTTGAAATTGAATTTTTGACACAATTCTTGTGTAACAAGATAATTTTTTTAATATATAAAAATCGACCCTTTTACGGATATATCTTTCAAATGTGCAATATTGGTCAGAGACACCAAGAGAAGAAAGCTTCAAAGTTGTCCAGAAAATAGAAAACTCAGTCCAAAAGCATTATCCACTGAAAAACTATTAAAAATGATCAAAAGCCATGACGAAGAAACCCCCGATGGAGCACAAAAAAAGTAAAAAAGTTCTTTGCTATTTGAACTTACTTGGAGGTCAAAGGCAGGTCAAAAAGTTAGGCAAGCAGCAAATGGTTGGTAAGAAATTCATCAAACGAAAATGTATGCCCAGTTAGTCTTTAAGTGGACAAAAATGTCAGCTGAAAAGATTGGAATCGACACAAAAAAAAACATAAAATAACAAACCATTCTCATCGATCTTCTGCTGTGATAGCCTTGTTTAGGCAAAGTGATGCTGAACAGGAGTTAATTAAATTAACGGGTCACTCAAATTCATACTCGTTAAAATCTTATCTGCAGCTGGATTTCAGTCACCACGAGAAGTTGATCGAGAATCTCAGGACAACAAATGAAGCTGGACCTTCGAGTTTCCAAATGTTACATGTCAATAATACACAAAATCAATCTTTAGGAGTAGAACTTAAAATAATTAATATTGTTAACAAATAATCAAAGATTATGTTTCGTCAATATTGTATTGTTTTTCTCGTGAGAAAATTCTTTCCAGGCCAAATTTTCTTCTGGTTTTAATCAAGTTTGTTGCTTTTTGGCTATTTACGCGAATGAAATTTTAACAAAATCACGAGACGTCAGTCGAGACTGTGGAAGAATAACCTCATCCTGTAAATTATTAATTTTATAATAAAAATCGACATGCTTCAAGTTTTATTCACATAGAACATGGTGTAACGCTAAAAAATATTTATTCCATACATACGGCCCGCATTGTATATTTTAATTTTAACCAACACAACGTAGAATTTAAAGTGCCACTAAAAGGATAAAAGAACAAACTCTATTAAGTCGCAGTCCCCAATTTCTTTCGTAACCGACCTCAAATTCGTACTTACACAGCTAAACCATATACATATAGTCCTAATCTCAATTCATAACCCTGTATAGACTGGAGCTTGGGCTGCAGTAGGCCATTTCACGGGCTGTCGCTTTCGCGAGAAACTGGTGAAGTTACTTACTCAGAGCGGCCAATGTAACACCACAATTTCATGATAAGTTCTGCAGTCGGAGCGTATCCAGTCACAAAGAAAGAGAGTATAATAGTCTAATAAAAAAAAACATAAATTTAAACAGTATTGTTAGTGTTTGATAATAAAAGTAAATTGTATATTTTGACTTTATAGATTATTTAAATAATTGTTGAAAGTTATTCTTTTTATCAAGCTGTTAATCAATATAAGAAATACATTTTTCATTACAAGAAAATTGAGTAATGTAAATTGAGTAGTGTCCCAGGAACAAAACTTGAGAATGAGTAGATGATGTTAAAATAATGTCAGTAAATATAACTTATTATTTCTACGGACCTCCTTTGTTAAGTTATAGAGCTTTAAAGGTCAGAACATTTTAAAGTAACAAGGCAACTTTAAAATATGGAATTTCGTAAGACACCGCAGAACACATTTAAATTCTATCAGTATTTAAGAAATGGGTTATGACCAAGTAGGCTGCGGTAAAACAAACTAAAGATCAATGGAAAGAGCTAGATTGTAGCTTAAAGTACCAGGGTTTGCAAAAGTACAAAAATACCAAGCTCAGCGGCGTTGAAGGGCTCCTAAAAAGGGCTTAGTTCTCCATATACTGCTGTCCGAAGTGGATTGTGGTTAAGAGAGCTTAAAATAAAAAGTTTTCAACAAATATTTTTAAGGTTTAACAGCTCAGACACAAAAACTGTACTCTAAATTCTTTATCTAGTATTCTTAACGTCATAAGCATCTAAAAAACCAAAGAAAACAATACAAATGGAGTAGATGGGTATATTTATTCACAGCTAATGCTTGAACGCAACTCAATTCAAAATTTCATTTAATAAGAAACACGAGCAAGTTATGATTGTTTAGTATCTGGTAGTACCTCCTCTAGCTCTTAAAATACGGAAGTAATCTTCAGGGATATTCTCTCACTCTTCTTGAAGTGCAATGCGAAGTTCTTGTAGCGAAGTTGGTGATACCGGTCGACTCCTTACGCGTTTATCCAACATATCCCAAGCATGATCTATTGGATTCATGTCCGGCGAGCATGCTGGCCAATCCATGTGGGTTATTCGAACTACATCCAGATATTGATTTACAATTCTTGCAACATGTGGCCTTGCATTGTCATGCATGAGGATAAAATCATCTCTAATAAGCTGGAGCAAATGGAACAACATAGTCTTGCAGAATGTCGGTAATGTATCGATGTGCTGTCAAAGCCCCCTCTTCTACCGAGACAAGGTCCGTATGGCCTGCTAATGATATGCCGGCCCATACCATAATGGAGCCTTCATTATTATGGCTTACTTTTGGAATAAACGTACAAGCTGCATACCGGTCACCTGCCCTTCTCTACACTCGTTGTCGACCATCTGATGAATATAGGCAAAACCTTGATTCATCTGTGAACAGTATAGCACTCCATTGCTCCAACGTCCATGCCAAGTGATTATGAGCAAATTGTAGCCTAGCTGTTCGATGACGCAGTGTTGCAAAGACATTGTATATTTATATTTAAAAACGGCAGTTTATAAATCAAATCATAACATAATAATTTTTAGCGTAGCAACCACAACCTTGATGCCCGCCGTTTTTAAATATAAATATACAATGTCTTTGCAACATACTCCCACCTGCAGTTCCTGTTTTGGTAAATGGAACTAAAGTTACTCTACTGCTGGAGAATATCTTGCAGGTGTTTTAATTTTTCGGCCGTACCTTGACATTTTCAATTCTTCTTTTTTCTCTTTCTTCGCTTCTTTATATGGTTCTTCAACGTTATTAGCTAGTTCTTTGATTTTCGTTTGTTCCTGAAGATGTGTAAGTTCTGAAGTAAGTTTAGTTTTAACTTCCGTATCAATTTCAACTGGAAAAAGTTTCTGAATTGGGCGAAGTAGACTGCCATTTGAAGTTTTAAGCCTTATAAGCCTAACATTATTATCTCGTCCCTTTATAACTTCTTCTACTATTCCCAAAGGCCAATTCAATCTCTTCAACTTTTGACTTTCAATCAAATATACATCGCCGATTTGAATGTTCGTCGCTGATATTTTCTTTTGTCTTAGTAGCAAATTACTTAAATATTCTGTTCTAAATCTGTTTTTTAAGTCTTCTCTTAGCTTTAATTGATATCTTAAATGTTTATTTAAAATATTTCTATCAATTTGGTCTAAATCAGGTGTTCCTACTTCTCTTATTTCATGTAAAAACATAGCAGGTGTTGGTGTTAAAGCTATTAATTCATCGCTGTCTTTAGATATGTAGGTAAGCGGACGTGAATTAATTACAGCTTCCACACTACAAATAACAGTAAAAAGTTCTTCATAAGTTAACGACGTAGTTCCTAGAACTCTTCTAAGTAGGTCTTTCATGATTCTTATTAATCTTTCCCAAAATCCTCCCCACCAAGGAGCTAGTGGAGCGTTAAAGATCCACCGAATTCGCTGAGCAGTACTTATTTTTGAAATTTTTTCCCAGTCTAATTTTGACAATACATTTTCAGAACCAACGAAATTTCCACCGTTATCCGAATATATGATACTAGGTCTACCCCTTCTAGAAACAAACCTTTTAAGAGCTTGCAAAAATCCCTCAGATGTCAAAGAAGTGACTAGTTTTAAATGAACAGCTCTATACACTGCACATGTAAAGAGACAAACCCATACCTTAACATTATTACGTAAAAAAGTGGTCCCGCCAAATCTACCCCTATAATTTCAAAAATCTTTGCATTTCTTACACGATTTTCAGGAAGATCAATCGGTGGGCTTTCTAATCTTTTTGATTTATACCTCATGCAAACTTGACATTTATTAATTACTGATTTTATAGCTCGTCTACTATTTACAATCCAATATTTCTCCCTTAGCATTCGTAACAATCCCTGTACACCAACATGACAGTTATCTAAGTGACAATCACGAATTAATTTACTTACAATCGGATGTTTTGTAGGTAAAATCATGGGGTAAATAAAATCATAATTATCATCTCTTTGAGTAATTTTTGTTTTAATTCTAATAATTGCAAAATTATCCTTAAATGGACACAAACTTCTAAGTTTATTGTCAGATACTCCACTGAAACTTTCTCGTTGAACTATCCGGATTAAAATTTTTTCAGCACGTTCAATTTCGCGAACAGTTAGCAAAGATTCTATACTTTGTTTAGAACGACAGTTATCATCAAAACGTAACATCCACCCAATCATATTAACATTCTTTTTATATCCAGAAAAGTAATTATAAAATATTTTTAAATCTGATTTATTCGATAAAAGTGAAGAAACTTCGCAATTTTGGTCCATGTTAAACCTACCTCCGCTAATCTTCTGCGAACTGTCCACACACTTACATCAACGCCGCAAACCTCTCTAACTTGATTTCTTGCTTCCACAGACGTAGAGGTGCGGTTTCGTAACGTACGTAAGGTTAGGAAACGATCATCAACGGCCATTGTTTTTCTTTTCTTACCAGATCCTGCCCTTCGTATATTCCTACCAGTTTCTCTAAACCTTTGCGCACATTTTCGAACCGTTGTATGGGAGCAATGAAGGAGTCTAGCAACATTACGCAAACTGCGGCCATCTTCCACAAGAGCTATAGCTTTTGCAAAATCTTCGGCACTTAGAGGCATCAGGAGACGTATAAAACAGGACAATATCCAGAATAATTAAAAAAACTACGATACAGTCACAAAAACTGACACACAGCAATGTTTATCTGTCAATGAAATTGATACGTTAGTCACGACATATTTTTGACAAATGAAAGAAATTGCACACCGAATAATCCAATAGCACATGGAATCAATTTTAATGGTTGATATACAGTGAGAGGATAGGTGGTAATTGTTTTATATTCGGTTAAATCACGAATCACGAATCATGAATTTTTTGCTTACTAATAAGTGGAACCTTTTTATTGCACCTGAGTGTATTTAACCCGCAGTTATCTTTAATTGCCTTAGCCAAGGTTCTCGAATTATCGCTATTGTATTCTGCTGCTGGTCAAGGCTGTGATAAAGTTCCTGTAGCCGCCCCGCTGTGCTGCAGGTAGATTGGATTGCACTATTATCTCCTATGATTGGGAGGCGTACACTTTTTGGTCTAAAGAGGGTTATTTTGATTGGGAATCCTCCAAAACTATGTCCATCCAGGCTCCATAGCCCCCTTTTTTCAGACCTTTTGTTTTTACCCAACTTTACCCTCAGGACCAACGAATTAAACCCATATCTTATACTCTTTGTTATTATTTTCAGGACGGTCAGATCTTCATCTCCAATCACTAGGTGGCCGAAGAAGAGGCGGCCTTTATGATCAGCTTAGGTCTTACGGTGTCTCACAATTTGGCAACTTCAAGTTGTGGGTTTTATCCCTGCAGACAAGCAAATCCTCATCCTCTTTTCTCTCAGCATTTTCTTCTTCTTATATCATCTTTTACTTATATAATATATTATTATTGGTGTATTGTTCATTTTAAAATATTTTAAAACATTAACATTTGATAATTTAAATTTCAAAACTGTCAAATGTTATAAATTACATACAAATAATTAATCAATTTAAACAACTGATGAAATAGCAAAATATAAACAAATATTATAAACAACTTATTTCATATGACTGTTGTAAAAATCTCATCGCTTCGCTATTAGTTTTTTAAACTTGAACTCGTGTCATAACAGAAAGCCATATGAAATGCGTTGTTTAATATACTATTATACCTCTATTATATTCCTGGGTAACGGTTTCCCACGCAAGTGGTTATATATGCCTTCGTGCCGATATTGTAATTTTTCTGACAATCAATATATAATTCCAGTTGAAGCCATCACTGTGCGATTGGCCCTTGTGTTGACTTAACATTTTTTTCAAAAAATCATAAGACGATTTTATAATAAAAAAAATGAAAAAAATATTACTTCAATTTATAAACAGTATATTATGTTAAAATCAAAATACTTATACCAGGACAAACAATAAATACCTATTTTGGCATACGCTATAAGTGTATAAGTGTACCGAAAACATCCCTTATTTCATATTATCGATCATAGTGTTGTGACCATACTCCCGCACCCCGTTTAGAATCCGCATACCGTGACAGAGAAATGACACTAGGCCACTAGGAGCAAAAGGGACAATGTAAAATTTCAGTCTCATCAAACATACACATCGTAGCATGAAATGTAAACCGAAGGTTTGGTCTAGATTTTGATACCCTTAAGGGGTCACGAAGGAAATGAATCTTGATGTTATCATTTTTTATGTAGGTACTCGTACATCGTGTACGATTTCAACTAGAATTACTAACAAGGGTAACATGTATGGGATTTTCTAAAGAAAACTGTATTATTTAGCTTTAAATCTGATTCGATTTATATATATTCATATGAATAGCTCAGCTCCAGTATAAATAAAGATTACCTCAGTATGAAAATATAAAAGGATATTAGAATAATTTTCATAAATATATCAGCCAATTTTCTTTATTTCATTTAAAATATTTGGTATAGTAATCTTAAATCTTAAATCTCAAATAGAGGAAGATCGTATTTGACAACTTTATCTTGGATATAATTCTGTAATACTATTTCTTAACAATCAAGCAAGTCCCAATTCATATAGCTTTTTCTGGAAGTTAAAGTCAGAATCTAAAACCAAAAGAATATAATTAAAACTATTAATTTAATTTATATGTTTAATAAACAATTGTGTAGTTTAGGTAGTTAAATGTTTAAATATTAGTTATAAGGTGAAAGTACTTACACTATGGCATGTAAACATTTTGTAGTGCTTCGATAACAGATATGTATTCAGCCAAAACCTCATAATATGAGAAATATTTAAAAATATAATGTGTTAATAAATGCCATCACATAAGGATGAAATCAGTGTATGAACTATAAATGTGACAGTGATAGACAGAGTAACCCTACTTTATTATCAAAACTCACATAGTGACCACTTAAAAGACTATTTCAACAACAGTTGATAACATTTAATGTTAAGCAATTTAGTTATAAGAAATGTATGTAAATAGTAATTTAAGTTATAACTTTTTTAATCTTTGATAATATCAGAAAATTTCACATATAGTTGCTTTCAAGTTCATATTGTAGAATAAAATAAAAAGCCTAATTTTCATTCTTTCAAGTCAAATTAGTATTCAAAAGTTATAATAGAACTATCTTAGGAGATTTATGCACAAATTAATATCCATTTCTTGTTATTTGCTCTAATTTACATAAATTCAAGAAGATGGACATGCCAAAATGAGCACATTTCAAACATCAATTTTATAGGGAAAAAATGATCAAAAAATCATTTAAATAACTTTTTTATGTAAGAGTAAGGGTAAGCACAATACATTTAATAGAGAGATTTTAAGCCACATAAAAATTACATATGTTACACGTTAAACGTTAAACTGAGCATGCGCAGTCATTCTAAAATAGCGGATGACATTTTCAAATATTTTAGTTTTTGAAGCCATAACCTGTGAACAACGTTACACGTTAAACGTTATTCAGTTTTGTGTTCTGTGTAACTAAGTTCAAATTTTGTGTTTGTTTAATTTGATTGATATATTATATAAATTATGGATAATTTAGAAATTATAATTAGACGTCGAAATGATCAAGGTCTAATAGACTACAACTTAATAAGGGGCGCTATTCTTCACCATATTTTAGACCCACCTATTTTGGCACCTCCAAGGCATGTTTTTGATTTTCCTGAAATTGATGCAAGGGATGCAGGAGTAAACTTTAGATTTAAGAAGGAAGATATTTTAAGATTAGTTCAAGTTTTAGGAATTCCAAACAGATTTACAACTCGATCAGGACATATTTCAACTGGTAAGAACATTATACAAGAAAGAAAATGTATGTAAGAGTGTTAAGTTAACTTTTTTTATTTTCAGGTATTGAAGGAATTTCTTATTACATTCATCGTAAAATTCGCGATTGAAAGGGTTAAGGGAATATATAAAGAAAAAAATCACAATATTAATCAAACTTCAAAAACATAAAATGAGAATTATATTTTGACATATTTCACAGCGTAGAGCAGTCGAAATTGACGATGGAAAAAGGCGTTGACAAGTTAAAACATTCAAAGATGTTTATAGTACATTTTAAAAGCCGAAATATATTTAAGTAATCAAATTTATTATTTAAAAGTATTTGTGGATAGTTTCAATACATTTGAAATAGTTTTCCACATGACTTTTTTTAATAAACAAAATAAATATAATAGATACACTTGGCAATGATGTTAAAACCTTACCGCCTAATATAATAATAAGTATAATAAGTAACGGAGTACGTTATCGCTTATCAAGGTGATCGGTTATTTTTTAACTACTGCGCATGAGCCAAATAACCGATAACGTATAACGTCGATCAAATAAGTGGCTTAAAATCTCTCTAATATTAGCATTTATTATGTGATTATCATTAATTTTTATACTATAACTTTTGTTGTGGCATTGGAAAATACAGATTCTGGTAAATACAATCCTGCCTTTTGAAAGGTCTGGCCTTGAGCTTTATTAATGGTCATAGCGAAGGCTACTTTTATTGGGTATTGTGTTCTCATCATTTAGAAGGGTGAGTTTGGATCCGAAGGTGTAGGATTAATCCGGGGAATACGTACTGGTGACAAACTCACCTAAGTGCGAGATATTACTAATCTTGTCCCATTTATTAATCCTTGTTATGGGTTAATATTCCTTATCAGCATAATGACTTTATATTTTTTATACAAAATGATCAACGTATGTTTTTACAATTTTGGCGAATGCGCCATTCATTGTTTATACAGTGTGGAAACCACTATGGAATAAAATTATTTGTGGTATTAGTTTAGAAGATTATAAAAAACGCTGGGACACGTCAACTTTGAAATTCAAATGTGATCTTTTTAAACATAAATTTAAATGTACAGGGTGATACACACAAGTTTGGCATCCTTCAGTCAGTCTATAAAAAACACCTTTCAGGAATACATAAAAATAGTAATTTTCCCAACAAGTGCGGAAAATTATACTTTCTCGCATACGACTACCGTTAACTCGAACGACGTGGAGCGGAGATCGGGCAAGCAATCAAGTGCGGAAAAGACACTTTTCGCATGAGTTAGGAACAATACTTTTTATACAAGCCTAGAAAATTTAAATTAAATTATTCAATTCTTTATTTATGCAGACGGAAGCAACTAACAAAAGTAGCATATTTTTATTTTTCAATATTTCTTTATTTTCCCAATTAATGGTACAATTTGATTTTGAACAAATTTACATAAAAACCTAAAACTATCATATTGTGTCACCTACCACATATATTTTAAGATAATGTCATATCGTTGTTTTTCCCGCACTAGTGCAGGAAAATGACATTTCCTGAACTAAATTGCGTGCGAGTGTAGAACAAATTACGCACGCTTGTATAAAATAGTTACTTATGATATAAGTGTTAAAAGTACAGTCGGCTTTAGAATAGCATATACATGTTAAAGGTGAATTTCGTTTACCTACCGAAGTTATAAAAACGCCCTTCTTATACAACAAAGGAATGGCAATTTTTAAAACGCCTTCATTAAATGGTTTTGAGAGATTAAGTGTATTTACAATGGTCGGTCATGTCTCGAATAAATAGGTTTTTTTCGCATTTTTGTACTGATATAATAAAAAAAGGGATTTTAATCCTAAACAAACATTTATTATCGAGGGTTCCAAACTAAGTGAAGATGTAGGCGTGGACAACTGTTTAACTAATTTCAAATTTATTATTATTTAAACCGTGATTGGTTACTCAAAATAAAAAGGCTGTCTATTCGATGTAAGCGATTTGAGTTTGAAAATGTATATGCTATTCTGAAGCCGATAGTACATGTTTAAGGCACACATGTGAAGGTTTGCAGAATGAGCGAAGCGTGGAAAATGGTAAAACAGCAGTGCAAGAAATTAATTTGTCAAATTGCACAAATTGTACTGTTAATATTAATGTTAATAAATAAAATCTAAATATTTTGACGTTTGCTTTCAAAATCTGACAATTCACTTTTGACAGCAGTGCCATAAACATTTTAAGGCACTCAGTGCCATAAAATGATTAACCATAAATAAAGTGACATTTTTAAGGCTTCTATAGAGTGCTAAAATGGAATTTTTAACACGTTTGTAGAAAAAGATAATTAAATAATTTCCAATAGAATCTTTGTGAATTTTTATCTCTGTAGATCGTTTTCTGTTGAACATATGACTCGAAATTCGTCAGACAGTTAAATATTTACGGAATCATGGAAGTTTAGTCATTAACTGGTATACGAAATCGGAAGTTTTCTGCTATATGGAACACTCATACACGAGGCGTTACAAAATGGGTTGTCGTTCTCTTCGTTATGGAGTTTGTTCAAGTGTAAAACTTTAGAGACATGTAAGGGTTTCGGATTATCGGCTCGGCAAATGTACAGTAATTTATTTTCTAACAGCGAATCTGCTAGAAATTGGCGTCAAGTAGATATATATGAAAGCGATGTATCATTATATTTGTGCGAGTTGCAAAAATATAGTTAAGAAAAAAGGCAGCCTGCTAATAGTTAATTTAAAAGTTTTGTTAAGGATAATAAAAAACTCTTCGTTTTAACAAAACTTCCAATATTTATTTAAAAATTGCTTTTTTAAATAAATATTGGAAGTTTTGTTAAAACGAAGAGTTTTTTATTATCCTTAATAAGATGGACTTCCAAAAAGTAAGGGTTAGTACAATCAATTTAATAAAAGTTTTGTATTTTTAGGAGAGCACGGCGAGTTTCGACTAAGTCAAAATGTCAATTTTTGAGGTATATTATACAAAAAAACCACAAAACATTTAGACATAGATGTGTTAATTTAACAACTGAAGTGAATATTTTTTAAATTTCAAAAAATTTCTTACAAAAATAATATTTTAAATATACGTTTCATGCTATTGGCACAATAATTAAATACTATTTATGACGATAACAGCAGTACATTAATCAATAACAGAAAATTCGTTCAGTCAAAAAGATGTTTTCGTATATTTAATAATACTGTTAATTCTGACAACAAAACACGTTATTGAATGAATACTTCATGAACAATAAACTTGGTTTATCGTGCCAACGAACAGTTTTTAATTATGATAATATTTTGTGTCATAAAATAATAAATATGTTTGTTACATTTATGTTAAGTACTTGTTATACCAACATATGCATTTATTAATCTACTAATTCGTTTAATAGTATCAATGAACGGCATTTGTGGTAACAATAAATTCGTTCGTAAATTGATAACAGAGTTGCCGAACCGATAATTAAATCTACTTTCCGATCGGATTTTTCAATTGATCGTTTTTGACTTCAACCCTTGAAAGACATTCTATATACCACGCGGTCGTGCATGGTAGTTTAATTTTGAGTCTTATTTTAATTATCTATGGTAGTTTCTAGTGCAGGCTGCCAAATATAACAAACTTTTTCTTCTATTAAATACCTAAGGTATGTATATGTTTTCACCTAATTTATTTTTGTAGAGTTTAAATCAAAGTACCTATATTAATTTAATAACTATTATAATCTTCGCTTGCATTTTGAACACAAAATTCTGTTTTCTTTTCAATTGTTGAGCAGTGTACATAGCTAAATTTAAGTAAGAAATGATCGACCACTTTGTGGTGATAAAATTGAGGGAAGTGAGTTTATTTCAGAAGTAAAATTTCTATAATATAATATATAATTCAAGTTTTTTTGGTTTTTTAACCTTGTCTTTAAGACAAAATGTATCAGAACAAATATTTCTAAATATTCTATCTAGATCGTATAAGTAAAGGCCAATGTATCAGGATTATGAAACATTAATGACAAGGAGTATTCAGTATTCTGAAAATGAACGTAACTTTTTTAATGATGCTAATGTTATTTGGAACTTATAAAAGCGTAGAAAATTTTAATCATCAAAAATTGAACGAGTTACTTCAACCCATTGCTTATACTTCAGCTGTTCATAATTGTTCTAAAGTTAAATTAGCTAATAGAGATGCATTAGGAGGAATTAAACCATTCTAAGTAGATGAAATTTATTGTACTAATCCTTACTATGTGAAAGTCCATATTATTAAGAAGAGTAAACTACTAAAAAGTTGCAAGAAACTAGTAGATATACTAAGAGAGTACGACTACAAATATAGGGAAATCAATGTGTTAGAGAGAGACATATAGGGAAATCAATGTGTTTGAGCGAGACAACCGATGTGTATTGTGGGTTGCCTGGAATATAGGATGAGAGAGAAAGTGTCGCCATCTCCCTGCCGTTAGCCACGGTAATGTAGATCGGAGTGCATCCCCTATCGACCGCTAGGTGCTGACCGCCATTTTTAGTCCATTTTTGGTCCCCGGGGGTGGTGAACGAGACATATCCTGGCCTCCAGCCATGCCTTTTTTGACTTGTGAGTGACGTCACCTTTTGTCGTTGGTGGTCCATAAGGATTGAAGGGCTGAAGTGCTGATATGCCTTTTGGCCCGAACCGTTGTGACGCTGCATGCCGAGAACCGAATGACGCATGCCGAATGACGTCACGCTGGCATGCCGAGAACGCATGTCTAGAACCGAATGACGTCACGCTGCATGCCGCGTGACGTCACGCTGGCATGCCTTTTTGGATTAAAAATGGCACCTAGCGGTTGATAGGGGATGCACTCCGATCTTCATTACCGTGGCTAACGGCAGGGAGATGGCGACACTCTCAGACAACCCACATTATCCAACCGTTGGAATGACGTCACGCTGGAGGCCAGGATATGTCTCGTTCACCACCCCCGGGGACCAAAAATGGACTAAAAATGGCGGTCAGCACCTAGCGGTCGATAGGGGATGCACTCCGATCTACATTACCGTGGCTAACGGCAGGGAGATGGCGACACTTTCTCTCTCATCCTATATTCCAGGCAACCCACAATACACATCGGTTGTCTCGCTCAAACACATTGATTTCCCTATATGTCTCTCTCTAACACATTGATTTCCCTATATTTGTAGTCGTACTCTCTTAGTATATCTACTGAAACTTGCACTATTTATTCAAAAATACGTTTTATATTCAGTGACAGCCGTTTGGCTAGAATTAGCATCGTCAGATTGACATATTGAAGTTACATTTTGTTTGTTTGTAGTCGAAATTAATTTCTACCAAATCATTCCGGTCGAAATGAGAATTTCGACTCGAAATTATGACATTTAGCTGTTTTTGAGGTTAGCCGTCAGTTTGGTTAGTATAATGTTTGTCATATATGTTACGGTAAATGTACACTCTTGGGTAATGTATACTTTTACCGTAAAATGTGTACATTTCCCAAAAAGTTAGGTATATGTGAACTGAATGTAATGTTTATGTACATTTCCCGGCAAATGTGTACTCTTGCCTTCACATTTTGGTAAATGTATACTCTCCTACCTTCAGGTTTTAAGAACAGTTGGAATACAGATACAAAAATGTTGTTGCAGTAAAAAATATATTTGATGTGTCGAATTGATTAGAAAGTAGTCGTGAAAAAAGAACGCTCCGATAAAAATCAATTTAAACAGTGTTAATTAAGTGAAAAAAAAAGTGTTTTTGGTATTAATGAAAACCGTGTAAAAATCTACTCTAGCAAGAACAAGAAATTAACACGAAATTCCAAAGCCTTGTGAGTAAAACTGCATTTTAGTAATTCTTACTGAAGATTGAAAAGATAATAACTAATTACACTGAAACAAAAACTAGTTGTTCTATCTTATCAGTATTAGTAGTCTCGCTAAATATTAACCAGCAGCGTAGACATTATACAGCTTATTTATGAATTTATTAAAATAGTTCATAGTAAGTTATTATTAATGAGATGTACTGATCATGAATGATAAAGTAAATGACCTGTCTAATAAGGATCTTTTAGGTCATATACTTGCACTAATAAAAGCAGAGAGCGAGCAAATTAGAAACGAAATTAGATCTGAAAATAATAAAACATTACAAAAAATCGGTGAGTGTTTGGAAAGAGTAGGTCAAGTCGAAAAAAGAGTTAGCTATCTTGAAGTAAGAAATCTAAACACTGATAGAGCAATCCGTAAAAATAATCTTATTCTAATTGGAATAATTACTAATGAAAATGAAGATTTAACTACACAAGTAATTAATAAAATAAAAGAATTGCTTGGATTAGAAATATCCATCAATGATCTAAACAATATATACGAAATACGTTTAGGTGCTAAAAGAGCTATCAAAATAGAATTTTTGTCATATTTAAAAAACATCAAATAATAAAAAACTGCTATAAATTAAAATGATTGAATATATATTTTAACGAAGATTTATGCTAGGAAGATAGGCAAGATAGGAGACTTTTACAAAAGCACCTCAATTTGGCAAGATCACGAAACTATCATGCAAGAATAAAGGGTCGCACTCTTATTATTAATAATGATATATATACAGTCGATCAATTAAAAGCAATGGATACAGACGTAAGTAAGTCTCCTGAAAATAGTCGTGTTAACCAAATACCACGAAAGCCAAGTAGCGCACCACAAACTCCAATTGTCCATCAAACATTCTTTGAAGATAGCTTGCACACATTCACACTGGAAACACCGCAAATACCTACTCCAGTCACATATATCGATGCTACCAAACAAAACAGCATTCAAAAATTGGAAGAAATCTTCAGTGCCGAGACAAACATTGGAGAAAAGGAATTACAAGAAAAATATCAAGTAAATTTAAATAAGGAAGACAAAGAGGCCAAAGAAAAAGATAGGGAAGTAGCTATCGTGGAAATACCTGAGCCAGAGAAGCAAGAAGATAGATTAACCAAAAACAGGAAGGTAGAAGAAAACAAAAACATCTGCGGTTCATCTAGATCAAGAACGAAATCAAGTAGTTCCCAAAGAACTACAAGGGCGAAAACCCAAAAATAACTAAATACCAAAATAAAACAAGTGTAGAACTGCTGAAGAAAAAGAGTAGAGTATTGTCGGGTCTCTCTCTGGTTTCTTCGTCTCTTTTAGTGCTGAAACCAGTGAAATCTGCGGTATTCCTATTGTTTTTTGTTACTAAATAAGTTTAAGGTAATTGATTTTTTTCTTTTTATCAGAATATTTATTTTTATTGTTATTCGATTACTATAAAATTTCATTCTAAATTTTTATTTTAACAATACTTTAATATCAGTAATGGATTCTTACATTCGAGATTTTAACGTAGAGAAAATATACAATTTTCAATTAAACAGCTCTACCGAGGTAAAAGAAGTATTAGCAATAAACAGTAATAATCCAAACATAAAAATTATTCACAATAATATTCGAAGTATAGCAAAAAACCTAGATGAGTTTGAAATATTTTTGGAAGAACTGGACACATCATTTGATTGTATTGTTTTTACTGAGACTAGAAGTAAACCAAATGTTGAGAACTATTGAGGGTTACAAGACACTTTATAACAGTGGCACTCGAAATCAAAATGATGGTGTGTTGGTATTCATAAAAACAGAGCTATATCAAAATCATACAAATGTGAAGCTAGGCGATTCCTTTGTGTTACGTGTAAAATTAGAATACAACAAACAAACTATATAAATTCATTTTACAGATCCCCTTCAGATAGAAAAGTTGACATGTTTCTAGAAGGTTTAAGAGATGTACTAGAAAGTCACCCTAAACAATTTGCTTATAGTATTTTTATTGGTGATATTAACATTAACTTATTAGCTAAAAATATAGAAGATACCCAGAACTATTTAACCCTACTTGTTTAATACGGTTTCCTATCGGCCATAAATACTGTTACTAGACCTGATTCCGGATCTTGTGTAGACCATATTTTTATAAAATCAAAAAACAATTTCGATAATATAATATCATCAACTGTGGAAACATTTATTACAGACCACAAATTATGTTTAATTTTAATTCCAATGTTAAATCAATTATTAATAAACATAAAAATTACTACAAACACATTAATAAAAAAAAATTATTGGAATATGTACAAAATCTAAATTGGTGTGAATTCACGAACATTGAAAATCTTGATATCTCAGTTGGAAAACTTGTAGACTATGTCCAAAATGCTATCCAAATATCCAAAATTAAAATTAAAATAAAAAGAAAAGACCGAAAACGAAAGCCTTGGATAACTGAATCATTGATTAAACTGATCAGTAAAAAAAATGAAATTTATAAAAAATATAAAAAGGATCCACACAATACAAATCTACGTAGTGACTACAATAATTACAAGAAAAATGGTAATACCCAAATAAAAAGAGTAAAAACTAGCTATTATAAAAACATGATTGAAAAAAAAAGAATGATTCTAAACAATTATGGGCCGTAATAAATAAATTAACAAAAAATACAGAAAAACAAGTAATATTAAGTATTAAATCAAAGGATGGAAATTTAATTACAGATCCAAATCAATTTGTAGATGATTTTAATAACTTTTTTACAAATGTAGGGATAAACTTTAAAAAAACAAACAATTATCAAGAAAGAAGACAAGTATCTAACAATTCAATATTTCTGATTCCCACAACCACAACTGAAGTAAAAAATGTAATATCTGGTTTAAAAAAAAATAAATCTCCAGGATCGGATAACATAACTGCGGAGACATTGCAAATCATCTTAGATGTTATAGCTGCCCCACTCACAAATATTATCAATAAGAGCCTTTCTACGGGTATTTTTCCTAGCCTTTTTAAGCGGTCTCTCATTACTCCTATTTATAAAAATGGCGAAAAAACAGAAATATCTAACTACAGACCGATAGCGCTGGTTTCTTCACTTGGAAAAGTTCTAGAAAAAATAATGAAACATCGAATAAGTGGCTTTTTTGAAAAAAATAAGTTGTTATCAAATGCTCAATTTGGTTTCAGGGAAGGAAAATCAACACAAGATGCAATAAGAGAACTAACTAGTAGAATTTATTATTCAATTGATAACAAAAAGCCGTCAATAGGCATATTTTTAGACTTGGCTAAAGCTTTCGACACCGTAGACCATTGTCATTTATTAAATACCCTTGAAGATATGGGTATAAGATAGCTAATAATTTAATAAAATCATACCTAACAAATAGAACACAGAAAACTAAAATAAACAATATTACCAGCAGCGATCAGATGGTCTTATGTGGTGTACCTCAGGGAAGCGTACTGGGGCCTCTTCTATTTATAGTCTACCTAAATAAACTCTTTTTAATCGAAAGTAAAGCAAATATTATTAGCTTTGCTGATGACACAGTATTGCATTATGAAGCTACTGATTGGAATGACTTAAAAATATTGGTAGAGGAGGATTTTCCCAAAATAAAAGCATGGTTTGACTACAGATTACTATCAATAAATTTTAAAAAAACACTATATTTACCTTTTTGTAGTCTAGCCTCCGGTCTCCCTCCATTTACAAATATAGCTATCGGAAACGACACATATATACTGCCCGAGAGAAAAACTAAATATTTAGGCATCTTAGTAGATAACCACTTGCGCTGGGACAAACATATTCAATACTTACTAAGCAAACTACGTAGTGTCTTATTTACATTTATCAAAGTATCTTCAATGTTAGACTTATCACAGAAGAAAATTTTGTATCATAGCCTTTTTGAATCTCATCTCAATTACGGAATAATTGGATGGGGTGGAGTCACTAAAACTCATTTAAAGCCAATTGAAATGATTCAAAAGAGTTTTCTAAAAATTATGCTCAATAAAAATAGAAGATATCCTACTGAAAGTGTGTATCTTGAAACTGAGATGCTTGACGTAAGACAGTTATTCTATCAAACAATACTGACCCACCAATTTCAAAATCAAAATGAACTACAAACAGCTCTACATCAGTATGACACAAGAAACAAAGATAATTATTTGCTACCTCGAATGAATAAATCAGTCGGACAAAACAGTTACATGTTTTTGGGGCCAAAAATTTTCAATAGCATTCCAACCGAGCTAAGACAAATAAAGACATTAAAAAAATTTAAAAAGTGTACAAAACAATTCATAATAAACACACCGAGAAGTGTTTTTCGTAATATTATTGAATAAAATAATATTAAAAAAAAATTGAAAATTGTATAATAAACTTATCTAAATATTTTAAATTTTATTTCAGGTTTTGTGTGTAGAATTATTATTGTTGTTGGGTGATTGTCAAAGTATATTTTAAATATGTTTTAATTAATATAAATATACAAAATAGTTATGAACGGATGTATTTATATAACTTTTAATACTTTTAATACTATTTGTACTTCTAATCTATTATATTTTTGATATTTTTAACTCCCGTTATATTATGTTTCATCTGTTATTATTTTTATTATTATTATTACTATTGTTATTATAATTATTTTCTATTTGTCGTATTTATTATCACGCACAATCTGTCATTGTACCTGTGTACAATAGACAGATTCAGTGATATATTTGTTTATTTACATCGTTTTATAATTATATGTATGTATCATTTGGTAAATAAACATTATTATTATTATTATAAATAAACATAATACAAAACGCTTTAATAACAAAAGTTATTTTAATTAAAAATTATAAAAAAAATAAATAAAAAATTAAATAAATAAAGAAATAACAATAACATAAATAAAAAAAATTTTTTAAAACCATAAAGAAACATTATAGAAATTTTATTATGTAGAAATATTATTTATTTAAGCATCCCCAGATATTAACAAAAATCGAAATCACTTGTAATCGCTAAGATTTCGACTGTCATGGCAGAGAATTTCGAGTCGAAATTATTTCGAGTTGAAATTTTCACATAGAATCAGAGCCCTGATGTTGATTAGGTAGTATGAAGGCTAGACCACGTATGGAAGTAATAAGACATAACAATATTAAAGCCTAGATGTTAATAATAGTCCTAAGGGATTATCCTGGATGTATTTCCCTCTAATATCAGTATAACTGTGCAATGATATAGAAAAACCAGGAAAAAACTATATCATGCTGATCTTTACAATAACTTAATATATTTCTGTTACAATTGCGTCGTATCTATGTATCAAGTATACAGTTTAATAGTGGAGAATTTCCACCAAAAAAAATGTCATGCAATATACTGCAAGTAATAATATTTCCAAGTAGAAAATTACAAAATTGACCGGTCCGAGCGTTTTTTGTTTTTATATGATACTTTCTGCAGCCATTACAAAATTATACTTTTAGCTAGTTATTAATTTATTGCTTCATTCTTGAGATGAAAAAGCTAAGTAAGACATGTTACAAAACTCAAATAAAAAAATAACAAAAAGCGCTTAAAATATTAATAAGAAAGCAGAGAGACCACTCGACAAAATATCCGCCATCATATTGTCGAGAACTTGGCGATGATACAAAAGAGGTTCTGGTATAATATTGGTAGAAGTTGCTATTTAGAAATTATAATTTTCATTATCTGGAAAGTAATGGCGTCATTATAGTCGTAATTATCATAAAGAGGGCGACGAAAGAACGTCGGGAACAACTCAGAACGGATAACTTTAAAGTCGACTATTTTCCTTTTTGTGTTCGAGATACTTTTATGAGAAAAAATGCAGATAAAACTTTTTGGGTTTGTTAAATTAATTTTTCTTTTGAGTTAAAGACATATAATATAATACATCCAAGCGTATTTTTTATTTTACGATCTATTTGAAATGTAAATAATTCTTCAGCCTGCTTTGTCGATGTTTAGAGAGCCGTAGCAGAAAAAATCGTGGTAAACAAATGAAAAATGTATAAACCGTTTCTAATGTGGTCACGGATCATGTCCGAATCAACGGCATGACAATCCACTCGAAATATAAAAACGAAATTTCGTGCAGACAAATAATAAAACCCTTAAAAAAGTTTATCCACAACGGCCATTACGTTACGCTCATTAGTTTTATTATTCTACGACTCTGATATATGGATTCCCCCAGGTGCTTGAACCAACACAGAGTGAACTGCAAATATTCTTTAAGTGATAAATTTTTGTTTAAATTATTACCAAACGCTAACATTTGTCATCTGAATAAATTTTACACCTAAATTGCACTTACTTAATAATAGTAAATGTTTAAGAGGTTAAATGTTTTTCAGGGACGAAAATTTAAGAACCATCTCTACATATCTCTCCAAGTAATGGAAATATGTACCCCGTCTGTAGGGTCCAGTAATTAACTGCTTTACTATTCTGATTTGTTTTTTGCAAAGAAAAAGAAACGTTGCGGTCTCCATCACGCCAAGTTCCTCTAGATACCGTTATTCTGTTGCACTAAAGTTTCCTGTTGTCTTACTTTGTATTTTCACTCTGCATGAACTGGTATGCAGATCTCTTAGTTTCTCTTACCGGTCTTCCAGTTAACACTGCTTGCCCTTGTAGGCGCTTAGTATTTTTGATTATCTCGTCACAAAAAGTATCGCAGAAGTATCGCATAAGGGATTTATGAATAAAGTTTTTATTGTTCTCTTTTTTTTTTTTTGGGAAATGAAAGGAAATTAATTTGGAATTATGTTTCAAAGTAGTTTAATTAAAATTTAAAATCAAAAATAAAGGGCATAAAAAAATGAAAATAATTATTCTAGAAAACTCAAATAATTCAAAATAAAAAATTCAAACGATAAATTTAACATTTTAGTATCTGGTATTGTCACCTCTGGCTCTAATAACATCTCTCATTCTCCTTGGAAGACTTCTTATCAGGTGACTTATGTAATCCAAATCCAAATTTTCCCATTCTTCTATTAAAACATTTTCCAGCCCATCAAGGTTGTTTGGAGCGATATTGCGAGTTCTTATGCGCCTGTCCAGGTAGTTCCAAACATGTTCAATTGTGTTTAAGTCTGGGCCAATCTATAACCTGGATACCAACCTCTTGAAGGTATTCCATTGTTATTCTGGCAACGTGCGGGCGAATGATATCGTGCATTAGGATAAAATTCTCTCCAATGATTGGAACAAATGGAACAAATAGCACATATTCCTCAAGAACCTCCCTTACATACCGACCAGCTGTCAGTAATCCCCTACGAAACACAATTAACTCCGTGTGGCCTTCAAAACAGATGCCTCGCCATACCATAATCGAACCACCTCCATAATTTCTGGCTGCTCTTATGTTACACTGAGCAAATCGCTTACCTGGATTCATCCGTAAAAAGAATAGTAGCCCAACCCAACTAAAATGTTCTTTTGCAAACCTTAAATGTGCTATACGGTAAACAATGGAGCAGTAACTTCCAAAATTCCTTAATCTATTTCTAACCGTATTATCAGATATTCTAACATTACGGACTCCAGAAAGAACATTTTGCAGTTGCCTGGCTGTAACATGACGAGTTCGCAAAGTCTGAATTCTTAAATAACGGTCATCTGCAGGATTAGTACACCTGTGACGTCCTGGAACTGGTCTTCTATTATAACTTATAAACCTTCTTAACATTCTAAAAACGCTGGATTGGTTGATTACCATGACTTCATCATCATATCACTAAGATCGTCCATCTTCAACTAAAGCTACGATTTGAGCTGCTTGTTCTGTGGTTAAATTACTCATGTTTACTCAAAATGTTTCTAGACACTTCCAAATGAAAAAATAAATTAACGTACTGCACACAAGAAATTTTAAAATGTAACTAATACAAATAGGATTTATCAAAATTGATTCATTCTTTGTTTTTCAACATAAAGGTGAATTAAACTATGAATATTTTGGGCTTTTAAACATCTAAAGGATACCATACACTCATATTAAAATATTCTGGAAAATGTCATATTTTATTTTACACCATAATTCAATTTTTAAAATTATGCGATACTTTTATGAGGTATTATAGCAACTTCCTCTAGAAAACGGTGTTGTACCCCTTATTCTGGTTAGATTGTTTTTATACTTATAACTCAAGTATTGCTGTAGTATGAAATATTGTCAATTAATACTTCAACCAACAAGAGGCTAAGGGCTGTCAATTTCTTTTTTGTTTGCGCATATCTAAATGCGCCATATTTCTAATCATTTAGCCATTTGCTGGGACATTTTTAATGTTAACAATCAAGTCTTTTAAATGAACTTCTTTTAAAAATGATTTTCTAAGAACTAGCAAAAATTCTCAAGGATCACGCCTTTAATATGGCGATACAGAATGCAACAGCAAAAATGGTACAAGAAAAATATTTTACGGAATACGGTATAAAAATCGACACTTTAACGGATATAGCTTTCAAATATGCAAGATTGGCCAGCTTCAAAGTTGTCTAGAAAAGAGAAAACTTAGTTCAAAAGCATTATCCACTGAAGGCCTATTAAAAATGATCAAAATGTTTGGTAAGAATTTCATCAAACGAAAATTTATGCCCAGTTAGACTATTCTTGAAATACATGGAAAAAAGTGGATCAAAGATTTTATCAGACAGACTCTTTCTTACCGTTCACCCCAATTGGAAGAATGGATCTTGGTTCAAAAACTGTCCACTTGGAATAAACACCGTCTCTAAGTGGACAAAAATGTCAGCTGGAAAAATTGGAATAGACACAAAAAAACATAAAATAACAAACCATTCTCATCGATCTTCAGCTGTGACAGCCTTGTTTAAGCAAGGAGTTGCTGAACAGGACTTAATTAAATTAACGGGTTACTCAAATGCATGCTCGTTAAAATCTTATCTGCAGCTGGATTTCAGTCACCACGAGAAGTTGATCAAAAATCTCAGGACAAAAAAATAAGCTGGACCTTCGAGTTTCCAAATGTTACATGTCAATAATACACAAAATCAATCTTTAGTAGAAAAGAACGAATAAACTACTATAACTTATAATAATTGTACATTTAATATTGTTAACAAATAAAAAAAAAAGATTATGTTTCTTTGATATTGTCTTGATTTTTTCGTGAAATAGTCTTGTCGAATACCATTCCAGAGAAAATTTTTTTTTCCCGGCCAAATTTTCTTTTTGGTTTTATTCAAGTTTGTTGCTTGTTGGCAACGTCTCGTGATTTTGTCAAAATTTCATTCGCGTAAATTGCCAAACAACAAACTTTCATACCAGTCGAAAATTTTGCTAATAGTAGTCTATCAAGCAATGACATACGTTATTTTCAACTTTTATTATGTTAGAAAGAGTGCCAAAAACGTTTAAATGGTTGTATTCAGAAGAACTTATTTTGACCTCTTATGACTACTGTCGTTATTTTGATACATACAGTTTTGTTCAAAGCGTTCTATCATTTGCATTCAAATAAATTCTATAATAGTTTTTTTGAAAACCTTTTATTTGTTATTTTTATTTTACGGTAAGTATTATCTTTCCAATATTAATTGCTAAAATCCATTTAAAAGTGTTATACAGAGTGAGTTAGTTTACTAGGCATCAAAGTAGAAAGAATGGCATGAAAACAATATATTTGTCCCGTTAAACACCCACTCTGTATCGTCAGAACCCAGCTCTCCCTGATAGTTTGACACTTTTAAATGGATTTTAGCAATTAGGCCCGTATTAGACTTGGTCACTTGGCGACGTCACCGGTTGCGTCACCGGTGACATCACCGGTGACTGTACGGGCAGCCAGCCGCGACACCAGGTGAGTCACCAGTAGTGAGGCCAAGTCCACTCATTCAGCGCTGTCATCTCATCCGGGTAGGACATGCACTGTTTTGTTATCTGTTAACCTGAGTAAAATGTCTAGCCAACAAGTGAAATGTAAAACGAGTAAAATATCTAGTGGTGAAAAAGATAAGAAAGGGAAAAAAGAAGATGATTGTGTTGAGTCCCAGTCTAGTGCGTTGTCTACTCAATAAGTAAAATGTAAAAAAAGTAAAATTTCTAGTGGTGAAAAAGACAAGAAAGGGAAAAAACAAGATGATTGTGTTGAGTCCCAGTCTAGTGCGCTGGTTGTCGGAGACAAAAGTTGTGGAAGTGGTATTACAGAGAAAGGAAATAAACAAGCTGATAATGCGAAAGAATGCCATTTGCTATTAGAAAAAAAAGTGAACACGGAAGATTTTATGACTGCTGTTGAAGGCCATATTTCAATTTGGGATGAAAGTTGCGATGATTATAGCAACAAAAATACAGTGGTGACGCAACAGCGGTGACTGTGTGTAATAGGTGCCATTTGATTCAATACCCAACGATAATTCTTGGTCACCAGTGGTGACTCGTCTGGTCACGGGGCAGAGTCACCGGTCAGTCACCAAACGCTGGTGACGCAACCGGTGACCCTAGTGTAATAAGCGCCGTAAGAACGAATGCCCACCGACTAGTTAGGTAACCGGTGACGTCACCAAGTGACCAAGTCTAATACGGGCCTTAATATTGGAAAGACTACCTATACTAAATTAACTTCAAACGACAACTTTATTTAGTTATTTATAGCAAACAAACACTGATAAGATAAAAAGCAATGAAAATACAGTAGCCATTTTTGATTCAGATTCATTTCGTGAGGTTTTTAGGTGTGACGTCAGGATAAACGTCAATTTATTCGACTATACTTTACTGACCCTTATCTTTTTAAAGCCGTTCATATCTAGAAATCTAGACGCGCAATAAGCAGTTAATTCAATTTATTGGATAATCTAATTATAATGATTGGTTTCTTAAGTTTTAATTAGATGAAAGTCAAGGATTTAAGAGTTTTTTGTCTTTCATGAAAAAGATAATACATTTTACGTGGTTGTGTAAAATTTCGAATTGGCTGAAATCGAATTACCGCCATATCCGGAGATCTGAATTTGTTGTCTACTTAAATGGAAGTGCAGTAAATGTTTTAAAGCTACACTAATGAAACGACGCAATTTACAATTTAAATTTTGGTATCTACTACTGCGCGGCTTCAGAATAGTGCCATTTAACTCATCAGATCTTCCAACCTAATTAGTAAAGTACACATTATACGGTTTTACCTTCAACGTAGATTCGGTGTATAAAAAAAATCTTTTGTTAACACGAAATCTATTTTTTATTTAAATTAAAGTGAAATAAAACAAGTCGAAAATAAAACTGATTGACATCTCTACTGGGGGGTTAGTTTTGAAATATTTCACCAATGAAATTAAATATATTTCGATCAACTCTAGTTTTGAAATAATTTCATTCGTGAAATATATTTCGAATTCGAAAAAATTTCACGATAAATATATTTCGAATTCGAAAAAATTTCACGACATTGATTTGAATGCTATTTAACTGGTGAAAACAGTTTTATACGAAATTTTATTTTGTTAAAACAATTTTTTTTTCCCCTAGTTATTATTACCAAAGAATACCCCTAGATATTATTTGTTATTATTATTAAAAAAAATTGTTAGTGTATTTTGGTGAACAACTTTTTATATTTTGTAACCACTATGGCAAATTTAGAAGAACTTTACCAAGTACTTCACCATTTAAGGCAAGATCCATTTAATTTAAGTGACTCACAGTTCATCAAAATTTATAGACTTAACAAAGAAGCAGTGAGAGATTTAATAAGAACGTTGGAACCTCATTTGATAGCTCCTACAAGAGTGTCAGCTATTAATAAAGCTACTAAGGTAAACATTCAACAAGAGTACCTACTGTCAAAAACTGAGAATCTTAGAAAAATATATATACTTAAATTAATTTTAGGTACTGACAGCTCTTAGATTCTTTGGTAGTGGTAGTTACCCAGTAGATATTGGAATTTATATCCATCAATGTCCCAACACAGTGTTAGCAATTGTGTAAGAGGTCACTGATGCTTTAAATTTTCCTTGTATAGCCAGTAGGTACATTCACTTCCCTAGAAATTATAATGAAGTGGCAGTTAAACGGAGAGAGTATATAATTTGACTACTTGGTTGTTGCTTTAATTAAAATATATTTTTTATAGGTTTTTTGACCATTTTCATATTCCATGTGTGGGTGTAATAGATTGCACACATATAGCCATTTTCCCCCCTAGTGTCAGGCATGTAGAGCACCTCTATATTAATAGAAAAAAAATATCATTCAATTAACTGCCAGTTGGTAAGATTGTATAGTATCTAATTGTTAAACCATTTCAAATACAAGAAAAAACGTTTTTCAGAAAAATAATGAATAATACAAGATTTCCTGGGCAAACACATGATGCCTATATTTGGAGACACAGCAATGTAAAAAATGTATTAGAGCAAATGCATCGTGGCGCCAATAGAGACAAATCTTTCTTTTTAATTGGTTTGTATTTACAGTAAATTAATTTTTCCGAAAATCGATAAGAAGTAATAACATTTTTGACAACATATATGAAAGAAAAAGTCAATATTTCCTCCAACTTGATTGTTGCCTGGCAACCGAAAATGACAGTAAGGAAATATTCATTTCTGTACTGTAAGGAAATGTTATTTCCATACAGTAAACTTTAGAACATAAATGCGAACAGGTTTTTTTCCTAAACAATTTTATTTTTAAAATTTTCAGCACAAACATTATATTTTAAAATTATTACGTATTATTTGTTATATTTACTGTTATTTGACAATTAGTACAAGTATTGAAAACTGGAAGAACTTGGGAACTAATAGCATTATTTTGTTGAATATTTTCCAAACTAATAATTTTATTTGTATGACAATAACTAATAAATATTGGGCGTTATTGCAGTATTAGAAATATTAGATTTACTTCCTTGATTTTTTTCTGCTGTGAAAATTTTATTTGCCACTTCTTCCTTATTAGTAAGACACTTCTATATATCCTTCAGCGACGTTTGTTGATTTCCATCCACCCAGTCTCTTTAAACTAGTAATATCTCCACCACAATCAACAAGCATTGTGGCAGAAGAATGACGAAAACAGTGGCCGGTATATTCTTTCAAGTTTGGCAAATTCAAATAACTGGTCACTATTTTAGGCATGTTTCTAAATTATTGGTGAATTCCTACTACTTGTCTACAACCTTTCTCATTTTGGTACTTAAAAAAAATCGAGTGGTATTCATGTCTCTTGGTCTTAAAGAGACATACTTGCGGTATAGATTTAAGTACATTTCGTTTACTATAAATAATCTTGAAGTATTGGTTTTTGAATCCGGTATGTTAACTAAAAGTTTAGATAGTAGGTCTTGTATATTTTGTACAGTCATTTTAACCAACTCGTCCATTCTGCAAGCTCCGGAAATTCCAAATAATACAGCTACCTACAACAATAAATAAGCATGTAAAGAATCCAAATATAATTTCAAGTTTTATAAGTTACCTTAATCACTAAATATTCCTTATCTGGAGCTTCCTGAATAAATTTGTTTATTTCTTCTTTAGTTAAAATCTTGGACTTTTTTGGCTTATAGACATGTGCTTGCCGTTTCAGGAATGCCCGAAGTTTTGAATATTTAAATATATTCACATCATGTCTAATTGCAAGGGTTGCCTTCAGCATTGAATAATTGGCACATAAAGTTGAAGATTTCATCTTGGAACCAAGTTCCAAGAAGTATGCCATTACAACATTTTCCGAGAAAGTGCATTTTTATTCGTACGGTAGTCAATTAATCGGTTGTATGCATAGTTATACTTATTTGTAGATTTTATTGGTAAAAATTCCAATCATGCAGCATTCACTGCCTCCGTGAGTTCTGGGGGGGTTCCAGAAATGAAACAGTTATCATCACTCAATATTTTACACGTTACTTTGGCTTTTTAAAACGTTAAAAAATCAACACTTTGGAAAGACGCCATAAACTTTTCACTCGTCTAAGTTTGACAATTTAAAATTATGTACTTACTTCGTTTCCGTAGTTACGAAACAATGTTTCATGGTTTCTTTTATTTAAGGGAAAAATAATAATGTTGATTTGAAATTTTTAACATGATCAGTAATAATTTACCGTAATTTTAATGATTCCCGATTTTCGGAAAAATAGTATGTAGACCTCGTTGGAAAACCACATTCTCGGACGATCGATTTTTACGATTGCCCGGGAATGTTAAGCTTTTCCTACTAGGTAAGTAGCCAATATACTATTTCTAGCAATTTAACATTTCCTTGTTCTGTATTGTATATTCACATACATATTTTATTTAAGGTGATTCTGGCTATCCATTGAGGACTTATTTGGAAACTTCTATCTTACATCCCGAGCCCAATACTGTTGAAGAAGCAAACTGTGAAGTTGGCATAATGGCATAGTTACAATATACATATATGTTTATTTTGGTGTTATTCAGTTGTTATATAAAAAATAATATAAAAAGTTGTCACTGTCTTTAATAAAAAGTCTTTCCATTTTTCTAATAATATTCAAGAGTTGAATACTGCGTGTTTATTTTAATTCAATTGGTTATGGGCCCAGAATAAAAAGAAACAGAAAAATGGAGGTTGAATCATTTAAAGTCGAAAAGCTAAGTGATTTGATGAATTGGAATGAATGGAAGTTCCAAATGAAAGTAATACTGAGATCTGCAGATATCTTCGAGGTCGTAAATGGTGAACTCGGCAAACCACAGAAACCATTATATGAAAATGAAGCAGCAGCGGATGAGCAGGAGAGAGTCAAACAGAAGAAAGAAGAAGATGAGTATCTGAATAAACTAGCGAAATGGAACAAAGCAGATGCAAAAGCTCAAAGGTATATTGTTACTTCAGTTGAAAAGAAAGTAATGCAACACCTGATGTGCTGTGAAACGGCGAAAGGTATGTGGGATAAACTGCATAGAGTATTTGAACAAAGGTCAGATGAAAGTCTACATCTAATACAGAAAAAGTTCTACAGTTATAATAAGTTGGACAGCGATGACATGGCTACCAATATATCTAAGTTAGAATCCTTAGGAGAGCAGCTGAGACAATTGGGAGAACCTGTTCCAGAATCTATGATGATTACCAGAATTCTCATGACATTACCACCCCACTTCAATCATTTTTACAGCGCTTGGGAATCTACTCCAGAGGAAAAGCGAACCATGAGTAATTTGACATCTAGACTGTTACTAGAAGAATCAAGAATTTCCACCCAAGTTCCAAAAGATGAATCGTCAGCAGCTTTCATCACGAAAAAGTTTGACCGTTATAAACCACAGATGAAACATGATAAAGAAAATTTTAAAACTGTACGATCAGGAAGATGCTTCGTTTGCGGAAGAAAGGGCCACTACAAATCACAATGTTGGTATAGAACAGAAAGTACATCCAAGACACCAACCAGAAAAGCCAATAATGCAGAGTTGCAGGATAATGTTGATGCCTTTGTTGGAGAATTGTTAACTATTAGCCAAACAGGGAATTGTGACAGATATAATGACTGGTTCATGGATTCAGGAGCAAGTGATCACATGACCAACAGATTTGAATGGTTTTCAGATTATCAAGCCTTCGAAGAACCGGTACCTGTCAGAATTGGTAATGGTGAAAGTGTTCATGCTAAAGGGAAAGGTTCCATCAGGATTTTGTCATTTATAGATGAAAAGTGGCAACCAAAAATGCTCATAGACATATTATATGTTCCGGATATCAAAATTAACTTATTTTCTTCGGGAGCAGCATTGGATAAAGGATTAAAAATGACATCAGACGACAAGAAATGTATATTCACCAAGAATGGGAAAGTTGTTGCTGTTGGAATTCGACGATTCAAGTTGTACCGAATGGAATTCAAAGTTATTCAGCCAGAGCAAGATGATAACATGATAACAGAAGTAAATATCACTGAACATGTTGAAACTTTTCGTCTATGGCATGAGAGATTAGCACATCAAAACAAGCAGCAAGTCAAAAAGTACCTTGATAGACACCAAATTAAGTTCAGTTCTCTTGAAGATAACTTCAGTTGTGACGCTTGTTTATTCGGAAAACAACATAGATTACCATTTCCATCAAGTTTGACAAAAAGCAGCAGACCTGGAGATCTCATCCATACAGATCTGTGTGGACCAATGCAGAACATATCAGTTGGTGGAGCAAGATATATGTTGCTATTTAAAGACGATTTTTCACATTATAGAATGGTTTATTTTCTGAAAAATAAGTCCGAAGTTTGTACCAAATTAAATGTCTACTTAACATTCATCAAAAATCAATTTGGAATAAATGTCAAAAATATACGTTCAGATAATGGTTCAGAATATATAAACGAAAACGTTAGAAAACTACTTGAAGATCGAGGAATTCAACATCAGAGGACCATTCCATATACTCCCCAGCAAAATGGTTGTGCTGAGAGAGAAATGAGGACAATCATCGAAGCAGCAAGAACGATGATACATGCTAAAGAGTTGGAGTTGGAGTTGTGGGCAGAAGCAGTCAATACGGCTGTTTACGTTCTTAATCGGACTGGAACCAGCACAATAGCAGACAAATCTCCTTTCGAGTTATGGACTGGGGAAGTTCCTAGAACAAATCATCTTAGAATATTTGGTTCCGAAGTGTTCACCCATATACCAGAAGAAAAACGACAGAAATGGGATAAAAAATGCAGAAGGGGCATATTCGTTGGATATTCTGAAAACGTCAAGGGTTATAGGATATGGTATCCAATAGAAAGAAAAATAGAATTTAGTCGAGACATAGTTTTCAAAGAAAAATCATTGCAAAATCAGAGAAAAGATACAAACAGTGATGAAAATGAAACACGGAGCAAACAAGAAGTGACGAGCATAATATCAGATGAAAATGAAAAAGAGTTATATACAGAAGATGAAGTTGTTCAAAATCAGAGAAAAGATACAAATACTTATGAAAATGAAACACGGAGCAAACAAGAAGTTACAAGCATAATATCAGATGAAAATGAAAAAGAGTTGTCTACAGAAGATGAAGTTGTTTTTGAAAATATACATGAAAATGTCGAGGCTATTGCACAACCGAACCAAATCGTTGAAATTCAAAATCCTAATAATACTTCATATCAGCTAAGAGATAGAACGAGTTTAATTCCACCTTCGAGGTATGCTAACTACTTCATGGCTATGACAATGGTTGCAGAAATGGATTTACCAAGAAATTACAAAGAAGCTGTTGCATCAGAACATTCCGTAGAGTGGAAAAAGGCCATGGACGATGAAATGTCATCTCTCATTCAAACCAATACATGGAAGATGGTGGAATTACCAGAAAATCGAAAAATAATCAACAACAAATGGGTATACCAGCTGAAAATGAAATCTGATGGCAGTATAGAAAGATATAAAGCCCGATTGGTGATCAAAGGGTATTCACAGCAATACGGTATTGATTATGAAGAGACCTTTAGTCCAGTTGTCAGATTTGACACTATAAGGATGATTTTGGCATTAGCAGCTGTACATCAATTCAAATTAAGACAGTTTGATATAAAAACAGCCTTTTTGAACGGTAGTTTGAAAGAAGACATTTATATGGCTCAACCTGTGGGATATGAAGATGGTACTAATAGGGTGTGTAAACTTCTCAAAGCCCTTTATGGATTGAAGCAGGCATCCCGAGTTTGGAACGAAAAATTCACAAAATTCTTAATGGACTTAAATTTTGAAATAACGAGAGCAGATCCATGTGCGTTCGTAAGGAAAACCCCCAGGCTGATGTATATTGCCTTATATGTTGATGATGGGCTGGTAGCAGCTACAAATGAAACCGATATTGATCATTTGATGGCTCACTTAGAAAAAGAATTTCAATTACGGACAACAAAATTTCAGTATTTTCTTGGATTGGAGATAGAACGAAGACAAGATGGGTCCATACTTCTCCATCAAGCAAATTATATTAACAAAATTCTGAATAAATTTGGTATGTCCGGGTCAAAACCTGTCGCTGTACCTGTTAGTCTCGGTGATGATGACAACTCAATTCAGAACGAGGATCTCAGCAGAATCCCTTACAGACAAGCTGTTGGAAGTCTTATTTACCTTGCTGTAGGTACTAGACCAGACATTTCGTATGCAGTAGGAAAGGTTAGTCAATTTTTGGAAAAACCTGACAAAATTCACTGGAATGCAGTAAAAAGGATTATTAAATATCTAAAAGGAACCATAAATCTCGGCATTTTATATCCTTCAGATGCGAATGTAACTCTAAAAGGCTATAGTGACGCAGATTATGCTGCTGATACAAGTACTAGACGATCAGTTAGTGGATTTGTTTTCCTTTTGGGAAATAGTCCAATAACATGGGGATCTCAGAAACAAAGTTGCGTCTCGTTATCCACAACAGAAGCAGAGTATGTAGCAGCTAGTCAGGCACTTAAAGAACTTGTATGGTTGAAGCGTCTATTTGAAAATATTTCTGATGAGTATACTCCAAAGCCTGTTTTATTCGTGGACAATCAGAGTGCTATACGATTAGTGAAAAATCCAGAATTTCACAAACGCAGCAAACATATTGATGTTCGTTTTCACTACATTCGTGAAAAATTCCAAGAAAATGTATTTTCGTTGGAATATGTCGCTACTGAACATCAAATTGCGGATATTTTTACAAAACCGTTACCCAAACCAAGATTCCAGTATTTACGCAGTCTCCTGGGAGTAACCTGATCCTTGTGGAATTCAGAGTCACCAATTCTCAGTTTGAGGGGGAATGTTGAAGAAGCAAACTGTGAAGTTGGCATAATGGCATAGTTACAATATACATATATGTTTATTTTGGTGTTATTCAGTTGTTATATAAAAAATAATATAAAAAGTTGTCACTGTCTTTAATAAAAAGTCTTTCCATTTTTCTAATAATATTCAAGAGTTGAATACTGCGTGTTTATTTTAATTCAATTAATACTCCAGAAGCAGCATATAATGTAGCCTTTAAAAGAGCTAGAAGCACTATAGAACGCTGTAATGGTGTATTAAAAGCGAGATTTCGATACTTACTTAAACATAGAATGCTACATTATAAACCTTCGAAGGCAGCAAAAATAATAAATGCCTGTGCTGTTTTGCACAATTTTTGTATAGAAAATAATATTGATCTACCACCGCCAGATGAAGATATCAATAATGTAGATTATGGGATGTTACCTGAAAACCCCATTATTAATAAATTAAGGCGAAACCCAGATTTAGTAAGAGGGGAGAGATTCAGAAACCAACTTGTAGCAAATTATGTCAGACAATTTAATTAAAATTTAGATATTATTTTAAGCCTTTTTTTATTATTAAATCGCATCAACCCAAAGGGTTATTAGCGAGTAGAATAACTAATACAAAATACAACTTCAATTTTATCGTACACATTTATATCTTTAAGGTAAGAACATAACTTGTCTATATTGCACTGGTCGCCTAAAACTGCACTTATATTATTATCTATATAATTGATTGTTCTATAGTTTTTATAAACTGGACGCTCTAGAATGATGTGCTTAACTGATAATTTCGTATTGCATATTTGCAATGACTAAAGCCTGACGAATGTTTTGGTCATTAATATATTCTACTGCTTTACAAATTGCGTATAGTTCACTTGAAAAAACGGATGTCGAAGTCGATAGTTGAAATGACTTTTGAATATTATCTACCACAAATGCCTCTCCGACACCATTCGATGTTTTAGAAGCATCGGTATAAATATATTTTTAGTTCTGATATGTATCCAGTGAACTCTGGAATGTTATTCTAATACTTGCTGGGTTTGTGTTGCTTTACCAAATCTGGAATTAAAAATGATTTTAAAAAAGTACAATTTTTATTAATAATTCTTATTTTCTATAAAAAAGGTAAAAAAACAATATTCTTAATCAACAAAATTAAAACTCAAAATAAACTAGTAACAAACATAAATCATATACAAATAAGTAATGATTTTAGTCTTCTTTGCAAAACCTTTTTGTAAGAAGTTTTAATGATTTTTCAATATCTGCTTTGACTCCAATATCCTGTTTTATTAACTCTAGAGTGTCTTTCTTTATACTTACTATATCTTTTAAAATATTTAATTTTTCTTTATAATACTCTTTTTTTATTTCTGATTTAATCTCTATTTCTTTCGAAATTGTTTGTGATATTTCTATAGTTTCTGCTAAGCGTTTTGTTTCTGTGCTAACCCTGTCTTTCTCTAAAGTACTTTGTTTTTCAAATTTATTTTGTAATAAAATATCCAAATTATCTTTATCTAAAATTTCTTCATCTGTCTTTTTAAGGTGGGTTAAATTTCCTTCATCGACGTTGTTTGAAGTTTGTTGTTCATCAACAAAAGTAAAAACTACCTCTGATTCATAAATAATGACATCTCCTTCTATTTCCATTGGGTCTAAGATTTCCCTAACCATTGAGTCCTCTTGGTCGATGTCAGGTAATGGGGGACCTCCTCCTGTGTAATATTTAATATTGGGTGTTGTATGGAATAAACACTTTTCACACTAAAGACATTGAACTATATTTTCTATTAATGAATAAGAGTACAACACTTAATTACTATAAATAAATTAAATTAATGCTGTATCAGCAACATAGTGAACTTGATCGTGAATATCATATATTGAACCCGTCGTCTACGCATTGCTGTATATTTATGTTTATCTTTAGTTTATTCAACCTTTGTTAAAGACACGATGTGGCACTGAACGTGCCATACTTTAAACAAACTACGGTGGTCTAGGTCATCGGTATTTTCTAATAAACAATTTAATTAAATATACAAAATATACGAGGTGTTCACACCACACCTGTACCCGTTTCATATTTGTTTGTCTTACTTATTTTCCTTTTAATATTGCATTTTAAATCATCCACGTCTAAAAATAAGAAAAAGTGTTAATAAGAAAATTAGTAATAGTTTTTAATATGCTTACCTTTTTCCATGTGTTAGTATCTTTAAGAGCTCCTCCCGTTACTTGACCAATTCCGTTCATTTCTTTTATTAAGTCTTCCCACATAGTGGATATTGAATTTCTAAAAATTTCATTTCGTTACATTTGAAAAATAGCAGTTCGACAGTGAAGAAAATCGAAATATTTCACCTGTGAATTAAATTTCACTGATATTCAAAACTAACCCCCCTGATATTCAGTTTATTTCGTTTGAAAATAGGATATTTTTCAGTTAGAACCATTGTACCATTGTAGATAAAGTGTTTCAAGAATTCAACACAAACAGCTAAACTGATCGTCGATGCAGCTTTTCTTTGCAATTTAATAAAGAATCGGGTATAAAAGTGTCCAGCTGGAACACAATGAAAATCGTCCTATGGACAAATCATCTCATGGGCGAGAAAATTCATAGGTGTAACCAAAAGAATATTTACTACAAAATGATGACGATTTTTAATTCAAATATATTCAAGTTTTTACTTATTTATTTTATCAATTTATTTATTTATTAATTAAAGTGATGAGTTACATGTGAGTTACAGTTCCTGGAATAAAGAAGTTATTATTTATAATTACGCAGTAGACCTTATGTCTAGACGCTACGCTTTGCTTAATTGAATACTTTTATTGTTTTATTTCTAATTCCGCATTATTATTGTAATTTGATATAAAAGTAAATATCACGTATTAATTAATATATAAAGAAGAAATATTGTTTGTAGCAGTCAGTAATAGTTACTCAGAGAATTAGTACTCAGTAGTATATAGTTACTCAAATAATTGAAGTTTAATCTTTGTAATTTCTGTAAAAATAAATTTGTTAGTTCTAAATTGAAATATTTATTTTTTAAAAACAAATTTAAACATAACATGGAACATAACTGGCGCAGTCAGTAGGATATCTACAAAAGTGTGCGAACTAATTCAAAAGAATTTCGGGCGCTTTCCATTTTTATGGTTAATTGGTGAATTCTTCTCCAACAGAAAACAAAGAAGAACTTCAAGCAAAGGAGAACGAACAAGAATAGTTGTCTCTTATTTGCAAGTCCGAGGAACAAGAATAGTCCGAAGACTCAATCCACGGTGAGCCATCAATGAAGAGATTTATGAAGTATATATTCAACATCGCATGCATCTTCCGAATCCAATTGATGGAAACTAATGATGTCCTATTCCATGATGTTAATAATTACCCCGGAATACTTCCTTACAAATTAGGTACAACAAAATTAATTTCATTCTATTGGATGTTCTATTTGTTCAAATTTATAACCTTACTCCAATTATATTCCAATTTTATGCGATTAAAGAAAATACAATTAATTTTTATAATAGTAATAAGTCTGAAAAAGTATATGTGGCAGAATTTGAAAATTCATTTATTCCATTATTTACTTTATACAAGTAGAAGTAGAAAAACAAGTTTTTCAAATTGATCCATTATTAATCAAAAATAATCATGTTATTAATAAAAGAGGAATATTTAATCCTTTGGGTTCACTAATTAAATGTATTTCAGGAAATTTAGATCAAGATGATGCAGATAGAATAAATAATGAAATTGAAGAAATAAAAATAAATCAATTAAACAATTAACTTTATTAAAAGAAACAATCAAACAATTCTAAACGATTACAAAAAATATTTCACATAATCAAAATGTTTTAAAAGAAAAAATTGATTTAATAGAAAAGAATTTAATGTTATTTGAAAGAAAAACAGAAAGTAATTTACAAACATTTGTAATTATAAATCAAATAACTTTATTGTACCAAACAATATATGATATCTTAGAAAAAATTGAAGTAGCTATTTCTTTTGTAAAAATTAATACGTTACAAAATTCGATCATAAATCCAGTGGAGATTTTAAAAGCAATTAAACAATGCGGTTTACCAAAAACATTTCTATTTGAATTATTCACAGATAATATCATTCAATTAGAAAAATTAATAAATATAAAAAGTTTTTCATTAGGAGCTACGGTAACGTTTATTTTAGAAATTCCAATAATTGAAAAAGAAATATATCACTATTATCAATTATTTCCTATATTTGTCCTAACAAATAATTCCCAATATTACTTTTACCTTCCCCGAAAACCTTTCCTAGCACTCACGGACAATAATGTTTGTGAAAATATAATAAAATTTTGTGAAAATATAATAAAAAGACAGTATACTTGTAAAGAGAATCAAAAAACTGTGATTAAAAATAGTACTCCTTGTGAAGTCGAACTGATAAACTCTTCAAATTGTGAACCTTATAAAACAATTTTTGCAACATTTTAATGTACGATAAAAAAAATAACAGATATAAAATATAACAGATTTTAAGCAAATCATTAAAAATGATATCCACATCCCATTTTATATGTGCTTAAAGGATTTTCTGTTTCTTTTATTACTGTTAAGATGAAAAAAGTCAAAATTAGGTCCTCCCCATTTCGGGACGCTTATGACAGCAATAATAGCAACGGTCTTTTACAGGATGCCGCATGCAGCTAAGCTTCCGGTTCTGTCTCTATGGAAACGGCGTTCATTTCACGATGATTCCTTCATAAATTCAGAATTTTCTTGTCTACTGTGTCTACTTCTCGGGAAAAAATGTGAGCTAAAATAAATATGTATTTCTTAAAATTAATCAGAAATTGTGCCTTACAACGATATTTATCCTCGAGTTTTCAAAGTATGGAAGCCACTTTATTGATTGATTGTTACGTCATTTTGTATTCAGTATTTCGTGACTGAAATATCTGAAATAAATTGATTTTTGCACCTAAATAGTTTACACAAATTAGGTCGATAAGTAAGTTTATAAATAACTTAGTGTTACGTGTGAGTCTTTGATGTCAGGAAATAAGTTTTCCTCTTACACTTTAAAAAATGTCTAATACAAATGTTACACAGAATAAATAAAAATGTAGCATTTAGGGAAAGAGAGAAATATTAAAATTATGGTACTGCCCTTACTCTGTGGAACTCAACTTCCACGTTTAATTTGAGTACTATAAAGCTGTTTGGCGGAATGTTGGGTAACAGACAATTTTTAAACCAATCTTCAAAAAGCTCTGCTGTCGTATCTTCGTGATAATTAACACAAGAGTCGTTAATATTTTTGGCATAAATTCACATAGCGTTTGGGATCCAACCATTTTCTGATCCTGCGTATAATATTGTGATTCTCTTTTCTTTATTTGATGGTGCTTTTGTTTTACACTTATCAGAGGAATCAGACCATCCTTTGGAAGGGGTGTCATGTGTGTCAAACCACGTCTCGTCGAGGTAGAGTATTGGCCGATTTTCAGACCAGTATTTTCTTATTGACGTTATAAATTCAGAACGCTAATTTATTAAACGTGTGGATTCCATTACTACTTGTCTCTTGTCAATTTTGCGATATTTAAAGCCCATTGCAGACAGAGCTCGCCAAAGAGTAGTGAGGCCACAGTCGATGTGAGTTTCTTTATTGATGAGCCGCTGTTTCAGACTTTTGATTGTAGGGACACGCTGTTCATCGTACATAGTGTAGATTTTTCGCCTTATCAAATGTTTTTCCCAGTCGTTAGACACCGGAATCTTTACGCTTTATTCTTGAATTCATGGAATTTTCAACAATTCGTCTAACTGAAGTAAGAGGCACCTTCGTCAAATTACTGGTTACTCTTACTGCAGCACCCACGTTATATACTTGCTGAAGTAAGGAACTATATATATTTTTATAATGATTTCGCGTCACAAGATAAGTGATTATTCGTAGCGAACCACCGGAAGAAGCACTATTACTTTTTTATCCACGGACGCCACATACTGCCACACTCTGTACATTAAGGTATACAATCTTTGCTATTAATCTCTGTAATAACAAATAAATGTTATCAAATTATTGCACACCGTAACACAAGTGAACACTTTCAATGAAATACTAAGACTAAAATGAACAATAAGTGTAAGCTGTTATCCTCTACAATCTACAAAATTACCTGAATCAGGTTTTTTTACATTTATGATGTGCATCTCGGATTTTATAACTTAAGGGTCTAATTGGTTTTATTATAATCCTTTAGTCCATACCATTTATTGTTAAAACTACTATACATTTTGATTTTTCAAGGTAAGTACCTGATGTTGATTAAGTATTTTTAAGATTATAGCAAGTATGGAACTAACTACGAACAATGAGCAATAGGACCACTCTGTAGAAATAAAATGTCTGTATGGTGCTGAGTCCTGGGCTGCGATTTTCGAAATCAATCGACGGTCATCGTACACGACTAACCGCATGCGACGGTCGCATCGAATGAATTATAAATGTTGTATTTTCGACTTCCGACCGATCGCTTTTTCCTATTGCAAAGTTTTGAACGTGGCAACACAGCAGGTGTCAAAAATATAATCTCTAATTTTATTTGTTTGGAAATTAAATAACATAGCCGTTGTTTTAAGAGGTAAATTGTCTTCAGTCTTGGGTATTAAGGTAGTTTAAAAATGATAAGTAATTATATAAGTATACTTAAATCACTTGTTTCTACTTAGCAATGTACCCTTAATAAAATAATACCGTTCTCTCAATGTTTAGTGAAGATATTCGAGTTGGGGCTACCATATGAGGTGTTAGTGTTTCAACTAAATTGTTTACCGGATTTTTTGTTTTGTTTTTTTAAAGTCTGTATCCCCCATATCTTCGAACGGCTTAAGCCAAGACGTATAACGTCTATCCGGTCTATTAAATAATATTTCGACTTCTTCTAATACATTTACTCCATTTAAATTGATTTGATCATTAAAATTCATGATAGCATGTATTAAATGTAATACATATATAAATAACAAATAAATAAACAAATACTGAAATGACTATTAACATACAAAATTACCGTCGTACACGACAGAAAACATCGGCTACTTCAGATCAACCGATGTCATATCGCACACGATAGATTGTGTCGGTCACGGCAATTCAAAAATACATGTTCTTTTAATTTCGTGCGAAAGAGCATGCGACAGCGCATCGCACAAGCTCGAAAATCGCAGCCCTGGACCTTGACGGAAGCATCCACAAACTAAATTAAGGCCTTTGAGATGTGGCTATATAGACCAATCCTTAGAATCTCCTGGGTTGATTACGTTTCCAATGGGAAAGTTCTGAAAATTGTTCAAAAAGAGACCGAAATAGTGGACATAACTAAAATACGCAAATGAAAAGATACGGTCTGCTTCATTTAATTTTTCAGGAAAAGGTTTTTGGTAGAAGGAGACCTGGAAAGCGAAGAATCTCCTAGTTGAGAAATCTTACAGCTTGGTTCTTTCTATCTACACGAGGACTGTTTAGAGCAGCAGTCAATTAAGTTCAAATTATCCTGCTTGTCGCCAACATCCGGAATGGATAGGCGCATTCAGAAGAAGATCTTCTACATTCAGCATTTCTTTTAAATCAAGAAAATCTTATGGGGACAACACAATCGGTTCCGTTCAAATCAGGAGGAAATTGGAGAATTAAATACAAGACCACAAAAAACTGCAAAGTCTGGTTTTTAAAGTTTATTTTCAAAAAGTTATACTACAACAACGGTTATGACCAAAATCTATCTGCAGATGGATTTAGGCATGCCACTGCTTTATTGATATTGTAACATAGAATGTTATTATATAACATAGTTTTTATTTGAAATAATTGTAAATATTTACATATGCTTCTGAAAAAAAACTTGATAAAACTAAATAAATAAATATTCCAGTCACTTATTTGATTGTGAATCAAATAAAGAGCAATAAACCATGAGTATTTACAAACTTTGTTTAGGCTTAATTGCTAAGCTACACTCTCCACAATTATTTCTTAAGATATTAATGAAAATCATTTTTTCCCAGCAGTCATCCGGGTCCACTTCATTCTCTTGGGCTTATTGTAGATAAGAAAATGACACAATATACTACTATCAACATTTACCTCTTTACAAAATTTATTTTAATTTTAACTTCTGGGAGTGTTAATGAATTTTTCTATTTCTAAACATTCTAGTTTCTTGATTCTGATATAATTGAATTAATTAAGTTGTAAATTATGTAACGATGGATGCAAGTAACGAATAATCAAAGACAGTAACAGACAGAAGTGACAGGTGATAGAGGTGAAGTCAGAGGAATCATAGATCCGTTGACGGGAGAAAATTAGGTCTGTTCCAACCAAGCAAAGAACCGTTCTAAAATAGTAATTTTTGTGCGCAGTGGTGTACTGAGTTGCGCAGTGCACTAATTTGGTTTCGTAAGTGGTAATATTACCGTTCTAGAACGGTTCTTTGCTTGGTTGGAACAAACCTATTATCAGATTAAAATAGCGAATTTTAAAAATAAATAGTAATATTTTTAATATGCTCGTGGTCTATTTTATTTATTCACATGAAAACAAAAATAAATTATTTCAATGCATAATTATGACAGCCACATAAGTCGCCTGCTAAAATAAAAAAATAAAAACATACAGAATGATTAAAAAGGTAATACCTCAAAAACGTTTAGTTATAGGGAAGTGGAAATAAACTCCAATTATTTTTGGCCGTAGATGTTAATTAAAGGAGAAAAAAATGCTAATTTAATTTAAAAAATAGAGATATTTGATATTTCTGAAGTTTTATCCCTTGTTTACGAACCATGCATAATAGTTTACCTTCCTACAAGAGATGTTTTAATTGGTGTTGGGTATGTTTATACAAAATTTTTCATATTTTCACAAAATTAATTACTCAAAAAAGACATACTTTTGTAAAAAGTATGTACAGGGGGTTTCATTTAAAATAACAAAGCTGCTGTTCACATCCAGTTAGAATATAATATTTACAATTCAGTCACCAACATGTAATTGCAAAGATCATGCATACGCAGATCTTAATCATATGTTTTTTGGTTGTAGTGAATACCTCGAAAAACTAAAAAACTCATTACATCACTTGTTTCTGGAACTGATCTAGTACAACTTAAACGTTTAGGTGGATGGAAATCGTCATCCGTTGTAGAATCTTTCATTGAAGGGTCAATAAGCAATAAGATTTCTGTCTTCAAGTGTATACTTGGCGGACCTGGAAATCAATCCAGTACCTCGAATCAAGTGTTTAAGCAAACGAGTATAAGTTATGATGCTCCAAAAATAGAAATTTCCAATAATGTTAATTGTAAAATATCGGTTGTTTTTAATCCTTAATGTGGTTGAATTTGTAAATTTTATTGAATAAAAAAGAGTTAAAACATTTTATCTACTCTTGCTGTCACTTTATCTACCCTACTACTCAGAATTAACTGTTTTGAGTTATTCTACTGGTACGGTTTAGGCATTTCCAGTTTTTCCGAAAAAAAAACAGGCGACCATTTGCTTGAAAGTGCTTCCTGTTGGATTGGGCTTATCTTGAAACATCCATACAGTCGACTGCTATTTACTTTCGGGCTCATATGCGTAAATCCATGATTCATCACCTGTCACGATATCATAGACGTATTTCAAAGCACCGCGAACGTATCTTTTAAGCATTTCCTTCGACCAATCGACTCGAGCCTTTTTTTAAGCGATTGACAAATTGTGTGGGATCCAACGCGAATATTTATGCAATATTGAATGTATGTTGGTCCCACTAATGCTCAAGGTTGTCTCAATCTCATGGTAGGTCACATGACGATCTTGCAATATCATTTCGCGCACAACATTAATGGTTTTCAGAACAACAACTGTTATTGGAAGACCTGCACGAAATTCGTCTTGGAATGAACAACGGCCACGATTCAATTCACCATACCATTGATAAACACTGGTCCTTGATGGAGTTTTATCGGCAAAACTTTAATTAAGTTCATCCATGTACTGTTGCCGAATTAATCCACATCGAAAGTTGTAAATAATAATCGCAAGAAAATGTTCTCGATTTAATTTTTGGGCCGAGATGAATCTTTTAAGTTACTGTAAACAAACAACGCTCGTTTGTCAAAACGTTCTGAGTACGTATAACCTCAAAAATGGCCAGCTTTACGATAGAGCTATCAGTTGCCAGATTGCCACACCAGGGTTGCCAAATCCCGAAATATAAAAGGCCACTCTTGTAGAATACCGTTAGCTGGTTGTGAGACAGCCTGTAGACTTATCGCAGCTAGATTTAGTATAATAATACATTTTATGTATATTAGTAGCTAAAATTTTTAGGATAAATTAAAACATATACCAAACTTGACTAAGCAATTTTAATGCAATTTAAGTCCACTCTTATTTATTACCTGTAAATTGTGTATTCGGTAAAATTTTTATTGTGTACCAAACAAACAATCCCAATACTAAATTATTCAATAAGTTTTGGTATCGTTCAATTTCTTTTGTAGCTAATAATACACCGGTATATATGTCATAATTATAACTGAATAAATCAATTGGAATTGAACAAAATCTTGAAGATAGACATTTCGATTAATATTATTTGAATATTATAGATAACTTTTGCCATATAAATTTCCAAAATTAAATATGTATATTTACAACACTAAAAGATTATTTTTGTTAAATAGTATTTTTAAAAAATTATTATTATCGTCAATATATTTGATTTCTCTTCAAGCCACGACTTTAGTATTATTTACCGTCGTACATAAGAGCTATGTGTTTTTCCTTTTACTAAATAAAGTATCTTCATTAATACTGACAAAAGAAAATAAATTTTACTTAACTTTAGACAATTTTCGACCATATAAACCAGCTCTTACTTTCTAAAGAAGTAGTTTGCAGCCAACAGTGATAAAATTAAATTTTTTTCCAATTCTGTTAAAAGGATAAGTTCTCAATATAAAAAATTGTGATTAATATTTTTAAAGAGATGTGAAAAACAAAACGAGTGGACAAATCGATATTTGACAAAATAAATGGGTTTTATCTTATTTTTGTAACCAATTCTTAAATTAAGTGTTTAAAATGTGCTCTATTTCCTGGCAGTACAGTATTCTATTGCTACACTCTTGTCACACTCGTTCAAATTTGTTGGAGGAAATTACCCAATATTCTTAAACAATTCCATATTTTAAAATATCAATACTGTCGGGTGCAGTAATGTAAACCTCTTTTTAGGGCTGAGATGGAAAACTCATGTTCGATGGGTCCTTCTCCAGAACCCTCGAGAGGATGCCTACCACCTCAAAAGCTCGCCGTTACCCCTGCCTCGAAATCACTACCCTAGCATACTTCAAGACGGGCGGCGGTCCCTCACACACTCTACATCCATTCATACTACTCGCCCTCAGAACAGTGCTTTCTCCTAACCATATCCTCCACAACTTCGCTAACCTCCGTCCATCCATTAGGAGTAGGAGACCTAATCGCCATTTTTAATGCACCTTCATATCCCTCTCACCTTCCCACTATTTCTTCTTCCATCCAATCCTTTTTTGGCACCCTTCCACCGTTGTCTCTTTGCCTTAGCCATCAGGTACAAAGGGTATGACCTTGACAGAGAAGAGGGACCATAGAGGTACACGTTGGTGGAGCAGAAGCTTGGATAAAAAAAGAAAAGAAGTTCGAATCGAGCTAAAGTCTCAGGCTATTGGGAAAACTATCGAGTTGCTCTGAGTACAATAAAGAAATCAGGACTAAACTAAACTGATCACTCCATCATCTATTATATGGGCGCAGAATTCATTCTCCCCATATAAGTTACCAGGAGAGGATGGTATTTTTCCTGTACTTCTCCAGAAGGGACAGGAGATTTTGCTTCCTTTCCTAATTAAGTTATTACGGGCGAGTTTAGCGTGGAGCTATATTCTGCTAGGGTGGTCAACGACCAGGGTTGTATACATACGTAAAGTGGACGTAGCGAACAATGCCCTCCCCAAAATTATAAAAAAAATGTACAGGGTGCTATTAAGAAATTTAAAGTTAGGGGTTGCAACTAAGGATAGGGGATAATTTTTCTCCGCCATATTAAAGTGTATTGGAAATGGAATAGATCAGTTTTTGTCCCATTCGAGAATCTTTATTCGTTTAAGAGATATAGCCTGGATAAATTAGTCTGGGACACCTGGTATAGTGTCCTCAATGCAGGGAGAATCGGTCAGGTTTAGGGCGGCTAGGGGATGTCTCCTGTGGTCTCTCCTGATTGACTCTCTTCTGAACAACCTCTCTCGGCAAGAGGTGGATTTTCAATGCTTTGCAGACGATCTGGTTATAATATTTAGAGGTAAATTTGAAGAGGTTATCTCGGAGATCCTCAGGACGCCCTAAATATGGTTAACAATTGATGTCTGATGGAGCAGTTGTCTGTTAACCCCGCAAGACTGTTATTGTTCCTTTTACAAAAAGGAGAAAGCTAACTAAGCTTCGCCAAACAATTTTATCTGGGGAAACGATTCACTTTGCGGCGGAGGTAAAATATCTGGGGATCATCTTGGATAGAAAACTTACCTGGAACGCCCATGTGAAAAGAACAATAAATAAAACCAGGACTTCCCTGTGGAATCTTAGGAGAATCTGCGGCAAATCTTGGGGAATGAGCCCCAAACAGATTTACTGGATTCATCAAACAGTGATAAAACCAATGATCACGTATGGCTCGGTGGCCTGGTGGTCCAAGGGACTCCAGAAATCCACCAGAGCAAAATTGTCTGAACTTCAGCGACTGGCATGCGTATCCATTACGGGGGCAATGTCCACTACCCCCTCAAATGGAGATCATCCTGGATATAACCCTATTCCATTTACTATTGGAGAAGGAGGCCAGGATGGTGTCCTATAGGCTGCTGTCTGTGGATAGCCAAGTAAAAGGGGAGAGGCTCTGGGACCACTTGGGCCTAATGCGTGAAATTAAAGATCACCACACGCTTGGGATGGTCTCAGATATCCCAGCTACCCGGACGCACGTAGAATAGTCCTTTAAAGTCCTCTTTCCGAAGAAAGACGAACAGGAAAAGGGGATCAACTCTTTCTGGGCCGGACTACGTACTATACACTGATGGCTCAAAAACTCGAGAAGGTGTTGTAGCAGGAGTGTATGGTAGCAAACCGAGGGTTGAAATCGAAGTAAACCTCGGCACATATGCTACCATTTTTCAGCCATTGAATTTTGTGCAAGAGAGCTGATAAATCACCCTCTTGTAAACAAAAACATACATATTGTATCAGATAGCCAGGCAGCTCTTAAGGCACTGAACTCCAACCGGCTTAATTCAAAGCTGGTATGGAACTGTATTAAAGCCTTAGAACGTCTTGGTTCCAACAACAGGGTAACTTTGCTCTGGCCACCAGGACATAGCGGAAGGGTGGGTAACGAAAAAGCTGACACTCTTGCCAAAAAAGGAACAGAGTCTAGAGTTATAGGACCCGAACCATTCTTTGGCATTACCAAAAGTACTGCCAAAGATATCTCCGGCTCGATAGAGAGGAAAATCCTCATGTACTGGAATGATATCCTAGGACTAATACATTCGAAGGCTTTCATTTCCAAACCCTCGAAAAATATAACTAAGGAGATTCTAGAGTAGGATAGGAAAGACCTTATAGGGCTGCTTACGTGACACTGTCGTCTAAGATACCACCTGAAGAAAATAGGTATGAGTCAAACTTCAGAATGCCGCTTCTGCAGTGTGGAAGACGAGACTGCAGAACACATATTATGTTCTTGCTCCGCCCTGGAAAATACTAGGCACCGCATTTTTGGTTTTCCAAAATTGGAGCCTAACGACTTTAAACAGGTCTCTTCGTTGACGACCATTGCAAGGAGGATTGGCTTGTATGGCGATTTATAACCCTAGGGGTATGCCACAATAGACCCAACGGTGGTCGCAGTGGAGGGGTGGTTGAGCGCCCCACTCACATTGAACCTAACCTAACCTATGACCTTGACAGCACAGCTGGTGCTATTGCACGAATCGGTGGTGGGTCAGAGATAGAGCGCTCGCCTTGCAAGCCATAAGACGTGGGTTCTAAGCCCACGTACGACCGTCTCATTTTACAGGCCGCACGGCTCAGTTGGTAGAGCATTGGCACAGTAGACGAGAGGTTGTGGGTTCAATCCACCACAAAGACAGTTATGTAAACCAAAAATTTTAAGTAGGTGCCCCCAAAGAAGAAAATATGGTGTGAGGTCCGGTGACCGGGCTGGCCTTTCTATTGAACCTAGTCATACAATTCATTTACCATATCTAGGTAACGTTGTTTTTTCGTTACGATTTTAGATTTAGATTTAATAAATCATACCCACAGTTATGTTTTCGGAACGGCTACAGAACAAAATTACTACAATATATGCTGTCCTACTTTGTATGATTAATAATTGATTTCTATAGTTGTCACATTACTGTAATTTGGGGTTTGAAAATGAATTAGTTATTTCGGTGTCGTGTAACATTTTCACCCTAACTAATTATATACACATATTGAATTATTTGTTTATAAATTAGTTCTTTATAACAAAATTAAATTAGTTTTGGGGAGAATGTGAAGAAAACTGATGAAAGCATTGAAAGAAAAACATGTTAAATAACAAACTATCTGTATATCAAATATATGGCTTTCTTTTCGCACAATGCCTTTTTGATGGCCTAAAATTGATAAAACCAGTGAAATTTTTTCCGGTCGATTTGTGTTGGCGAATTGAACTCTAAGAAAAGTATTTTTAGAAATCATTTATTTCAGAAAATAATCCAGAGGCTATAATTCATTTAAGTTCTAAACGAAAAATAATTTAGTGTGGGAATTGTGACATGAAAGACAATCGCTCGGGACTAGTAGAAACTCTTTTACAGACTTTTTCTTCCTCTTTGTTTTCTTCGTGATTAATTGAATAAGATATGCAATTTATTGTCACAATTTACTTGCAGTTCTCTTCTTAAGTTAAGCACACAGTTAGTTTGACGTCATTTTTTTGTATCTGATTATTGACTTTTTAAATCACCTATTGATCAATTCTTGAAATTTTTTAATAGTATATTACGTAACAAGAGTTGTAACTAATCCATTACGCACGAATGAAACAGTTTAAATATTACAAGTGCATATTAGGATTACAACTCGTGTAGCATACTAGATTTTTTCTACGTCCGGCTAAGTGCTCATAATTTCACCACTTTCAATATTAACATAACATGCTAAGAAAACAAGATAAGTATCTTCTGAGAAATTGTATAATGTGTTGCTGACATTTATGAGTATTACTCTTTTAATCTAGGAGGTATTTCACTAATACTAGATTTTGTTTTTCAATTGACTAAAAGTATGTAAATAAATCAAATAAAGTAGTAAGTAGATTAAAAATTTCATTGCAATTTGATAAACAAAAAAATTTAAGTTTTCTTATCTAAACGCACGTGTATGTTATGAGATCTCATTACGTGTATGTAATTGTTAAATTTCGGTCAAATGGAATGTCAACAGTGCGACTTTTGACGTTTACAGACATGGGCGTATAGTTGGTGCAAAACAAAATTTGATTTACGTAACTAATTTCCTCTTAATTGCCAAGCATCGTTCCCAACTTTCAAATTAAATGTTCCATTCAATAAATCAATATAAAATACTTAAATTTGTTTACATAAAGTTGGTAGCCGTGATTGACAAGTCGCGTCGTTGCCGTTGTCACCGATTAGTATATTTAGTTTTGTATTTGTCATTTTGTTTGTGGTTTTTGTGTTATTCTTTCTTGTTATTATTTTAAAATTTAATAAAACTGTTCTTTTAAGAACAAAAACAGTGTAATAAGTAAAAAAATGCCAAAACAACTAAATAGTCACTGCAAATAACTGGTAGCTTCTTTGATAAATTTTTTTGAAGACAATGGTGGCTCTTTCATACCTGTTGCTGCTGTTCGAAAGGTTAGTAAAAAGTTTTATTCACAATCACATATGTAATGTAACCATTATCGACATTTCAAAAGTTAGAAAGTAAAACTTTTTTATACAGTAGCACTTCCCGACCTAGGTTAGGTTAGGTTAGGTTAGGTCTTCTTCTTTTTTATTATTATTTACTAAGCTTCTTAATTTTAACTCGGACAACTCTCTAATTATTCCATTAAACTAATCATATAATTGTTCATTGCTGCAGGTAGTAGACTATGACAATGACGTTTCTCGATTTCTCATTATATTGACAGTAACTTCAGATTAAAAAGAAAACTCATTTAGTAAAATGTCTGACAGTGATATAGAAATGGAAAATACTCCTCCAGAAATAACTGAAATGGCTAACAGTGTCATTCAATCTTTGCTTCCTGATAAAAGTAAAACACGTTACGAAAACGTATATTCACAATATAAGAAATGGTGCACAATGAAGAATGTTAACACCGAATCTGAAACAGTTATCTTAGCATATTTCAGTGAACTTAGCAAAAATAAAAAAGCATCATCATTATGGTCTACCTATTCTATGCTAAAAGCTACATTGAATATCAATAATAATATTGATATTTCAAAATATGGAAAACTGGTAGCATTTTTAAAAACGCGTAATACTGGCTATAAGCCTAAAAAATCTAGTACTTTCACTGAAACCCAAATAGAAAAGTTTTTAAATGAAGCTTCTTTGGAATTTCTTCCTCAAAAGGTAAATTTATGAAAATACTTATTAATTAATTTAGTACAAATGTGTAATTACTTTTTGGGTTGCTTTAATAATTGGTATTTCTGGGGCATGTAGAAGCGACGAACTTTTTAAAATGAAATTAAAAGATATAGATTTTCTTGAAAATAAGATTTGTATCACAATTCCAGATACAAAAACCTATCAATCGAGGTCGTTCATCATTACCAACAAGAATTGGATTGAAACAGTGTTGGAATATAAAAAAATGAGAAAAAACATTGAAAATGATAGATTTTTTATGCAAATTAGATACTCAAAAATAACTAAACAACCTCTCGGTCATAACTCAATTGCACAGATCCCGAAAAAAATAGCCACTTATTTAAAATTAAATAATGTGGAAACTTACACTGGTCATTGCTTTAGGCTCACTGCAGCAACTTTATTGGCCAACAAAGGGGGAGATATAATGCAACTAAAAAGATTAGGGGGCTGGAAATCAAGCGCTGTAGCTGAAAGTTACGTAGAAAATTCTACTGATGGGCAAATAAGAATTGCGGAGCTGTTGACATCATGTGAATCTCGGTCATCAGTTTATGCCTCAGCATACAGTACTTCCAATCAAGAATTAAATATTACTGCTTCAAAATCTATCCATCATACTGAAGAGGAAATTTTAAATGGTTTGATAGAGAGAGATTGTTGGATACACTAGAGATTGCACCTATAAATATAAATCCCAATGAAGAAACTGAAACTAGTAGTGATGAATCTAATTATAGCGAATAAAAGCAAATTTTATTATACCCTTTATTTTATTCAACCCATATACCCAAAAGGAAAAAAATATAAAAATTATGTTGGTACTTTGTTTGACGTCACTTCAAATAAGTTGTTTTGCACCGACTATAGAAAAATGGTTTTATGGATTGTATATCTATCAGCCTGCTTGTGGTGTCTACCACTGTTTAAATATATTAAGTTTGTGCCCAATGAAAAGCTCATTTTATATTGTATGGGACATATATCCAGTACCAGAAAAATTGGATTCTTTATCAAACCTTTAATTTGAATCTTACCTCAACTATCGAAACTAATTAAAGAAATTTGCAGTAAGAACATTTTTAATATACACTATTTTAAACAAATTAATGTATTTTTGTACGATAAGGTTTTAATTTATGTAGCAGTTACCGTTAACCATCGTTATCGAATGTCTATATTTCACTTATTTCCAGAAACCACCCAGGGAAATGACTCCATTTATGAACGTATACAATATAAAGTTTTCGTTATCTAGATTTAAATTTCGAACTCGATTTCTTTTAAAATTAAGACTTGTTTTTCTCTGCTGGTAGATAAAAATAAAAATTCTATCGATGGAAAAACATGTTTGAAATTGCTTTAATGTTTGTGACAACCAACGTACATTGCGTTGCTATTTATACGTGATGGCATCCATATTGATTTTTTTTATAGGCGATGAGTGTTTTACTTATATATCTGTGACTGGCATATCATTATTATCTTTTCAGGGTTGAGGTATTTGGAATTTTATTTTTTTAGCACAATTAATTCCATAAAATATACTGTAGGTATACTTCAACCTCTATGTCAAAGAAATATTATTCAGAGATATACAATGAGGACGTAGACATTTAATGTGTGTACGTCATTATCGGTCATATTGTTTATTAATTCTATATTATTAGATTTTTATTTATTAAATTAGTTTTATATATTTAATGTTAAATATTATACACAAATAATCACATAAATATTTTAGTAAATTTTATTTATTTGCAACATATATTGAATTTTGAATACTAGCTCCAATGTTGCAAGAGACTTGAAATCTTATCTCCAGAGTAGAGTTCTAAATTTCTATACCTAATACTTAAACATATTAATATATTAAACATATAGAAAAAAGTTTTTTAATGAAAATAACCTTTAATTTAAATGATTAATTAATTTCAATTATTTGTCTCACAAAATAACCACAAAATAAAATAAACACCAGATTTTTTTAATTTAGGTAATTTTGTTTTTACATTTAACAATTTTGTACCACTATTATTTTGTGTTTTAAATGATATTAATGCTGATGTTGCCGAAGATATTATATTCAACGAACATTTAAGAGCATATAGATTAAAACAACCTGATAAGTCAAATTATGCAAACCACCTACTTGAACATCCACTATTACACACTAATGACATCCAAATACTACACACTTGTGATACTAAATAAAATTTAGATTTCCTTGAAGAACTTGAAATAAAAAGACATCTAGCAAATCCACAATTTAAAGTTGTTAATGAACAAATAAATCTGGGAAGTTCTACACTTTTAAGGTATTTGCTTTGATTGAGTCTTCATTTTATACATAGATAAGACGTACCTAATTGTAACACAAATATATTTAGTTATTGTAAAGATCAGCATGATATAGTTTTTTCCTGGTTTTTCTATATCATTGCACAGTTATACTGATCTTAGAGGGAAGTACATCCAGGATAATCCCTTAGGGCTCATAACATCTAGGCTTTAATATTGTTATGTCTTATTACTTCCATACTTGGTCTAGCTACAAACAAACAAAATGTAACTTCAATATGTTAATCTGACGATGCTAAGTCTAGCAAAACGGCCGTCATTAAGTTTAAAAAAGCAATTTTTTAAATAAATATTGGTTAGTTTTGTTAAAACGAAGAGTTTTTTATTATTCTTAATAAGATGGACTTCCAAAAAGTAAGGGTTAGTACAATCAATTTAATTTTATTTATAGCTCTTATCTTATGAATATTATTATATATTCTAGCTTTCGTTTTTACTGTGAGGTATCTGTTTTTCCAGATTCTATTGTTGAGACATCCTGCTGCTCTGTTTACTTGTTTTTGTATATCATCTTCCACATTTCTGTACCTTGGCAGTTTAATTCCCAAGTATTCCGTATACTTCACTTCTGTTATTTACGACCAGGTAACATCGTCTCGGTTAAGCTAATATCACTATCGATTTAGTTTTTTCTGTTGAAATCACCGTATAGTTTACGAGGGTTGCCTTTTATATTTCGGGATTTGAGAAAAACAAATATTAATCATCGAAAAATATTCTTCATGAAGATTTATACTTTTTTGCATGCGTTTAAACAAATTGTCGAAGCACTTTTGCAGTAAACGCTTCTTCAGGTGTCGAAAAACGTTGACCCCTCAGTTTGTTTTTTACGAACGGGAATAAAAAGAAGTCTTTCGGTGCCAAATCAGGACTATACGGCGGATGACTCATCAAATCGATGTTTTGGGTGCTCAAAAATGCATGCCGATGTGTGTAAGCTCGCATTGTCGTGGTGAAGAGTGATCCGTCTTCGGTGGTTTGTTTTCCTGATTTCTTGGAAGACAACTGCCAAACAAATGGTTGTATATCACTCAGAATTAACTGTTCTGCGTTGTTCTAGTGGTATGGTTGAAACATGTCCAGTTTTTCCGAAAAAACAGGCGACCATTTGCTTGGAAGTGCTTCGTGCGCGAACAACTTTTATTGGATTGGGCTTAACACCCATACATTCGACTCGTTTACTTTCGGGCTCATACGCGTAAATCCATAATTCATCCTCTGTCACGATGTCATAGACGTGTTTCGAAGCACCTCGATCTAATTTTTGGTACATTTATTTCGACCAATCGACACGAGCCTTTTTTGAGCGATTGACAACTTTTGGGTGATCCAACGCGTACAAATTTTTTTACCGTCAAATATTAATACAATATTGAATGTATGCTGGTCCCACTAATGCCTAAGGTTGTTTCAATCTCACAATAGGTCACATGACGATCTTGCAATATCAGTTCGCGTACAGCATCAATGGTTTTCGGACCAACAACTGATATTGGACGAACTGCAAGAAATTCGTCTTGGAGTGAACTACGGCCACAATTGAATTAACCATACCATCGATAAACACTGGTCCTTGATGGAGCTTCATTGGCAAATATTGAATTAAGTTCAACCATGCACTGTTGCTGAGTTAATCCACGTCAAAAGTTGTAAAAAATAATCGCACGAAAATGCTCTTCGAATTCTTTAGATAATCTTTTGGTCATCTACGCCGTAGATGTATATAATAACAAAAACCAACCTAAAACTAGCAGTTTAAGGTGTTTTCTACTAACCCACCTTCTATCTGAAGAAATACAATACAGCTATAGAACTTTTAATCCGATCATGTAGGTATTTTGAGTGAAAATGACTAACCAGTGTCGTAGATTATATGATTAAAACATTATAAATAAATAAATAAATTAATATTCTTAAATTGTAGGTACTGTAACCTCCGCCTATGATTTTACGACTTTTACGACGGTTTTATGACTTGGATGCACATTTTGTACTATCGACAATTTATAAACGGACTATAATTTGTTTGTTTTTTCTTAATTTCATAATTTTATCACACGTAAATGTAAATCATTGTATCTAAGAATACATTTTCTTACTGAAGGATGAGGCGGTATGGCTTTGTGACTTAGGTCAACGGCAAATAAAAACACTTACGATTGACAGTTGACATTGACACTTCAGTACCGCTGAACTCGCGCGCGTTTGAAGCATTCGAATCAGAGCAGTTTGTTTATTGTAAGCATTACATCAAAATATTGAGTTGACTTAGAATTGCTATTTTATTTGTTTTTGCCTAATTTTGTTAGTTACTACAGGGTTGTGAGTGAGTTGTTGTGGCCTATCTATCTTTCTCAAAGAGTAATGGATTCTGATAGCAGCGATGTACATGATAGTGAGACATGATAGTGCGCGGAGTCATAGGTCAGAAACTCCGCCACGAAAAGCTAGATAAAGGCACTATGATCAAAAATATATCGTCATGGGAAAAGAAAAGGAATATGCAGGTTGGCTACAAGGGAGTCTCTGATCTTATATTGTCAATACTAGGAGATTTTTTCGGTTTCAGTTTTTTTATAATTTTTTATTATTTCTAAATAGACCCAATCATTCTTTATCTCAAAAATACTCTTAGGCTTCTCTTAGAAATTAAAAATCTACTAATTCACAACAGTATTTACATAATATAATAGTATATTAAACAACGCATTTCATATGGAATTCTGTTATGACACCAGTTCAAGTTTAAAAAACGAATCGCGAAGTGATGAGTTTTTTAAAGAACGAGTGTCACAACAGCCATATGAAATAAGTTGTTTATAATATTTTTTATATTTTGCCCTTTTTACCATTTTTTAAATTAATTTTTTATTTACGAAAATTTTTATTTTAAAAAGTATGTCGGCAGCACTGTGTAATTTATAAAATTTGACAGTTGTGACATTTAAATTATCAAATGTTAATGTTTTAAAATATTTTAAAATGAATAATATACCAATAATAATATTTTATATAAGTAAAAGATGATATTCATATTCACAAATACTTTTTTAAAGAACAATATAAAATTAATAAATTGCTATTAACCCACAAATGTCATTGTCAATAGTCTTGTCATTAGATACTTCAATAATGTCGCCAACCATTTAAAACAAAAATTTGCGTGCGTAAAAGTTACATTACGATACGCAAATGTGTTTTATAATGAAGATTTTTATAAGTGCAAAATATAAAAAATTCTTTTTAATATTTGCTATAGCAAATTTGAGATGTTTTTGTAATGTAATAATGAATAGCAAACAATTAAAAATATAGAACACTTTAAGTATTGTTTTATAAACCAACAGGTTATGTTTACCATTTTACCCACGCCCGAAGTATGAATAGCGGCTTGTTTTGTCAAAAGCGATTTAAATGCGTCTACCAATAGTGCCACAAAGTATCAGAAATACGGCGATACAGTTGTTATTATTAAGCTTCTCATATTAAAGAATAACAATAGGGAAGAAGTATAAAATTAATGAAGTTTAGAGACTGGCTTTTGATATTCAAATCACGTGTATCGACACGTGAAGCAGTTTGCTAGGTCTTCGTTTGGAGTGGTAAAAGGGCAACAGGTATTGAATTTTAAAGAAAAACATCTTTTGAATTGAAATGTTGTAACTATACGTTTAAGTTATAATTGCTACTCTAAAGTTTCTCCTTCGTAAGATCTAGAAATCACTAGGTGACGTAATCATAAAAATTAGATAAGGAGGGCCTTTTGTGTTTTGGGCTAATCCCTAAGATTAGTTTTTTTAATTACAAAACTTAAAAATCTGAGAGCAATGAACAGAGATTATAGGTTTAAAATATATTTCTATTATTTAAAAACCTACTTTATGATATTGCAAGAAAGAATGCTTCGTCTGGCAAAATATTTAACTGAAAAATGTAAGAATATGAAATGAAAATGTTTGACATTTATTAAAATCTAAATTAGTAAAAAAAAAGTTTTTACTTGGCAACTGCTCATGTTTAGTTACGTGACATCACAGACACAAAGATAGTTATATGGTTACGGTTCGTATGCACCAACTATTTTTGATAAATTTTTTTAACTGCTGGATGAAACCTTAAGAAGACGATGAAGCAAGATTTTTCGGATATATCTTTGAATATGTTTTTATCTGTGACAAAATTAGGGTGGGATTTAATATTGTTTTGTCTTACTAGTAGTTACAATAAAATTACGACAAAGTAAAAATTGTGCGAGTTTTAAAGAAGCGGCGGAAATGAAGACAAAAGCCATATTAACAAAAGTTTATACTTTTGTTCATACTAACTACATCTAATAAAAATGTATTATAAAGTTGATCTAGTGAATTGTTATTTTACCAATATAATAATTAGGTACTTCTGGAAAACAATTCCATTATGATTCCATAAAAAAGATGTGACGTTAGAAAAACTTAAAATGAAAAATGTAGGTCAAAATGTAATCATAGTTATTTACGTTACAAGTCCGAGAAGTGGATCTGAAATTAGATGAAATTGTTGAGAAAACTGCTGAAGCGATAGGGCAAATTATTTCAGTAAAGTCTGCGAAAAGATATGAAAAAGAATATGCGCTGTTTTGCTAGTGACGTGAACGACACCATCTGAAGAGAAGTGCTGATAAAATTTTTTTTTAAATTTACAGTCAAAAACATTCAATTCATTATGGTCCAAATACTCGATGGTAAACAATGATTATGGTTAAAAAGAATGTCAACATATCAAGTTTCCCAAAGTTGATAGCTTTTTGAAAAAACAAAATGTAGACCATCAGCCAAACCAGTCGAAGATGCTGACAAAGGAACAAATTGTAAGCTTCATGAGGGACGCTCCAGATAAAGAATATCTATTACTCAAAGTGATAGCATTACTTGGAGTTGCTGGAGGCTGCCGAAGGGATGAGATCTATAATTTCGAAGTTAGTGATGTGAAGGATGCGGGTACTCAGCTAGTAGTTAAGATTAACCAGACAAAAACGTAGCTTTTACTGTGATGAGGTTCACTATTTGGATGTGCTTAGAAAATACACGGCAACACGTCTCCCTGAAAGCTCTTTTGGTGGGTTATAGGCAAGGAAAATGTCTGTCTCAAAGAGCTGGTATACATACTGTTGGCGGAGCACCTAAGAAAATAGCTGAGTTCTTAAAACTAGACCAACCAGAAAAGTATACAGGTCATTGCTTCAGGAGGACATCCTCAATGTTGTTGGCCAATGCTGGAGCTGACCTTAAAGTTCTAAACCAGCACGGTGGATGGAATAGTTCTTCAGTGGCAGAAAAGTATATAGAAGAATCGATTGAAGGCAAAAATAAGATTGCAAGAATAATCCAAAGAAGCGAAACTTTTGTTGAAGTGCTACATCACAGCCACACGTCTTCCGCGATTACAGAAAACACTGTAAATCCATTAACAACTTCATTAGTACATATTGCTGGCAACAGCAGTTGTACAATTAATGTCAATCTCCAAAAACTAGAATAAAAGCTTAGTTTATATTGATTCACGTATTATTTCAAACAACATTGGGAGCATTGAAGAGTACTGTAAAGTACAAGTATACTGTAAAATATGAAAAAAATACTATTTTTAAATGCTTGGAGCTTTGTGGGTTCAATAATCTATAAAATATGTATAATAATAAAATTTTTAAGTACATGAAATAAATATAATTTCCACACATACAAACAGTACTGGAGTAAAAATTTTTATCTATAAAAAATTAAATAAATATTCTAGCCACGTTTTCTCTTAAGATAATGGCGGTACAAGTTAAAACATTTAACAAAAATAATAACGAAAGCAATAAAATTATTAAAAAACTTTTTCTCTAGCATCTCTGGTAATATTTCATAAAAATATATGACAAAATAAAATATGACAATTGTACTTCTATTACGCAAACAAAAAACTGAAATTTAATCCTGCAGCGTGCGAAATTTTAAACTAGAGAGGATTAATTTTCCTATTTCAACATTTTGTTTTCATCTCTGTTAATCTGATTTCGTTGTTATGTAAGAGCGAGAGAAAAGCATTCGAATGCAAAAACAAACAAGACCGCAAAACTGTACAATATTCCAACGAACAGCTAGTGGATTTTCATGGAAAACCACGTGACTCTTGCGACGTCCACGAATCCCACGTGACTCGAGTTAATTATCAGTTCTCTGCAGACGTGGAAATGAAACGGACGGATGCCGATAGTAAATAATCCTACATCTATAGAGAACACGAACTAATTACCTACATAGGAGACTCAAACGACTGACTATAACAAAAAATTAATTAACATACTTATCATAAAAGTGATATAATCCAAATGAAATTGTATTTTTTAATTACGTTAGATGGAATCAAAAAATAATACTTATTAGTCTATATAATTATCAATTTAAAGTAAAAAGATATTATTGTTCAAAGAGCAGAACTATATTTTTAAATCAGAAAAACATACCATGATATTTATTATAACGTTGCCATCTGCTAAAAGCTATAAATCCATAAAATAAGCTCAGCGGAGCACAAACACATTAGACATAAAAATTTTAAATCAATAATTAAAAATCTATTTTATATATATTTACATTGAGGGTTGGTTTATCAATTGCAAATTTTATCCGCTAGTTAAGTATCCCTCAGATAATATTAATTTTTTGATAAAGATCAAGTTTCTTATTTTTATTCTCTAGTTAATTAACTGACAGGTGAGAAATGTTGGAAATAGTGATCAATGTACAGTGTGAAAACCACATAATATTAAATTGATTGTACTAACCCTTACTTTTTGGAAGTCCATCTTATTAAGGATAATAAAAAACTCTTCGTTTTAACAAAACTTCCAATATTTATTTAAAAATTGCTTAATAGCGAAACGGCTGTCACTGAGTCTTTTAAAAAAGCAATTTTTAAATAAATATTGGAAGTTTTGTTAAAACGAAGAGTTTTTTATTATACTTATAATATTATTTGTAGGGTTATTTTGGGAATATTATAAAAAACGCTGGGACCCGTCAACTTTGAAATTCAAATGTGAGCTTTTTAAACATAAATTTAAATGTACAGGGTGATACACGCAAGTCTGGTATAGTCCATGATCTATATTTTTAATGAAACACCCTGTACTTTTTTATTATTTTAAAAGCTCCTTAACAATGCGATCTTAACGAACTATAATTGGGTTCACTCGCATATGTTGACTTTTTGGGTGATGCATTGTAGTAGGGTTTGCAAATTGTTGCTATTTACACTGATTTTTCCAAAGCTTTTGACAGGGTCAATCATAAACTCTTGTTACATAAACTTTGTTTGTATGGTGTGGTTGGTCCAGTTTTGAAATGGTTAGGTAGTTATCTATCGGAAAAATTGCAAGTGGTGAGGGTTTATCATTACTATTCTCATACTTTTCCAGTGAATTCTGGAGTTCCCCATGGGTCTCATCTGGATCCTTTATTATTTAACTTGTTTATTAATGACATAATGTATTGCTTTCAGGGTAGCAAAGCTCTTTTATTTGCTGACGACCTTAAATGTTTTAGAATAATTAATAGTGATGATGATGCCTTGATTTTGCAATCTGATTTGGATAGCCCATCAGATTGGTGTGCAAGAAGTGGTATGAATTTTAATGCATCCAAGTGTCATATTATGCGTTTTAATCGAATAAATCACCCAATAGCTTTTGATTACAGTATTAATAATGTCAGTTTAAATTGTTAGTACGTTTTCATGGAGTATTCAATTCATTTTGAATCCAATACCGATTTCTGTTTTCATGATAGGGTTCAAATCGCGATTCAAATCGATTTGAAATCGTTTTGAGATTTGACATTTTATCTGTCAATAGTGTCATGCGTTATATTATATCGCTTTCCATCGAACAACTTCAAAATATTTTCTTCCTGGAATATTTCCAGCAAGCACTTAACTTCTTCATATTTCCACACATTTCTAGAATTTGACGAGCATGACATATTAGAGGAACTTTCCATTATTAAAAATCTTTTACTAAACTTTCACGTGGATTGGTTTTAAGGTTATGTGGCCAGGACCGACAGTTGACGATAAATTTGACAGCGAATATTACAGAATGCGCATGTTTCAATACGATCTCGGTTTTCATGTCTATTTCGATTTTTCGATCTCGATACGATCCCAAAAAAGCAGTATCGACCTTGAAACTCATTACGGTTTCGATACCTGTTTTTATGAAGTTTTTAATACGGAAAGTGTATTCAATTCGATTTAGTATGTGTTTCGCAAATTAAAGACCTTGGTGTTACATTAGACTCCTCACTTACGTAAAAGTTTCAAATTACTACTGTTGTTCAGAAATTTATGAAGATGTTAGGCTTTCTAAAGAGAACCACTTGTGATTTTACTAACATCAGTGCTATTAAATCCCTTTATTGTTCTCTAGTCAGAACACACCTTGATTATTATTCTCTAGTATGGTCTCCGCATTGCATTACTTATAAATCTAAACTAGAATCAGTTCAGCACAATTTTTTAAGATACATTGCCTTTAAGATGCTTATTTTCCATCGTTATGATATTTTAGAGCTGTTATTAAACATCCCTACTCTAGAGATTCGCAGAAAGCAAATTATGCTTAAATGTTTTTCGGCTGCCAAATTTCCATCTACAAAAATAGGACCAATAATATGATCACCTATGATACCTACCTGCCCAACCGTCAACTTTTGAGAATACTGAGTATGATTCTCACGCATCCAATGAGGATTTTACTATTTTTCTCTGACCAATATTTACAATTTTTTCTGTTTACTTCCCCGTTCAATGTGAATGTTAATCCATCGGATAAAAGAATTGTACCAACAGCTATTTTATTTCTGTTTAATTTATTCATAATTCTTTCGCAGAAATCCATTCTACGATATGAATCGTCTTCTATTAGTCCTTGTACAAAAGTAATTTTAAATGGATGAAGTTTTTTTTATGGAAACACCTTAGGACAGTTGGCTGACACATTATTTTGACAAGAAATTTGATGTGAACTTGACGTTGGATTCTCCACGACACTCTACATAATATCCACTTTCACACCATCTTTAACGAAGTGCGGTTTTGTCTTTAATGGTTTGACATGTCCAAGTTCTCTGAGTTGTGCATGAATTTTTAGACAGTACATTTTGTAATATTAGGCAACTGAGACGTTTGCCACTTCTACATTTATCGCCGTAACCAATCTCAGTAAAATATTTCTTTATTACTTCGCAAGATGATGGTTGTTGATTAAGGATTGACAACTACGTTATTTAAATGTCAACACATCTATAATTGACAGACTTTATTTACCGATTTAGTTTAATTACATTGGCATAGTTATCTATAAAGTTTTTACCTATTCGTGACAAAAAATGTTAACAAAACCCAAAATATTGACACTTAGTAAAGAAATTTGAGGTCTGCATTCAGCTAATTAAAAACAAAACCATTATTTAAAATGCGAAACATTATTATTTTCACAATTATTTTTTCACATATTTCCATATTAATATATTATACATAAGAGGGTCTAGAATCTAAATTTAATTCAATACGTACTTGTTACAAAGGTTTGGGAAAACGTTAAAATTGATTTTACATCATTACATGGGTGTATTGTAAAATGCAGTTCAGTGCCATTACCTAAATTCCAAAAAGAGAAATATACGTTACACTTAAGCTTTGTGTGAAATTCGAAATCAAAGATTCAAAGGTATAGAGAGAAAACCAATGTGGGATTTCAGATATAAAAATTTCTCCACAAACCCGTAAAGTAAAATGAGCTTGTAACCAATATGTTTTTCATTTGACCGTATCCGTTTTCACATTAAGCTGCGAACATAGAGATGGGAGATAACCTAAATATCAAGACGACTGTTATGAAAACAAAAACTGTTTTTTCTGTTTAATAGCGTTTTCTTTTGAGACCAGAGCAACGCACTGAGTTCACACTGAGAGCGAGTTGTGTGTTCTATTGAAATGTCATTAGGGAGAGCAATCTGTCACACATGTTCTTTTGAATAGACTGCTCGCTCTCGATGTGACCTGAGGGCACCAAAAACTGCTCTGACTATTCGACTCGGGGCAATACCATGGTACAACAAATTTACAGGACAGGACAATACGAATAGGTTAGGTTCAAGCGTTTAACGCTTAGAACATAAAGTTTGTGCAGAATATATAAAACGCTTCTTTATTTTATTTTATTTTAGCACGCCTGTAATCTCATATTCATCAAAACAGCTCTATACTTTAAGTTCTCCTTCAACGTATAATCGCCTTCGGTAATTTCAGAAAAAAATTTCTAGTACTAATAATAACCAAAAAAGTGCACTATATCAAATGCATTCTTTTGAAATGTCAAAAACACACAGTTCGCCCTGAAAACGTCCGTTGCCAGTGCACAGTAAAAACTGGGGCAGTGCAAGAGCAATCTCAGTGCGCACTGAGGGCGCACTCAGATCACTTTCTACTTAACTCAAAAGAAAACGCTATAAGTATCAGATAGGGCAAGTCATTTTAAATAAACTTAAATTTACTTTATTAAAATATTTGTTTCGTAGTTAATAATTTAGTAAACCAGTGTGGATGGTCCATCTCTAGATATTTATTAATCAAAGAGATGGCCTTTATATCAGGTTCTAGGATAATTTTTCACTGTGTGCTAAAGGGTGATTTGATGAGATTTATTAATTAGCACGTATATTTTTGCTGTGATGTCAAAAGGATTTTGATTATACCATTGTAATATATCTTTTTTATTATTTAATTAATCATTACAGTTTTGTTTATCATTTAAAAATACATGGATGATGAATCATAGCTAAAAATACAAAATAGTTACTAGCGATACCCGTGCAAATAATCCGCACTAAATAAGTACTATAATAATAATTATCAATGTTTGTGAACATCTTAGAACAAAAAGAAAAAGAAAAGAGTCTGTCATATATTAACTTTAAGGAAAATTTGTGACAAAAATCGGCCATCTTGTATGACACAATATTTATGGTTAGGTTAGGTTAGGTTAGGTTAGGTTAGGCTAGGTTAGGTTAGGCTAGGTTAGGTTAGGTTAGGCTAGGTTAGGTTAGGTTAGGTTAGGTTAGGTTAGGTTAGGTTAGGTTAGGTTAGGTTAGGTTAGGTTAGGTTAGGTTAGGTTAGGTTAGGTTAGGTTAGGTTAGGTTAGGTTAGGTTAGGTTAGGTTAGGTTAGGTTAGGTTAGGTTAGGTTAGGTTAGGTTAGGTTAGGTTAGGTTAGGTTAGGTTAGGTTAGGTTAGGTTAGGTTAGGTTAGGTTAGGTTAGGTTAGGTTAGGTTAGGTTAGGTTAGGTTAGGTTAGGTTAGGTTAGGTTAGGTTAGGTTAGGTTAGGTTAGGTTAGGTTAGGTACAGTATACACTCAACGCAACATATGATTATAAATGTCAAAAATGAGCGCATAGAGGTATCATTTGGTCCTTATAAACTCAATAGTTATTTACATTACAAGTCCGGGAAGTGACTCATTACTGAACGAGATAGATGTTTATGAACGAGGCGACGAAGTAGCCGAGTCAAGAATAATCACTTCACGGACGTGTATCGTACTAAATTTTTTTCATACTGCCTTTGGTTTTAAACATTAACATGGTTGACATATTGAATTTTTCTGCACAAACTAAATATCTGCGCTGTTTTGCAACTGGCGTGAACAACACAATTTGAAAAGTAGTGCTGATGAAAATGTGATGTTGGCTTACTTTTTGGATGTGGTAAGAACCGTTTTTTGAAGAATATTCTTTTCAACAGTAAATTTTCAGTCAAAAACATTCAACCCTTCTTCATTATGGTCCAAATTACTCGATGGTAAAATCAATGATTATGGTTAATGAGAATGTCAACATATCGAGTTTCCCAAAGTTAATAGCTTTTTGAAAAAACAAAATGAAGAACATCAGCCAAACCAGTCGAAGGTGCTGATAAAGGCACAAATTAAAAGCTTCATGAGGGACGCTCCAGATAAAGAATATCTATTACTCAAAGTGATAGCATTACTTGGAGTTGTAGGAGGTTGCCGAAGAGAAGAGATCTATAATTTAGAAGTTAGTGATGTGGAGGTTACGGGTACTTAGCTAGTAGTTAAGATTAACCAGACAAAAACGCATATTCGATAAGCTTTCACTGTGATTAACAGTGATAAGTTTCACTATTTGGATGTGTTTACATGAATTTACAGCAACACGTACCCTGAACGCTCTTTTGGTGGGTTATAGGAAAATGTCTGTCTCAAACAGCTGATATACATACTGTTGGCGGAGCACCTAAGAAAATAGCTGAATTTTTAAAACTAAAACAATCAGAAAAGTATACAGGTTATTGCTTCAGGAGGACATCCTCAATGTTGTTGGCCAATGCTTGAGCTGACCTTAAACTTCTAAAACAGCACGGTGGATGGAAGAGTTCTTCAGTTGCAAAAAAGTGTATAGAAGAATCGATTGAAGGCAAAAAAAAGATTGCAAGAACGATCCAAAGGGGCGAAACTTTTGTTGAAGTGCTACATCACAGCCACACGTCTTCAGCGATTACAGAAAACACTGTAAATCCATCAACAACTCCATTAATACATATTGCTGGCAACAGCAGTTGTACAATTAATGTCAATCTTAATTCTAAATTCATTAGTAGTCTATACTTGGATAGCAATTTATTTGATCCCAAAAATTTTCTTTAATATCTTTCTTTCGAACACTCCTAGATTTTTCTTCTCTTATTTTAAGGCAAATTGTTTTACTTCCATATCTAACTATTGGTTAAATGGATGCTTTGTTTATTTTTATCTTGGTGTTTTTACTTATATTTTTTGATTAGGAAATAATAACAAATAATTGAAAAAAGCTGCATGCAGACGTTCTAGAATTACTTCACTTCTGTCGTTTACTGCATGATTTTTTATTATAAATCATGTTCTTTGATTTGTTCTCTTTTATTTTCAGACGTCTTTTACCTATTCTCTATCTGTAGAGATTTGATCATAATTGTTTCATTGTACCCAAGATCTCTAATTACTCCTTTAACTATGGAGAAACTAATAGATTATTACATAAGAAGCAAAATCGTGAGACCTTAAAGAACTTAAAATAAAAAGACATCTAGCAGATCCACAATTTAAAGTTGTTAATGAACAAATCAATCTTGGAAGTTCTCCTCTATTAAACTGTTTACTTTGATTGAGTTTACATTTTATACATAGATAAGACGTAATTGTAAAACACAAATATATTGAGTTGTAAAGATTAACATGATATAGTTTTTTCCTGGTTTTTCTTGCAGATTTAAAAAAGACAGTTTGCCTAACAAATAGACAAATTTAGTATAAATGGATAAGGAAGACTGGTGGCTAAATAGCGCTTTTATTGACATAGTGGGTGCTTTTGAGTACACCTCGATTCCATCAATTAAAAGAACACTGGAAAAGATAACACAGAGGGTCATACTCAGAAGAATCGGTGACCATGGCACAGTAAAAAGGTGTCCTCAAGGAGGAGTACTATCGCCCCCGCTGTGGTCTTTGGTCATCGACGACCTTCTATCAAAAAGAATGACTTTGGTTTTACGAGTCAAGCTTATGCAGATGACTTAATCGTCACCAAAAGAGGGCAGACATAATAAAGCAATCATAAGTTTAATGCAAATTGCCCATAGAGACATAGCGCCAGAAGGAAGTACCTGTACCATTAGTAAAAAATCTTGGTGGAGAATTGAGCTTGCCTCAGAGCATTTGAAAAAACTTGAGGCTTGAAACTGAAAATAATTTTTTGCTCGTATTAACTGATTATCAGGCCCGTGGTCACCTAGGCTTCACTTGTGTGATGGCTAAAAATTCAATAATTAACGGGATGTGCTAAGTTGCAGGAAGTTCAACGGATGGCTTATCCTCGCAGTAAATAGCTTAAGAAAAACGAAAAAACTGTTTGAAAGAGAACAGCATCGGTAGTAGGTACATTTATTTATTTGTAAAAAGCAATACTGTATAAGTAGACTATAATATAATTATAAAGAAACATTTATTTGTATTTATTAATGTAAATTGATTTGGATTGTACTTAATATATTATGTTAAAGCTCGAAATGTAAGTTATCTTCATTTGAGGAGGATTTGTAGGCTCGTGACTCGAAACACCCTTCGAATAATTCATTTTCATAAGCACAAATCAACTGGTAAATCATCATGGTTGACAAACAATAAAGTTATATTAGCCTTGTCGTTGAGGTCCTTTCGAAATCGTATTATTTATCAACGATATCCTCCTCACAGGATTGTATATCTCGTATAAACGATTTAGATGATTTCCTATTCGTGAGTTGTCCATAAAAACCTTGAAAATGACGATATTTTTAGGATTTATAGATGTTCATAAAGAAGCGTTATTTTAGAAAGCAGGATCAAATTATTTTTATGCGATCTTAAGTAGAAAAAGAGAAAAATAGGATGTAAAAAGGGAAATAACAACAAAGAAACTTATTTGTTGCGCCATATGTTAGAAAGAGCCTTTTGTTGCGGTATAACGTTTTTAGTTGAATTTTTACCGTTTTTCACATTCACACACATGTTTTTGTCTTTATGTTACTTTTTAAAAGTTGTAATAGAAACTTTTGCTTTCCTTATTAAAAGTATAGCTAGAACAATACCCTAATAATTTCCTCGTTTTTTTTAGAAATTATTTTCACGCTTCGCTCAATATCACAACTTTTATTAGTAACACTAACTACTAACCCTTACTTTTTGGAAGTCCATCTTATTAAGGATAATAAAAAACTCTTCGTTTTAACAAAACTTCCAATATTTATTTAAAAATTGCTTTTTTAAAAGACTCAATGACAGCCGTTTCGCTATTAAGCATCGTCAGATTGACATTTAAGTTACATTTTGTTTGTTTGTAGCTAGGTACCTGATGTTTAGGTAGTATTAAGGCTAGACCAAGTATGGAAGTAATAAGACATAACAATATTAAAGCCTAGATGTTATTAGCCCTAAGGGATTATCCTGGATGTATTTCCCTCTAAGATCAGTATAACTGTGCAATGATATAGAAAAACCAGGAAAAAACTATATCATGCTGATCTTTACAATAACTTAATATATTTGTGTTACAATTACGTCTTATCTATGTATAAAATGAAGACTCAATCAAAGCAAACACTTTAAAAGTGGAGAACTTCCCAGATTTATTTGTTTATTAACAACTTTAAATTGTGGATCTGCTAGATGTCTTTTTATTTCAAGTTCTTCAAGGAAATCTAAATTTTGTTTTTTATTACAAATGTGTAGTATTTGGATGTCATTGGTGTGAAAGAGTGAGGTTGGATGTTCAAGTAGGTGTTTTGCATAATTTGACTTATCTGGTTGTTTTTTGAAGTAAGATTTAACGAACATTTAAGAGCATATAGATTAAAACAACCAGATAAGTCAAATTATGCAAAACACCTACTTGAACATCCAACCTCACTCTTTCACACCAATGACATCCAAATACTACACATTTGTAATAAAAAACAAAATTTAGATTTCCTTGAAGAACTTGAAAAAAAAAGACATCTAGCAGATCCACAATTTAAAGTTGTTAATGAACAAATAAATCTGGGAAGTTCTCCACTTTTAAAGTGTTTGCTTTGATTGAGTCTTCATTTTATACATAGATAAGACGTAATTGTAACACAAATATATTAAGTTATTGTAAAGATCAGCATGATATAGTTTTTTCTGGTTTTTCTATATCATTGCACAGTTATACTGATCTTAGAGGGAAATACATCCAGGATGATCCCTTAGGGCTAATAACATCTAGGCTTTAATATTGTTATGTCTTATTACTTCCATACTTGGTCTAGCCTTAATACTACCTAAACATCAGGTACCTAGCTACAAACAAACAAAATGTAACTTAAATGTCAATCTGACGATGCTTAATAGCGAAACGGCTGTCATTGAGTCTTTTAAAAAAGCAATTTTTAAATAAATATTGGAAGTTTTGTTAAAACGAAGCGTTTTTTATTATCCTTTATATCATTTTTAATCAAAATATTTTTTATATTCCTTTTAAAAAGACAAAATGAACAAAGAAATAAATATAGTTCTTTTCAGATAAAGTATCCACCTTTAATAACTTTTGTAATACTGGTATTTAGAAAAAATCCAAAAACATGTCAATTTATGTTGAAAGGGGCAAGCATTATGGCTTATTTAAACTTACTGAAAAACCACCCCGTCACCCCTAGCAGCAGCACTTTTTTTTTTTTTAAATTACTTCTCATATTTTTTATGTAAAATTTGAATACTCCTCTTTGAACTGATTTCAAAAATGTATAATACTTGTAGGTTAGTTTATGAGATACACAATTTTTCTTTTAATAGCAAAAAATTTTACTTATTTTTTACTTTCACCTTATTTGCCTATAATAAAATGGGTTGTACAACAGTTCAAATTTTTTATTCCTTTTAACTGTGCTAACTATTTCAAAAATCCAAAAAACAAAAAACCCTACTTTTTATGAAAGTTTGACATTGTCAACTAGAATTTATAGTCACTATTGATGATGTACTTTGATACATTATTTATTTTGTTTCGCTAAAATGATTTACTCTTTGTAAGAAAGAATTGAAATTGTAGGTTTATACTAGCAAAATAATATTTGTGGTTAGGTTAGGTTAGGTTAGGTTAGGTTAGGTTAGGTTAGGTTAGGTTAGGTTAGGTTAGGTTAGGTTAGGTTAGGTTAGGTTAGGGTGGGTTAGGTTAGGTTAGGTTAGGTTAGGGTAGGTTAGGTTAGGTTGGGTTAGGTTAGGTTAGGTTAGGTTAGGTTAGGTTAGGTTAGGTTAGGTTAGGTTAGGTTAGGTTAGGTTAGGTTAGGTTAGGTTAGGTTAGGTTAGGTTAGGTTAGGTAGACTGGATTAAGGCATCCAGTCTACCCGTATGCCTTGATAGACTGGATGATGAGCAGCAGAGCGACGTGGGACAGGAGTTTCACGTTCATCACGCAAGTAATGAAAAAAGGAGGAGGAGGAAAAAGAATTCCAGGAAGAAGAGAGGCGAGCGCAGATATGAAGACAGCTACCAAACCTCCACGATATGTCTAAACAGATGGTTCCGCCCCACACTACCCGATTGAAGGTGGTCGGGTGCCAAAAAAAAAAAAAAAAAAAAAAAAAGTTAGGGTAGGTTAGGTTAGGTTAGGTTAGGTTAGGTTAGGTTAGGTTAGGTTAGGTTAGGTTAGGTTAGGTTAGGTTAGGTTAGGTTAGGTTAGGTTAGGTTAGGTTAGGTTAGGTTAGGTTAGGTGAGGCTAGGCCACCTAGGTCACGGGATTTAAAACCCCTAGACTTCTTTTATGGGGGTATTTAAAAACAAAAGTTTATGCTACCCAACCAGAATCTCTGGATGATTTACGACAGAGTATAGAAAATGAATGTCGACAATTACTTCCAGCAATGTCAGAGAGGCATATCAAAATAGATAAGGTATACCATTGTATGGAAGTGAATGGTACTCCTTTTGGACACTTATTGTAACTACATAATGTGATTGGCAAGTGGTTATATTACTATTATTTTGTTGTGGAGAATGTATTTCGTGCTGCTATTCTAATTTTGCAAGGATTATTTTCTGATTAAACTTTTGTTATCAAAAGCGGATTTTGGGTTTCCGAGAATTATTTTTTTTGTGATTTGTTTCCGCTATTTAATTTTTAAGTTGTTTTTATTATAAATTAATTTATGTTGTATGATATTGATGAATGTAGTTTTAGATCATTCTTTTGTGTATCTGCATGGCAAACAAGCTCTTCGTGTGCTTAGCAAGTATTTATTTTTTCGTAATAATTTTTATAGAATGCAATTTATATACTATTATTGTAAGTTTGTAAAAATTATTTTCGAATAAATTATTATTATATTAATATTATATATTTGGTTTTTCGTAGCCAAACCTGTCTTGACGAGGTACAGGAAGACTTCTTTGGCCATCCCAGATTGGTTAAACGAAGTACTTCCTTTCTGAAGAGAGCTCTGAGTATCGTCAGTTTTACAGTTGCCTTGCATAGCCACCTTTGAAGTCAGGAATACTGAGTTTAGGAATTTGGTGGCAGCTTAGCTGTCAGTTAAGATAGATATTTCATTGGATTCAAATCCAGTTTGAAGCATCTTGTGCCCGAATGACGGACGGAAGGTGGACAAAGAGACTGCTGGAGTTGAGACCTCGAGCAGATACACGAGGTAGAGAAAGACCTACGACTCGCTCGACAGAGGATATAAAGACCATCACGAAAAACTGGATACCGACGACCCGCGGCAAAGATAGAACAGAAGGGCTATTTGATGTTGATGATAAACCCTTTGGGTTAATAATATCTTGGATTTAATATTGTTATCTCTTAATAATCAAAATCAAACAGTTATTAAAACAAAAACTTTTACTATTAATAAGCAAGCTTTTCTCTATATAGATTTATGTGTTAATTAAAATTTCATGTTAACAAGAGAATTAACTACAAAGGGGGGCATTCCAATAAGAAATAATTCCATATTAATAACGCTATATCGATTAGATACAAACATGGTGGCCGGTCGAAATGTTCTAGTTAGTTAATTGGAGGCCAGTTGCTGACATATTTCACAAGGTTTATTAAAGGACGCGTTATGGAAGGATAATAACCAATGAAAACGGATCCTAGAGGGTTGTGCATGTTAAATCAGTTTTAGGTAACTTGTAAATGTGTATATTACATCTAGAAATACGACATTTTTTTAGTTTGTATTATATAGTTTTTTTTTGTTGGGTAATAAGAAATTTTAAATGAAAATCATTAAAAACGAATTAACCAAACTTAAAAATCTATTAACTATTTTAAGATTTTTACAATTTCTCAAATTATGAGCATTAATCATATAAATATGGACTAATCCTTACTTCATCGAATTATTGGAGCGTTCCTGTACCACCAAAAACGACAATGTGGATAATATAATAAAGTCCAATAAAGGATATGTTGACAGTTCAGATTATATTATCCTTTGTTATATACAGTAAATCCTAAAGCGTTAAGAAATATATTAATATATCAACACATACACACAATATAATGGTATTAAAGTAATTAATTTTCAAAATGGTTTTTCATCTGGATTATGAAAATGTTTAATAAGTTAAATATTATTTAAGACCAGTCTTGCCTTTATCCATAGGTGCAGTTATAGTATTATTTAAAGAACAGATCTCTTAGAATTAAATATGAATAAGACGAAACTCTAAATCTATAATTAATATTTTGCTTAAGATGAATTAGCAGGAATTTTAAAAAGACAGTGTATTTTTCAGATGTAAGTACAATGGATCTCAAACCGAAGCAACATAATTATTTCCAAAAAATACCAACATTTACTTGGATGGAACAAATAATGACGTTAACGTGCGTTATTTTCTCCATTAACTGATTTAGATACCTTTCTGAGAAATATTCTACATTGTATTACTTGTCAATTTAAGTTAGAAAACTCCCTAACTAAGGGGGTGGTTATGATGCTTTCGTAGTAGTGCTATAAATGGAGTTTCCCAAGGTATAACTCCATTTTGGAAGCATTGGAAAGAAGAGACGTAGTTCCAAGTCTTCAAGCTAAGAATGACAGCGAAATCCCCACCCAAGAAACACAGACCAGTTATATATTAGTTGCAGTAATGTATATATAACTTTGTTTAAAACTGGCTAACTTATGTATAAACGTGGTAAATCACTACAGCACTACGTTTAAAACCACCAATTTGGGGAAAAATTTGTAATTGTTAAAAACGATGTATAAGTGTATATACAACTATATACTATAGTCTAATATAACTGTCGGGTTATTTCTACTACGATAATGATTATGACGGCAATAAAACCTTATGTCCAGACCTTTTAATATAACAATTTTTTGTAATATATTTTTTATTATAAATAATATTATATAAAAACAAAAAAGAACAACATTGGAATAAAATGTTTAAAGAACTTATACTTTTAATAATGCATAGGTACCGCATACTAAAAATAGGAATTATAACCTTTTGCATACACAGATTTAGAAAGCCATTAACTTTTTACTGTAAATGTGTTGATTCTACCTAATGAAAAAGTGATACCCCACATAATTAAAGCATATTAAGAAAAAAAATAATTAATAATTAAAATATTCATATTTTGATTTCACTTTAATTAATCTTCAAATGAAAAAAAAACACATTTTGCAACAATTTCAATATGATTTGAACATGTCTTTACTATAAATAAGGATACTGTAACCCAAAGTATAATTTTGTGTAACAATGGCGGACATCATTTTATTGGCTAAATCTGTAGAAGGCATCCATATTGTCTTAAAATGTTAAGTTGCAATACCCTACAAAATATGCTATAGCAACTACTAAAGTAGACATATACGAAAATTGAAATTACAAATTATAGGAGATGGCGTAATACTTTCTGTAATTATACAATTGTTAGAATTATACAGTTATTAAAAGGTTGCAAAATACTACAATATAACCCATTTAAGGATGATGTATTTAATGGTCTTATTTCAGTTGTAATGACAATATTAAAACTTTTTAATTGTCACTCAGGAGTGCGTTCACAAATCGCTACATTGTACACATTTCTCACATTCCTATGCCAAAGTGCGTTCCAAAACCGAAATATTGTTACCGTGGGAAAAATGTCCGCGCGTTCCAAAATGTGTTTTGACGTTTCCAAAGGAGTACATTTCGTACCGTGCTTTAGACTGCGGTAATATTTTACCGAGCTTGCGCAGTTCAAAGTCTGTCAATAGTACACACAGAACAAATACTTATTTTTAAACTTTTTTGTTGTGTAGTGTGCTTGTGGGTAACCAGTAACCATCAGTTATAATATATAGATTACAATTCATGTTATTCAAAAGAAAACCAATACAAATAAAAAAGCTAAGTTATGTATAATTTTTTTAACCGGAACAAGTGACATATGATATCTTAAAAGGTCGTTCCAAAACAGATGTACACTGTAGTATTTTTCGTCTCCAACCAAATGTCAGTTTTATCACATTACATTGTAAAGAAGTACTTTTCCATTTTATTTGTGAACGCACCCCAGGAACGCAGCTATTGAAATGTCAGTCACTCATAACCTTAAAATAAAATAAACAAATTGATAGGTTAGGTACTTGGTATAACAAATAACTGTATATGTAATCTGTTGTAAAAACTGTCGAGGATGGAAATCCCATAATCTTAAATTATCACGGAAAGAGCTTTCGCTCAATTTTTCATCACACTTTTTTGTTTCTTCAAAATCTTGAAAAATCTCATCATCGCTCTCGACATCATCGATGATGGTGCTCTTTTCTGAAGCTAAAAGAAATTGACTTATTGCACCATTAGGATCGGGTGGCTGACTGCATGAGGATTGATGCACTGTTGAGAAGGAATTTAAATCAGATTTATTGATATCATTTACTAACTGCTGCTGAGGCTGATGCACCAATGATGCAGCTGAGTGGGTTTTTAAAACAATGTTTTGTGTTTTAACTGGTTGGTTAACATAATTTTTTAACTGCCTACATAACTGAAACCTATCTATATTTGTAAGGATTTTTGTTCTTATTTATTTCCAATTTTTTGGACATAATATTAAATCATATAGTTATATTAAGTATAAAACAAACTTTAAAAAAAATGTAAACTTAACCACAAAAGCAACAACACAATTTTTACCATATAAAACTCTATTGAATAAAGCAAACAGTTGACTCTTTCACGACAGTCATAATTGGTACAATTATTATATATAATTTATAAAAATTATATAGTTTAACAACCAACATAATTAAAGTCTAAAAGTAGTCTTATAGTCATCACTAAATCGTAAAATTATAACAGTTTTAAATTTCAAACATATAACCTTATTAAGACGTGTTTAGGACTAATTATAAATGTATTACATTTATGCATTATATAAAATGGTTTTTAAAACTAAATAAAGTTTTAAAAGACACTCTAGTTATTAGTTTTAATAAGTTACTTATGTATAAGTCTTGACAACGTTTTTTAAAGTTTTAATATCTTTCTTGTAACTTTGTGTTTGTTGGGCACAGGCCATGTGCTTGCGCTGCCCACATACAGATGAGTAGGGTAAAAGGTTGGAGGCGGAGATACTTGCTCGATTAAGAGTGAGTAACCGTATATGCTCTGTGGAGAAACTGAAATAAAACTTCTTTAGAAAAGGGACAAATTTGGGTGTTCTCAATGGACAATCTTTTGAGGAGCTCAAAAAACAAGACTACTGTGGCCTGGGGAAAATTAAATTCCGGACCAAAGAGGTGGGTTAGTCTAAAAGGAAGGAAGAGGATGGTAACTAAAGGTTTAATTGCCAAAGTCTCTGGGATTACCCTGACCCAGTGGACCGTAGGGTCAAGCCGGTTCCCATGTTCCCAAAACCTAAAGGAACCGGCAAAGGCTCCAAATAAGAAGCCCCCACTTAAAGGCCTCTATGAAAGGGGTAGAGGTAACGGAGGCGCAATTTGACGAAGGCCAATATTTAGCCCTGTTGCAGCAACCTTGGCTAAATAAAAGACATGTTGCGGGCCTCAAACTACAACCACAAGGGTTTAGGGACATAGTGCCCTTCTCACGGAAGAAAAAACTATACCTGATAGTGGGATGGATGCCAATGGTCATCACTTAAGCACAAACATTAACAAAAAGGTTACAATTCAATTTAAGTAAAGGATTATAGCTTAATATAGGCAACAAACCTGCCACACTCAAAGAAGTCCTAGACGTGACACTTTGTGATATAAAAACTTATAATATGATAAATAATTGGTATGTATCATAGTAACCTTCTTGTTTGGATCACAGCAAATTAGGTTTTACCCAGCCACTCCATCTATTATTGTCACCAAATTCTGAAATCCGAGAGATATCAACTGGGAAGGTTATAATGACGCACTTGGAAACTTTCTTGAACAAGGAATAAAGGTTGTTAGGGATGTAGAAAGCCTTGAACTGACAGACGAAATGGTAAATTAGGCTATAGTTGCCCTGACAATTGTCCAGAAAAACCAAAGCGACAAAATAAGGGGTGAAACACATACGAAAGCTTAGGGTACACCTCCAAGTCCAATCAGGACTATGTGATCTATAGGGAAATATTGATACGGTGTAATAATGTAATAAAGCCAAAAGGGGCTCGTGGAGGAAGTTCTGTAAGGAGGTAAATTATACACCCTCATGTATAAAAACCGACAGTTAAATGTTTTATTACGAAAAAGGCTGCAATTATTAGGGTTTTCTTTAAGAAATGACGCTTTATCAGAAAGTCAGCAACTCCTTCTTGCACTTAATTTTTATTAATTTTTACAGCACAGGAACTTCTTTGAGTTTGGATGGTTATTTTTCTGGTGTGAGTAAACGACAGCCAGTAGGATCGTGAAGGCAGTAAGCATAGCAATAGCAAATCTGTTAACAATGCCTGAAGGTGAAGAACTTAAGACAGTAAAGGAAGCTTTTAATAATATTGCTAGATTTCCTAGATTTATAGGTGCTATAGATTGCACCCACATACAAATTTCTTCTCCGGGAGGAAAAAATGCTGAGAATTTTAAGAATAGAAAAACTTGTTTCCCATTAATGTACAAACTGTGGCTGATGCTTCCCTTAAAATTAGAGTCATAGTAGCTAGATGGCTAGGTTCTAGTCATAACTCCTACACATTATTGAAAATTCAGCATTGTGTGCAAGGCTTTTTTGGTGACAATGTTTTATTTGGTGATAGTGATTATGCAATCAAACACCACTTAGAAATGTCACTACTAGAGTGGAAGCTTTGTTCAATGAATCACAGATAAGAACACAGAATGTTGTGGAACGCCAGTATGGTGTATGGAGAAGGATATTCTTAGTTTTAGCCACAGGTTTACGTCTAAAACTACAAGCAGTTCAACCAGTAATTGTTACTCCTGCAGTGCTATACAACATTGCATGTGATGCAAATGAAAATGTCCCTCCTATCAATGTTCCAAATGTGGAAGAAGTTAACCAGAACAGACTAAATCCCATAAATGATCCCAAAAACAGTAAGAATTAATAACAAAACATTATAGTCTTCTTCTTTTTATAGATTGTGATCACATAAACCATAGAAGTCTACATAATTTCTTACCAACTGAATAAAAATTAATAAGTAACCTCTGGTTACCTACCTACAGGTTACAGATGTATTGTGAAACGATATGTTCTGGTTAAAGTTCAGGTAAGAGTTAGGTTACTCTAAGAGTTAACCCTACATTGTGAAACTGGCCGTAAGAGATGCAACTCAAACTCCGTGCCAAAATGAAAAACAGTTGTCCCAATTTAACAACAACAACAAAAAATTGAAACTGGAACTATAGACAAAACTATTTCCGATACGTTTTGAACCGAATGTTATACACACTACCTAATCTTTGATGTCCGACAATTTCTATAATAAATTGGATGTTTCACTTATCGATTCCATTCGTAATATTTTCCATGTATTTTGTACGGTATACATGCACCAATAAATAACTGTCGTTTTGTCATACTTGTTTTATGGTACAGTATTTTTCGTAGTCGTAGTGATCGGATAAAAATAAAGAAAACAACTGGTTACGACATCAGTTTGATGTCTCAGGTTTATTTTACAAACGGCACGAACTTTGTGTTCATTTAAAAAAATACTAAGCCCGTCGGATGAGTGTAGAAAACCTAATAGAAAAATAAATAATACCTACATACTAAGTTATAGTTCGAAAGTCAAACTTTTTAAAAGTTTGGGATAAAAAGGACGGAAACTTTGGACGGTTTACAAATTTTTCCGGCAGCGCGTAACACAATTTTGTGAAATTTTTTATTTATTTAAAAAAGTCTAAAAAAGTTTGGATATTATTCAGAACAAAAATTAAATAGTTTTTTTTTGTTTTTCTTCTACTAGACTGGCCTAATAAGTTTTGTCTTCGTTCAGAAAAACAGAGAAAGAAATCCAGTTATGAAGTCGTCGAAAATGTTTTGCATTAAAAAAGTACATCTACTTTTTGCTTTTAGGATTTCATCAGAAAGCCGGTCACGGAATCGGCATGGAAACAAATATATTTAATTGAAAGAATACTTAGGTTTTTTGTGTTTCGAGATCAAATTAAAATTTTTCGATGAAAACGTGCTCGCCGAAGAAAAATCATTTGGATTGAACTTTTTGGTATAACGTTTTGAAATCTTTCGTTTTATATTTTTAACAGTTCCACTTAGGGCCCGTTGAATAAACTTTTTAAACTGTAGTTAATGGCCAAACCCGAACTGCAATTTAAATTAAAAAAGTGGTTGTACCAACATTATTTTGCACTGATCTTATGGCGCGTTCTCATTAGTCGATTTCATTGAATCTATGTAATTGAACATAGAGTTGAATAGGAAATTTGTTCTCATGTTTCAAGAGCATTGAATGTTCAATCTCGAATGGGTCAGTTTTAAAAAGGGCTGCCAAGAAGAAAATAGTGCGTGGTGGCTTTCGTATTATGTGTCAACATTTAATAACAGCAATCAAAAACCAGAAAAATAGAAAACCTTGTCGGTGGTGGGTCATAGAGTGGATCCTAAAACGTAGTTCTGAAGGTCGGTAATTGTTAAACCTTCTATTTGCATTCCGGTACAAATATTTCCGCAATAACACATTTTTATAATCGTCAATTTTAATATTCCATGTGCACTCTTCCTTCTGGTATAATTCCTAAAAATTTTGGGATATAATCATCCCTCTACTTAAAGTTAAAGATTTTTAATACCAAATACAATTTTCTGTCTCTCAAGAGAGACATTCATGAAAACACGACACCAAAACATAACCTCAAAACAATCACAACGGTATTTTAATGCAACTGAAAGATACGTGGTACTAAACACGATCAAAATCTTCAGAGTTTCTTTGGAAAGTTCTGGATATTCTTTCTTTGCTTCAATCCAGAAGGACACTTAAGTTCTACTTCTCCTTTAATATATCATCGCCAAGTCGCAGGACAGTTCTATAAGTGCGTCTTCCCGAGAAGTAGATAAAAAATGGGTTAAATTGATTGTACTAACCCTTACTTTTTGGAAGTCCATCTTATTTGGAATAATAAAAAACTCTTCGTTTTAACAAAACTTCCAATATTTATTTAAAAAATTGCTTTTTTAAACCTTAATGACAGCCGTTTCGCTAGACTTAGCATCGTCAGATTGACATATTGAAGTTACCTTTTGTTTGTTTGTAGCTAGGTACCTGATGTTTATTAGGTAGTTATAAGGCTAGACCAAGTATGGAAGTAATAAGACATAACAATATTAAAGCCTAGATGTTATGAGCCCTAAGGGATTATCCTGGATGTAATTACCTCTAAGATCAGTATAACTGTGCAATGATATAGAAAAACCAGGAAAAAACTATATCATGCTGATCTTTACAATAACTTAATATATTTGTGTTACAATTACGTCTTGTATAAAAAGAAGACTCAATCAAAGCAAACACTTTAAAAGTGGAGAACTTCCCAGATTTATTTGTTCATTAACTACTTTAAATTGTGGATCTGCTAGATGTCTTTTTATTTCAAGTTCTTCAAGGAAATCTAAATTTTGTTTTTTATTACAAGTATGTAGTATTTGGATGTCATTGGTGTGTAAGAGTGAGGTTGGATGTTCAATTAGGTGTTTTGCATAGTTTGACTTATCTGGTTGTTTTAATCTATATGCTCTTAAATGTTTGTTAATTCTTACTTCAAAATTTCTTTGTGTTTGACCTATATATACAGCATTACACTTTGGACAATTAATTTTGTAAACACCAGATTTTTTTAATTTAGGTAATTTTGTTTTTACATTTAACAATTTTGTACCAATATTATTTTGTGTTTTAAATGATATTAATGCTGATGTTGCCGAAGATATTATTACTTCCATACTTGGTCTAGCCTTATAACTACCTAATAAACATCAGGTACCTAGCTACAAACAAACAAAATGTAACTTCAATCTGACGATGCTAAGTCTAGCGTAACGGCTGTCATTAAGGTTTAAAAAAGCAATTTTTTAAATAAATATTGGAAGTTTTGTTAAAACGAAGAGTTTTTTTATTATTCCTAAGAAATGGGTTTACAAATCTGAGAGAACAAAACTATACTACTATCTGAGAGGGAAAACATTAATCTAATTAAGTAGAAAAATGTTTTAATCCGTCTTCCACTTTTGCATATTAGCATCGACATTGCTGATCGTCGCCGATATAATTTTAATATTCAATATTGTTTTGTTTTTCCGCTTTTAAACTTCTAAAACTTCGTCGTGACCCACCTGAAACCCTTCCGTAGCCCACCATACTTTGGGAACCGCTGGTTTAACGGATCTCCTAAATATTAATAAACCGTTAGTATTATTACTTAGTTAAATTTATAAATTTAACAAAGGTAAAATCATTTGGGACTAAATAGTCCCGTTTGGTAATAGCTTTGACTGTTTCTCGCTTAGTGCTAGCCCAGAAAGTAACTACATCGCTGACTGTCTGGTTAGGATATCTGCTTGATCCATGACCTTTGAATTTCAAACCCTCCATAGGCCTGTCAACGATAACCAACCTAATTAATTTACACTCCCATCTGCTTTGGGAGATGGTATAGTCTTTCCAATATCAATTGCTAAAATCCATTTAAGTGTCATACAGACTACTAGTCTAGAGAGTGCTGGGTTCCGACGATTTGTAGGAGATCTCTCTAAAAAGAGGTCTCAAGAGCTGCTAAATATGAGCAGAGAGGACTACTGACTGGGCAGTCACCTTAATAGGCATATGAAAACAATTGTACTGGCATAGGGTGTGGACTGCAGATTCTGCCAGGGGGAGGATGAAACGGTGGAGCATACCTTGTGTAACTGCCGAGAGCTCGAGAGAATAAGGATAAATAAATTTGGTCTGCATCAACTCGAGCCCAATGACTTCATGGAAGGGTCGCCAACGACTCTCATGAGCTTCTATAGCGGCATAGGGCTGATAAAACGACTATAATCTAGGGGTGAACCACAATAGATTTTTCAGGGTGCAGTGGAAGGGACGTTAAACGACCACTCACATAGAACCTAACCTAACCTAACCTGCTTTGGACTCCAAACCCTCCATAAGCCTAACAGTCAACGATAACCGACCTATTTAATTCACACTCACATCTGTTATGTAAAGAGAGATGGGACGACACAAAAGGCTTTAGACTGTAGTTATTACACAAACGAGTTCACAGATTCTATTAGACAAAACTTTTGGTTTTATATTATGTACTATAATAGGTTCCATCTGAAACCCACTGTTTTTCCCCAGTCAGATTCGTAGATAGCACTAAAATGGTAATAAAAATAACAAATCAGGCATGAGTATCTGCGTACATTTTTCAGAAAAACCAAGGCGGGTGAAGAAAAATCAGCCATTATGGAATGGCGTTTACAACAACTTAGGCAAACTATTTGTCAAGCTCGCTTACAGAACCAGGGTAAAAGTAAATCATAAGCGATAAGCGTAACGAATGATAAATATTTAGTTACATGGCATCTCTTAAAAAGCAGATTCGAAGACGAGGATTTAATTACGCGTAGGCATGTAAAAGCCATTGTGGAAATAAGAAGGGTTCAAGGGATGTTGGAAATTCTTTGCACGAATTTACGGATGACATGCAGGTACATATTAAGTCGTTGGAGTCTCTTGGTAAAGAAGTAAATATAAGGGGTAGTTTACTTAATTATATTATGTTTTAAAAGTTAGACCCAGAATACACAGGATAATTGGGGAGAATACGTGGTAATTAAACAATTAACACGTCCGAGACGTAAAGTTCAGGTTAAATTTCTTATCGAAAAATGCAAATTTTTTAGAAAAGGTTAGTAATTTTGCTACGAAACATAAAAATGTTTGTTAATTGTGTAAACGCCAACAGAACATATATTTTTGCAAAAACCTTAAATCCCTACCAGAGGCATAGCATTCAGCAGATTAAAAAATCAGTCCATCTATCTGTATTTTTAGCCTTCTTCGGTCCATCTTTGGACATAGGCCTCCCCAAATATTTTCCATTCCTCTCTGTGTGTTGCTAACTTCATCCATCTAGATCCCACGTGCTTCTTAATGTCATCTGCCCATCTCATTTGGGGTCTTCCTCAACTTCGTTTATATTCCGACGGTATGTATAAGGATTTTGGTCCATCTGTTTTCTTCTTGTCCTGTATTGTGCCTGGCAATTCTCCATTTCAATTTTGCAACTTCTTGTCTAACATCCCTTACTTTTGCTTTCTCTCTTATCCACTAGTTCCTCTTTTTATCCACTAGTCTCATGTGCAGCATTGATCTTTGTGTTTTTATGATTTTATCCATGTTTGCTTTTGTAAATCTCCATGTATAGGAACCATAAGTAAGAACAGAGAGTATGCATTGATTATATATCTTGGTCTTAAGATGTTGTGAATATCTTTTACTTTTAAGGATAAGGCTTAGTTTTGCCTAATTCCGTCGATTCCAGTCTAATAGTTCTTCTTTCTTCGTGAACTTGTTTTATTTCGTCTTGTCCGATTCTCATATTGATGTTCTCATCTGTATTTGTCATGATTTTGGTCTTACTGTAATTCATATGAAGGCATATCTTTCCAGCTTCTATGTCCAGATCTTCCAACATTTTATTTTTTATCGGTGATCAATACGATCTCATCAGCGTACCTTAGATGGTTTAAGCGTTGTCCACAAAGTTTTATAGGTACTGTTAAGAATATCAATGGACTAGTTTAGTGATTTTTTTTATATTTGCATCTTATAAAATAGGTTTTTAGTGGTTCAACTGTACAAATAAAATTTTTATAAAATTAATCCTCTAGCCATAATCGGCTTTTGAAATTTAATTTTAATGGTTACATACGTCATAAGTGGTAAGTGACGTGTTTCAATAAGATTGGTAGAAAATTTGCGATGTTGTCGATATGCTTTAATATTAACCGAGAAACTTATCTCTCTCTCTTATTGGTTGTCATTAAAAAGAGATAAACATATTGATATTTTTGTTCTCTGATTGACACTTTATCAAATAAGAAGTAAAACACTAAACACAATATTCTGTCATTTTCGTTAATTTAATTTGTTGTTTGGTTGTGTTTGTTTTATGAAAAAAATTACTTCTATACTATTTTTGGTTCGAAAATAAAAATCCCTAACACCTTCTCTTGGTGTTATAGCGGTTCCTTCAAAAATAACCAATAGAAGTAATTGTTCTCTCTTCTATCGGTACAGTGAGAGAACGAATTTCAAGAATACGGTTTTGGCATTTTCAATAGAACCACGCCCACTTTCTATTGGCTGTTCTATTCTATCACCGTCTTGTTTGTTTATTACAGATAAACACGATTTTCTCTCCTGTCATATATCTTGTCAACTGGTACAATCAGTTAGTCACAGAACACGGTGTTTTGTGCCGCCAGTTCTTTGAGAATACTTGAAACGAACGTAGCTAAACTGTGACAACGTTGACTTTTAAACACACTTCATTATTGGTTATTAGTTGGCGCTACGTTTAAAACTTACTAATTATTTATTGCTAAATTTTACGAAATGAGAAAAATTACTTGCAAAATGAATACCAATATAAGTAAGTAGGTATCTTATCCTAAATATACAGAGTGTTTCAAAAAAAGGTAACACCGTCTCTAGGATAGGTAAAAAACTAAAAAATAATTGGGGTTTGTTTAGTAAAATTTTTTTCTAACGCCATCCGTTTTCAAGATAAAGGGCGTTGAAGAAAATAAAAAATTACACATTTCTTACGATTTTGCCGAAACTACTGGCACCATTGCAATGAAATTTTATACGAATATGTTTTGGAAGCTGATATATCCCATGAATTTGTTTTTATAACTAACTCTCATAGAGGGCGCTAGTTACACGATTCATACAACGTATTATTCAACATAACTTTTTTTAGGGTAGAATTATTAGTCAAAACTCTAAGTGAACATAAACATCGTTTAATTCTACACCAAAAAGGTACTCTTGGTAAAACTCGATATTATGTACCGTTTTCGGAATATTTTGATTTGAAAATTATGAAGTAATAACCGCTCCTGGTATAAGTTAGGTTAGGTTAGGTTAGGTTTGGTGTTTGGTGCTGTGATTGTCACTTATACAATTTAATTTAAGGTACTCGTACAATTCAGCCTTTTGCTCGCAATTCTATTGCTAGCTTTTTTTGTAAAACAACTGCGCATACGTTTCAGACTTTTGACTGCAACAGAAAGGCGCACAAAATTATAGAACCATTTCTATTTATTCAAGGTCAAATCCGCGCAATCTTGCCTGTTTTTAGGGAATTTTGATCGAACAACCCAAAATCTATGTTGGCAGAAATGTCAGTTTACGTCAGCTGATTTTATCCTGTTGTCCTATAAGCATAATAACATTAAAGTATTTTATGCTAATATCTATATGTTTATTCCGAAGTTCGTGTGTACTTACAGTTTGTATTTGTATAAAAATCCATGTTTTAAATTAAAGGTAACGTAACCTCAAATATTCAGAAACTGACAACACTTGTCAAATGACGAAATTTGCTAGCAATTCAAAATAGACTTGCAGGAAAAAGGCTGAAATGTACGAGTACCTTTAATGTAATACGTTATTGTTTTGTAATTAGTTCCCGTGTCAATGACCTCTGCTGTCGAGACACATTAATAATAATTAAAAAAAATATTTAGTTTTTGACTAAATTCTACAATTATTTTTTTGCATAAGCTACGTATTGGAATAATTAATAAATGCTTCTCAAATTATTAAATACGTTTAGTTTTAGCTAGAGCCATTTTCTTTGTTTTAATCTAAACGTATATCATATAAATATGCGTGTAGCTAATTTATTACCCCCAGGTATCTGAGCTGGGTCTATTTTAATCGTCAATTTAAATTTATCAACAAGCGAATCCAAAACCGTATCGATTTAAATACGAGAAGATTATATCAAAATTTGTTGCTAGAAATCATTTTCCGTTGTACCGAATATCTCTCTTATAATAGACTCTACTTAATTAATTCGCCTGAATCCCGAAAATTCACATCTTCTTCTATAGATTTCAGACATTTTCACTACCCGTAAAGCATTTATCATTTATTAGAATATTTAACAATGATTTAGGTACATGTCGTTTGCTTGGTTTCCTCATCTACAACTGACAAAGGTAACAAATAATGCGCTTTGTGGTTCTTTTAAAAGGTTTATATTAATATTCCCATGTACGATATAAAGTAGCAAAATTTAGTAATTAAATTATTTTTAAACTTTTGTCTCATTAACATAGCCATTTTTAAAACGAAAAAATAAAATTGAACAATAATCCATGGGGTAAGGTATATGAAATTGCAGTGAAAAGAAGAAGAACTATGAATATTGTGCTACAGGAAGATTAGGAGAAATAAATTATTAAAAAACTATTTGCAGTGGAAGGAGTAGGGAATAATATAATTCGGATAGAGCAGGATTTCAGTGGGAGAGGTGGAATGAGGGGGATAAGGCCGGTAGAGATAGAGGAAATAGAGAAGGAATGGCGTGGTATCAAGGAGAGGAAGGCTCTAGAGTTTTCGGAAGCTTGGAAAGTAGCCAGAGTGGTACTGGTGATAATGAAGGCGGTTAGAGATGAGAAGCGGACAGGGGACTATAGGCCCATCAGTCTGCTGTGCGGTATAAGTAAAGTTTTGGAGGGGATAATAAAAATAAGAATTGAGGAGTAAGTGGAAAGAAATGGGAGTCTTGTACTGGGAAGAGTGATGAGCTTGGTGGAAAATACTTGGATAGGTAGTTGGAGAAATAAAAAACTGGCCCTACTTGTATATTTCGACGTCGGAAATGCGTTTAATGGGGCAAAATGGCAGTGCTGAGCGCCTTTGTGGGATAAAATGTGAAGATGGATGCGAGATTACGGTTTATGCGGATGACGTGTGCCTGGTATGTACGGTATATGTAGAAAGATTGTGGAAAAGATAGAGGAATGCGGATTGAAAGTGGCCGAAAAGAAGACATAGCGATTACTGGTGAATGGACGCAGCAAGGCGAGGGAGTTAAAGATGATGGTGAAAGGACAGAAAATTCACATGGAGGAATCGGTGAAATACCTGAGTGTGTGTGGTTGGTTAGATAGCCAGCTATCGTTCAAAAACCACATGTCGAGCAGAAGGCGAAAATTCAGGCGGCGTGGCTAGGGAGCTTAAACAAATAAAAGGGTATACGTGTTCTATGTATAGTGATGTCACACGTTTTAATGTGTGTCCAAAAGTATCACCAAAAAGAAAACTAATTATAAAAAAAATGTTTACTGTTACCTTTATTTGATCGTCAAAGCTACTAGATAAAGCGCCTTCTTCAAATCATAGATAACCAGCTAGGCAAAATTTAATCACAGGATTGATACTGGTCCGTCATAATTTATTTTGTTGAATTCGTAATTAATTTTAAATTTTAGGTAATAAATGTAAAAGTGAAAGTTTTCTTCAGCTCTCAGTAGAATTGAAATATTGTCTAATTATTTCAATAACCCCAATCTGCTGAATTTACGTACACCAAACTCCTGAACACTCGTTTTTAACCACAGGTATATCTTTGGGTTGCGTCCTCATGTTTTTTCCACACAACCATCCACATCTCCCAAGGGTAATTGTAGCATTTTGTGTCATTTTTTGGATTTGTAGATATCCGTTTAAGTGCTGGTGATTTTGTCTTGGCGAAGGCGACCACTATTGTTTTTTGAGGATTGACCTGTAGGCCCTCATTCTCACATTAGTTGTCCACTTTCTTTAAAGCCTCCTGCGTGAGCTCTTAAACTATGCTAGCAAATCGTCCTTCCACGACTGCCAGATCATCTGCATATCCAAAACAGTAAAACCCTTCTGAATATATCATCCACAAAGGTTCCCACAGCAGCTAAGATAGTACTTCCACTATATATATCCTCAATATCCACTCCCTTTTCTAGCCTTGGCACACTAACCTGGGGCCAAAATTTAAAAACCCATATGAAGAGGAGAGAGAGACTGTATTTGCAAGAAGGGACTCTCTTGCACGCCAGAGGAGAGGATATATTCCGATATACTCTCCTAGAGAAGAGTTACCCTGGGAAATGAGAATAAGTAGTGGACTATCTAGAATGAAAAGGAAATTGGCAGTGGGGTCTGCCGAGGCTGTGAAAAAGAGGAGCAGTAAGGAAGAAGGCCAAGATGGATAAAAGAAAAAGCAAAGGGAGGGTACGAAAACGAGGAATAGATAAGTTAGTGAATATGATTAGAGAACTGACCTGGAAGGGCAAATAATTGATGGCCGATGTAACTACGAACGTGGCTTATACTAAGGTAAAGATAAAAAAGGATAGGGATTTGTTGAAGGTGACCAAAAAGGGTTGGGATGAATTCCTAGGATTGAACGTAGTGGAAAGTGGGAAAGTGGAAACGTAGAGGAAATTGGGTTAGCCGGATCAAACAAATGCTGAAGAGAAATAAAAAGAAGATAAATCAAATTAAATATTGGAAACGATGAAGAAGAGGTAACGGATGAGAAATTAAGAAAGATGATCCAATGAAAGTGGAAAGAGGTTTTCACGGCGACGAACGTTGTTGGGAGACCAAAATGAAAAAGCGGAGAATTAAATGATTTAGTGGTATTGGTTTGGAGGGGAATATAGCTACGAGGTGACAAGTTTTTGTCGGAACAGGCTAGAGAGAATGAGGGACTACATTGTGACAACGTGACGGAGTGGAGTTTATTGGGCCACGAGAGAAGGAAGAAGGAAAACACAAAGATTAGGCAAAAGAGGGCATAGAAAAAGTAATAGGGCTCTGCAGAGATTTCGCATTGATCATCGAATAGAGGAGCTAGATTATGAGTTTAAGGGATCGGGGACGGCGATGGTAGTAGTGAGCCATCGGTAGAAACAAAACCATAATAGCCAGAGCAGGACAGCAGTACGCTGACCTATCAAAGGTGGTAAAAAACGGAAAGGTGGACGAGGTTGAAGTCAGTTTTCAGTAGAAAACGAAAATTTGCTACTCACATTTAGGTTTAGCGATAGAGAGTCTATAAAGGGGTGAGTCGGTTCCGAGTGGGAAGATAGACGTAGGGTAAGATGGGAGGTAGAGCTTAAGAAATGTCACAGATGTTTGATGATGGGACACCTAAGGCATAAATACGATTACTTTCCTTCTTACAATGTGGAGGGTTCATGTATGGGGATCTTGCAACAGGGGTACAAGGTAGCGAACTAAAGCAACGACCCAAAGTGTAGGGACTACAAGGAATGACAGGTGTCCAAAATATAGGGAGCAATAAGGAAGGAAAAAGAGAGTACCAGAAAAGGAGCGAAGGGTGTGAAGTAGGATTTTTGAGATCCTACAAATAACCGTGGGTAGAGCTAGGGTTGCTCAAGATTTGGCACGATTTGACAAGGAATGTGAGATACTTGATTTGTCTCAACCAAATGTCAAGAAAGTGTGACGTATTAGCGATTTTGTGGGAGGTAGAGACGCAACTTCGTAAATGAAGGGACGTGGATAGGTTCATGGAAGAAGCTAGAAAAATAGGAGAGGTTATTCTATGGGGTTATTTTAATGCGGAGGCTGTCGAATTGGGAGGGGTAATAAATGATGCCATGGGAGAATTTCTTTTGCAATGGGCGAAGCCTATTCCTAGTAAGAACTTTAAACTATGATACTTTTGGTCAAAATTTCCATGTTTATTTATCAAAACAGTTTTCATTGTACTAGAAAAGCTATTTTTTTAAAATAAACGGGAAAGTTTTGTTTTAAACTTTCGTTGTTTCATATGCTTTATATAATATAGGTTAAAATCTTGTATTACATAATTGTGTTTTTTTAAAGCCATGTAAATTGCTTTTGGTTAATCAAAAGACATATAAACATAAGTAAATCTACCCGAATGATTGCATAAGAAGAAACAGTAGGTGAGCTGGATGCCAAAACAAGATTTTTGGTATTTTTTTAAGAAAATTCAGTTTTTGCCTAACATTATTTCAAATCTACACAGCTACACAGATCTTGATTCATAGTTAAATGTTTAATCGAACACTGCGCTAAAATACTTTAAGAATATAATAAAAATTCGTTTATGGACCAAATTAACATAAAAAAGCATAAATGTGTGGAGTTTCTGACGTTGTTGTAATAAGAAAAAATTCACGTTGGTTTCCAATTATATTATTTTTTTGTTGTAAAACACCATTTGTTGACTTTAAATTCTCGTAAAAATAAAAGGATATTTATCGGTAACATCTAAACATTTCACTGGAGCTTTGTTTTTGTACAATATTCCACAAATAAAGATTTTGCGGTATTTTAACCCTTAAAATGTGTACATAACCTTTTTTCTCTTGACCTCTATAAAAAAGTTAATTCGGAATTTGATGTTGGTACTAATCTTATATAAAACGCAACCCTTGTTAGTACAAAAGCAATACAATAAATACATTTTAATAACCAAAAATAGAATGTTTTTATTATTTCTCCGTCACACAATGCTTTCTATTACAATTCTATTTTTTTTATATATTTTAATGTGTTGTTTATGCTCGTTTATATTTTTTTATATCTTTTTTGGTTCAAATTATTATTTTTTTAAACAGCCCAAAATGTTTGTTTTTGACCAGCTCAAAAAATTAAATTAGCAATTAGCAATTAGAAAACTTAGCTTAAAGTTCTATTTTGTTTTAAAAAAATTTGAACTAAGCAGTTTAATTAAATAAATTTAACTTAATATATGTTGCCATTGTTGCTTAAAAATTTTCATAGATAGGTACGAAATATTATTATTAAATTATTAACAAATATAACGAGGTGATAATGATAAAAGAAAGTTATTTTTGAACACCTTTTCTTACAAATTCAGATTGAAAATAAATCCTTTTTAAATTGAAGTATTTTGTATAAATATATTTTTCATATTTTGCACTTATAAAAATCTTCATTTTGCGTATCGTACTGTAACTTTTAAGCACGCAAATTTTTGTTTTAAATGGTTGGCAATATGAGTGACAATCTTTTTTTTTTTTTGGCCGCGGGACTATGTCCATATAGCCAGTAACTCTAGTATTAAGACTAGTATTTGGATAGGATAAGGGTAAACGTTTCACACCCAGGGGTCTGTCAGGGTGGCTAACTTACAGAAAGGGTGGACCACGGTAACGTAGGAAATAATGACTTAGAGTTAAAAACAGAGGAATTACATTTACTACTTTAATTTTAAATTGCACCCCTTGATAAATCCTAGTAATAAGTTGTATACAGGCAGCTTTTTCAATGCTAGCAGGTGCATTAAGTTGAAATAAGGGAGAATATTGTTTTTATTAGTTCCAGGTACAGGTCTTCTCTATATTGAGTATATTTTTTACACGCAAAGATAATGTGATCCAGGTCACATATACAATTGCAACTGTCGCACAAGTCTACTAATAGTAACTATGCTACTTCGAGGAATATGCTGTACCACTATTTATTGGAAATTTCTGGACATAGAAGCGTGTATCTTGTAGCCTTGTTCATACACCATTTGTACCAAAATTGTTTCGATCTTTCCTTCAAATTAATTTTGTTTTGTTTTACGCATTCATCAATGGTAATCTTGTTATTCTAATACTGTCCCTTTTCAGCTGCTATTTTTGCTAAACTGTCCACATGTTCATTATATCTTAGTCCTATGTTTTTATTGGTGTATTATTCATTTTAAAATGTTTTGAAACATTAAAATTTGATAATTTCAATTTCAAAAAACTGTCAAATGTCCTTCTATAATTTGTCCTTCGATAAGTTTACTCTCTTTTTCTGATCTACATTTTTATATATTTTTAGGAAATGAGGGTTGATTTTAACAAAATAAATTATGTTGAAGATATATAATAAACTCTACCTAAGATTACTTAAAGTCTCATGGATATTATTCAATTTTTGATACTAATTAATAAAGCTATTCTACGGTAAGTATACCTTTTTGTATCAGTAACAGAATTATAATCTTTAATGACAGATTTGTTATTGGGAATACAAATACAAATAAATTATTTCAATATAATATACTCTTTATAATATATTAATAATTTTTATTATATCATCCCAATTATTATTTACTATTATTACATTTTTGTTGAATTTTAGGGTATTAAGATCCTTTTTAAATATTAAACACATATTTTGATTAAATCCTTTGATACATTTTTTTTATTCAAAAAGGTATCAAGTCTCATCAATATTCTTTGCACTTTCTGTAAATTCAGCTCTTGTACTATAACGTTTTATCTCTACCGACACCAAAAAAGCTTCCAAGCAAGTCGTCAGAGAGGTCTGATTTATTTCCTTTTTGCCTGATGATGCACACGATAAGTGAACATTCATATTAGCCTACATAAGACCCTTCTTTCCGTAATAAAATTCGTCTTTTATACCTCAAAAACAGAAGGTTTCCCTTTTTACTTACAAATAGAATTTATACCGAAATTTGTTCGTGACCCCCATAGATATTCAAGTCGCGAGTTTGAAATTTTTATTCCTGAATTTGTAAAAAATGTACGGGAGTAATCTGAAAACATAAATTACCGAACGCGCATATTACTTTGGCAAAACTTTGGTCTGTTTTCATACAACTGATGTACAGGAAGACACAAAATTTTCAAAAAGTACCCTTGGTTAAAGTGATTTAAATAAAACAACATAAAGTCAACTCGAAAACTTTCTTGTTTCTTGCAAGAATGTTTATTTAAATAAACTCTTCTAACAGAATAGCTCAAAATTGCTTTTCCAGTAGCATGCCGGAAGACGCTGTTAATTTAGAAGACGTCAATATGAGTTTATTTTTGCCTTCAGGATTATAAAACCATCTTGCCACACAAGTTGTAACTCGTTCTATTTAAAACCCTCAACTACGTAGTTATAACTTTTCACTACACCACCTTACCATTTCAAGATCCTGCGAATCTAATTTAGAGAGAAACTATAGAGCGGGTCACAGTTATTATGCAGCATTGCGTTTATGGACGACGGCGTTGCCATATCGGCATGTTCTTCGAATTTGGTTCCAACTGGCGCGGGAATATAACTTGCCATTGTGTTACTATTATGATTTAAATGTTGACTAAATTATTCATTTGAAAATCGTTTAGTGAGTAATTAAGAATATTTATAATTATGCTTTTAGATAAATTTTACGCGATTAAAGGAAAATATTGTAAATCCGCTAAAATATTCAAATTTTATACGTTTAATTATCACGTATAATGAAATAAATAAATAAATACAGCTGCCTTACAAAATACCTTTTCGTGCAATCGCACGCGAAGTCAGTATTTCGCGTTCTCAGCACAGTCCGCGAAATTTAATTTCGCGGCCGTTACCCATAGCAACGGCCGCGAAACCAAACGTCACTTCCAAATTTGACATTTCTAAAATACTACAAAGACAAGGATTATTTTTTATTGAATACCAACAAATACATAAGTTATATTATTTAGGATGAATATTTACATTAATTGTACAGTTTGTATTATTACTTATATTTACTCCAGAAGTTGAAGCAACTACATCTAGTGTTTCTGAATAATGGTTATTGCCTACATTCAAACCAGATACCATATCGCTATCAGTATCAGACATTTTGCGTTTTCACAAGAACTGTCAAAATATATATTGAAACATATCATTTCCATAGCACACGGTGATATTGTTAAATGAATTGAAATGCTGTTGATTTTAGAGCAATAATATATTTATTTACAACTATCTATTTTAATAATTTTAACGATTGCACGAAAAATAGTGTGTATGCCATGGCCGCGAAACTTTTTAACGACCTCAAGATTATCTTGCCTCGGCCGCAAGCGGCCTCGGCGATAACTGTTCTTTCGGTACGTTAAAGAGGTATTTCGCGGCCTTAGCATACAAATAACTATTGTCAAATTATGAAATAATAATATAATAATATAATTAATAATAAACATATGTTAATAATAATAATATATACATAAATTACAAGACGAGTGGTAAAAAAGTCAGCTGTCATCTAAATTTTAAGGGAGAACGATTAACAGAGAAAAGTTAATGAAATCTTGCCGACGTTTCGATGATTTTTCCGAGGAGTTTCCTTCTTCTGGCGGGTTGTTGTAACAAACAAAATATAGAATCAGTAAATGAATTAATAATTACGTATTTTAACTTGAATTAAAATTAAACTTTAAAAATGACAATGATTAGCAGGTAATAACTAAAATAAATGAAAATTGAATGGAACATTTGAGGGTTAAGAAATATATTACTGATCTTCATCGTCATCCAAGTCTTCATCTTCATCGTCTTCATTTAGATTTATTATTATTGGCTCAATGTCTTCCATTAAATGATCTGTTTGCCACATTTTTTCCTCTGTCTTCTCTACCTTTTTTTCATAATTAGACCACTGCATTGGGGTTACTTGCGAATACGCTGTTTTTATAAGTTTTTCCACGTCCTCTTTTTTAAAAGTACTATTTTTACGAGCCAAATATCCTTTCACTTGGCTCCACACCATTTCAATAGGATTTAATTCGCAATAATAAGGTGGTAATCGTAGGACTGTTATATTATGTTCGGTGGCAATGTCGTCTATTTTTCTTAGGTCGTACTGCTCTCTAAACTCGTTTGCAGTAGCCAATAATTCTGTTTTTAAATAATCATCCTCGAAGTAAATCTCTTTTTCCAGTAGCCAGTACTTTATTTGTTCCTTATTCCAAGTTGTCTTTGGAAAAGGTAACTTCGCCGAATGGTATGACGCATTGTCCAACACTACAACATTCGTTGATCCGTTTTTCGGCAAATTAGGGATCAATTGATCTTTAAACCAGGCCTCAAAGCCTTCTGCGTTCATTTCGTCGTGGTAATCGTCTGCACCTTTCTTTGCCAGAAAAGTTTTTTTTATAGTTGCAATAATTGTATGTTACTTGAATAAAAATCTGTGGTTTTGACTTGGCGTTTCATTGGATCTTTTCAATAAAAATGTTATATTTTTTATATCAATTTATCTGTCAAAATGATTCAAATCCAATCCTTCATTTATATGTGATACAATATATAACTTTATAACAATGGATAAAATTAAAAATAATATATCTTTAATTAATATTGCAACTGCGGTTTCATCAAATTAAATTTGTATTTTGCTATTAAAGAAATATGTAATTTGAGGTTAAGTATAGTAGTTATGCGCCAAGGTAAAAAGGTGAGTTATTATTGTGGATACGAGACAATAATACACTTTCTTTCTTAAATATTAGTTTCACATGACTTGACAATAACAAGGCAATCAATAACATAACCAATAATTTTTATTTTTATTTAATAATAATTATTCCTCTGTAAAAATTGCTACGAAAATACATGGATTAGTCAGGATTTTTATTTTTGAATAAGTAGGTAAGTTATTAGATGAGTAATTAAAATGTTTTTTTTCATTTTGTCTTTGCATCAGTTAACCTAACATTCTGTGAAATGGAGTGAGATTTGTTGAGATTAGTTCTAATCAAGTATTCCCTGTATTTTTCTACCTTGATTAATAATGAACAACTTTACTATTTCAACAAAAGTCAATTAAGTTAGTTATATAGGCTAGTAGTGAAAAAAATATATTTTTAATTTGATCGTAAAAATATTTTTTTATACTCTGTATGGCACAATTTATTATTATCTCCTTGTAATATTTAGACTGAATTCACAATAAAATATAATTTTAGTAACAGATAATTTTCCTGATTATTTTTTTCACCTGTCAAAATTTCACAATTTGATGATTTTGTCCAATAAAAACAGTTAATCTTCAATGTATTAGGCTAAATGCTAGCCAATTATAATAACAAAAATTAATTTCTTATTTGTAATTATAAATGTATTTAAATTTTCCAAATTCTAAAAAATATTTTGTTAATATTATCAAAATTCAATCAATTCTGACGACAGTGAAAAATCAAATAGGTAGGTACCGCAAGACCACCCTGCTTTCTAGTTCTGCATGCATTTAAAACTTGCCCCCTTCTCTATAATATCGCCGAATATCTTTACCCCTACCATTTACTTATCCTGCTAGTGTAGCCGTAGCCATAAACTCAGTAATACCAATATTTAAATTTTAACAGAAAATGCAATCTTCATTTTTTTATAAAAATTATTGAAATATCAAAAGATTGTGAGTATTTTTTTTTAAATAATATATTTAATAAATAATATTCTGAGTAAACCCCTTTCTTTATCTTGATTATAAATATTTTAATAAATTGGATCATAGGTAGGCAACACAAAATACTCGTATACTAGTTGACTTTGAAATTTAAATTATTGTAAACTTCTGCAGCTGGTGAATCTACTTTTTATAATAAAAAAGGAATCTAACAGCGAAAATAGTTTTATTAAACTTAATGAAAAAGTCATCGGACATCGATGAATTATTGAATAAAGTAATTTTCGTACAGAATGGTTCGAAAAATAATCTTCTCAAATACCACTCGTCCCTTAAAATTTTTCTTTATAAATGTTTAAGGACTTGTGTTAGGTAATACCTTTGAAAAAATTACTTTAAGGGTAAAAAAGCTGATAAAAATATAAGTAGGTGTGACATGCATTGATAAATATAATTTAAATCAAGATTAACATCCTATGATGAAAGATAAGTTTTATTGTTTATTGTTTGGCAACGTTGTAAATTTAATAACGAACTTGAAGGTCCAGATGTTGTTCATCTTCGTTTAATATGCGCATTTCGTCAAGTTAAAGATTAGCGAGTCTGCCAAACTTTGTGCAGTTCCCTAGTTTGATCGTATTTATAATACGGAACAGCCTCGATATTCAAATCTGCGTTATCGATCAGAAGCAAATATGTTTATTATAAATATTCGAAAATTTATTTTAGTTTATTACAGAACATAAAATGAAATACTTCTTCTTTGTAGTTTTCAATAAATTTGATACATTAAATACTAAACACAACTAAATACAAATAACTTTTATTATTTTTCTATATCGAATAGAGTGCTTGGACCTTTCTCGTTATAATTTGACAGTGTCTATCATTATTATTCAAAGTATTCACTAAAAAGTGTGATAATAAAGTTGTTTCTTTAAAACGTTGAATTTATTTGACTAAAAAGCTAATCAAAAATTGAAACTCCAAATCTGCTAGGTAAATATCTTAGTAGCGCGGGGACCCAGAGACTAGTGCAAAAAAAATTAAACAGTTTCCATAAACACAGATAAGCCAAATAAGATGCCCAGTTTTATTTTTATTTTTTGCTTCTAAGAAAACAGCGAAAAATTGCTGGCTTTTGTTAAGACGAAGTGAACCTTAATTAAATTACGGCATTCTCATGGAGATTCAGCTTTTAGCTTTCGAACTAGTTTCGGAGTATCTTGAGACAAGTTTGTTTTGTTTATCCCAACATTTTTATTCAAAATAACCAACCTCCATTTGTTTAAGGTTCGATTTTAATCTGATTTTATTATAAGTTAGTAGATATACTAGGAGAGTTCTAACCCACTAGAGGAGTGGGGGTACCTCCGTATATACAGCATACGAGTTTGTGTTGTATTGCGGGTTGCCTGCTGGTATGACAAAAAGGTGCGTGGCGGCCGCTGTTGGGATTTGAACCTACGGACCGTCGGTAGAATTTTTATGATTTAAGCGCCCTTAGAGTTGATTCCAAAATTATAGCGACATCTCCGGTTTTCCCACCTATCTTTACCGTCGACTCGAACGCTAGCGATTACCCAGTTCGAGAAATAGATTCCAGTGGCCCAGCTGCCGCTGGGAATAAGAAACACCGCACACGGAATCCGCTTAGCAATTGTTCTACTAGAATTCTTCGACTGCGCTGCGGCGCGCGCCGATCGGAGATCGTCGGCGAATACCCCCACATTGCCGAATTTTACTTCAGCTGTCGCGTTATTTATGGAATCGACTCTACCTTAGATTAGGAAAGCATATGGATACCGCACTTCGCTTTATTTTGAGCTTGCGTTCTGCGACACATTTTTAGCAGCCGCCATTATTTCTGTGGCAAACAAAGCGAATACAGCGTGTGCTTTATTTGTGAATTTTTAAGTGAAAATTATTGATATTGTGATTTATTTTTGAACTAAAAAATGGTGAATTGTTGTGCTTACGGATGCCGAAGTCGCAGCGAGAAAAGGAGATAGGAATTTCATTTTACAGGTAAACAAACGATTGTATATACAATGACCTTTGTAGATTTTTCTATTTTAAAAGATAAAAGAGTTATCTCTGAGTAATTATATTTAAGTATGTAATTATTCAGTCTTTAATTCATCTAATTATAGTGTTTGGATAACGCGGTTTAATAATATTCATTCTAAATCTGCATAAATAATATATTTTCTTGCTTCAAAACAGCCATTTTACCAATGGCGTAGGTAAGCAATTTTTAAGTTTCTCCAAATAAATCTAGCTATTCATTTCAATAGGAGATTAATGCAAAAAGGACTAAATCAAAACGACAAAAGAATTATTCACTGTAAAATAGGAGAATTTTCACTAGAAAAACATGTAGGTATTTTATGAACTTTTTATTTTTTGTTACAGCCTTCCTACAGATGTAGAAAAACGCAAATTATGGATAGGTAACACCAAAATTAAGGATTTGGGAACCAACTAAAAATGATAGGCTTTGGTCAAAACACTTTGAGGAATGTTGGTTATATAAAACTGATGTAAATTCAATACTACATTTGCTCCATGAAGCTGTTCCAATAATTTTTCATCAGTTGCCCACATACCTGCAACCCAGGAAGGTATGTACCTACATAACTAATAACAATAAAACACCTTGGCAGTTATAAGTAAAACATAATTTAAATTTTTTGTGAATTGGAAATATTTATATAAAAATATTGTTTTTTCTAGGCCAAATAGAGAGCACCATTCGAATATATTCAGAGTACAGAACCTGGTCCTTCTACTTCCTCAACACAGTCATTAAACCCAACAGCTGACTGTCCTGGTTAAAAATACTGAAATGGAAGTTACTTCTAGAAACTATTAGAAGTTAAGAGAAGACTAGAAAAATTAGGGTATTAAAACAATCTATAAACAGGCTAAAAAGAAAAGTTGTTTCCCTTAAACAATTAATAACCAGTTTGAAAAATAAGAACTTGATTGATAATGAAAGATCCATTTTATTAGAAAATGTGAGTAGTGTAAATAAGCAATTGTTACAAAGAATGCAATGTCTAAAAATAAAAAATACCCACCTTTCACAATTGAATAATTCAATAATCTGAGTAAAATTATAGAAAATTCAAATAATCCATTACTTTGTTCTCTTATCATTGATGAGATGTCAATTCGGCAGCACTTGGTATGGAATGGTAAAAGTTTCCACGGTTAGTCAATTTTGGGGTTGATTTGGATGATGATTCAAATGAATTAGCCAAAGAAGCTGTTGTTTCAATGATAGTTGCAATTAATGACACATGGAAGCTTCCACTTGGCTATTTTTTGTCTAATGGTTTAAATGGTGAACAAAAATGTTCTAAGTCAAACATCACTATTAATATCAGCAAATAAACAGTTTTAATTTAAGTATTTATTTAATATTAAGGTAGTTATAGATTAATCATGTTAATATTTTCAAAACAAATAAATATTTTTTATAATTACTAGTACCTAAATTTTATTTGTTATTTATATACTCCTTGATTAATATAATATAGTTAGTATTTTATAATATAAATATGATTTTTTTGTTTTATCATACCTATTAAATGGGAGAGCGGGTACAGTTGTAACAATGTTTACAAATATTTTTTTTTAAACGTCAAATGAGAATGGAAAGCAAAATAAATTACCCCGGCCTATAGGTACCTTACACTGCTATAACGAGAAAACATATTTTTGATTTTGGTCGCCTCATAAGCGAAAAAATAAAATAAAATGGCAGCGGAGCAGAGTGTTACAAATGTACCCGACAATGGGACAATTGTAACAGGTGGTGGGGACAAATGTAACAACGCCTTAAAAACAGAATACCCACAATTTTAATTGGTACAAAAAAAGACAAAACGGATAGAAGATATATTTAAAATATTTTTTTTATTTTATAACAAAAAAAACTAAACATTTCAACATTTTTCATAAAAAAAACACAAAACTAAACATTTCTTTGGTAACTATTAAAGACCTTGGACACACTAATCGCTTTCGTCATCGTCATCGTCACAGTTCAGGCAATAAAAAAAGTCTGCACGTAGCTTATGCACACATTTTTCGTGAGCCCATCCTTTACATTTGTTGCACTGAATCCATGTTTCTTTCGTCGTTTTGGTGTATGGTCGTAGGCAGTACAAACAGAATGCTTCTTCGTCGTCATCAGATAAATCTATCGATGGATTGTTCATGTTTCCAGGTAGAGTTTTCTTCTTTTCAATTCCTTTTGGCTTTTTTATTCCTTCATCTTCATTACTGATTAGTTTTCTTTTTCCCTGGTTCGTCTTTTGTTTCTTTTTGCTTTGTTCTTCTTCCAAGAGCAGCTTTTCAGGTGTATCAGTCAAAATAGCACTATGTTTTTTTCTTCTTTTTGTCGTTTTCTTTATACCACTTGGAGCTTTTGGGAGTGGTCGAATTTGTTGAAGAACTTCGAAGGATTGATTAAAATCTTGAGGGTTATCTGGCCTGCTACTGGGACCTGGTACAGCCATGACTTCCACACTCTCATTACTTTCGCCATTTTCATTGTCCTTGGCCGCCGTTTCTACTACAGGCTCTATTAAATTTCTGTCTGTTACAGATGAAGGCAAAAATTCTTCTTCTCCGAAAATATCCCTGTTGAAGGGCCAGATTCCACTCACTCTAAATCCTCCCATTATATTTGAAGGTGTTGTCGCTTTTGGAAATGCTTCGGCTACAATTCCTGGAATGTCATAAATGGTCATTGTCTGCCCGGGGTGTAATTTCATCCAATTGTCCATCGCAGTATTAACGTGATGCTTGAAAGGACCGTAGACACCCCGATCCAAGGGCTGTAACTTATGAGACGTGTGTGGCGGAAAAGATAATAATACAATCCCGTTAGCCCTACAGAAGTCAATAGTTTGGACATAGAGGTGCGACTCGTGATTGTCTAATAAGAGTAAAATTTTTTTTTCGGGTGTGGGTCTTACATGCTTGACAAAGTGTTTCATGAAAACTAAAAAAGTTTCTTCGTTCATCCATCCAGATCCATTTGCTTCACCGATACATCCTGGAGGACCAGCGCGTATAAAATGCAGTTGAAACTTTTTTCGGGGAAAGATGAAGATGGGAGGCACTGTATTTCCAACAGCACTAACTGCTGTGCAAACAGTTACTAACGTTCCCCGTTCCCCAGAAGTAACTGCGCCTACTTGTTTGGTGCCTTTTACGGCAACGATTTTGTTAGGCTTTTGTACAGTGGTGACTCCCGTTTCGTCGACGTTATAAATATCAGAAGCTTCAAATTTATATTTTTCAAGAACGTTAGAAAGATTATCAAAAAATTTGTCGACATTTACTTTATTAAAGTTCACTGCTCGTGCATAGCTTGTCGCTTCCGGAGTTCTTATCGATAAATTAGGGTGCCTGCGCATGAAATTTGTAAACCAGTCCTTACCAGCTTGTCCATTTTCTGACCATTCAGGGGGAACAGCAGTTTTATTTTCTGTTGCGAACTCATACACCAATTTACGAATTTCTTTGGGAGTTAACCCAAAATAAATTACTGAAGACAACCTTATATATTTTAAAAACGCTTCTTCTTGTTCTTCCGTCAAAACTCTTGTGTGAGGATTGTAGCCCATTTTTGGGGATTCTCCGTTTTTAATTTTCTTCATATAGCGATTTAGCGTCACATGGCAAATGTCCAAATCTTTAGCAACTTGTCTTTCGGAGAAATTCTCCTCGATTATAAGGTGAGCTGCCCTTTGCATTAATTCATTTGACGGACCCCTGTTGGTTTTTCTTTCTCTTTGGCGCGGCATTGTTTCCTAAAACATTTTTTTTATTAGCTCAGCATTAACGGTACAAATGTAACATGTTACAATTGCACCGATAGGTGTTGTTACATTTGTACCCACCCGTCATTTGTATAGTTTTATTTCGGTTACGAGAACATGACGTAAAATAACCTCAAAATATCAATAGGAGTCTCTAAAGAAATGTTTATCCTACACATCAACTATAAATTGTTTGCAATAAATGTGAACATGTAAGGGATACACCAAAAAGAAGAAAATATTGAAATTTTACTTACATACCTTCAAAATACAAAACCTGTTGTACCTGCTTCGGTGCACGTCGTATTGAGTTCAAAGTAGGGTAAATACTACTTCACAGTAGTGGTTTCGCACCTGCCATGTTGCCAGATTCAAAAAATGTTCCCAAACAATTTTACGGCGGCTGTTACATTTGTACCGCGTTACAATTGTACCCGCTCTCCCCTACCTATATGTACCTTTGCTAAATTTTATTCACTTCCTTCCTTTGATACCAACCTATTATTTGTATCTAAGAAACATACAATTATTACCTATTATGTGGGAAAAATGTATTGTAAACATTATGTTACGCCACTGACCACATCGATTATGTGGCAAGTGGTAACAGTTTCACGACTCGGGTTACGCGTCCTCTCTCTTTCCTTGTCCAAGGCCCTTACCCACTGGGCTGCTAGGACCGAAGGATTATATTTGTTAAGAATAGGTATTTAAACTCGCATCGCGTGGGTGTGCATTGTAAAAATTTGATCGATGGTCGCGTCGTTTGCGAATATCGTACGGGGCGTGGGCTATCAATTTTTCATACGGGATATACAGGGTTTGTCGAAATATCGGATTATGATCATTCTTAATACGGAAACGGTTACGTGGCAAATAAAAATGTTTATATACGTGGGGGGTATGACGGTTCTCCATTTTCTGATTGAACACTAATTCTCTCTTTATATGGGAATGAATTAGGATGTAAAGTTACGACACAACGATTGTCAAAAGGGTACCAGTAATACGATGCTATGACGTCATCACACATATTTTACAAGGGTCATGCGATCGTCAACGGCCAGTTACATTATGTCTTCAGAAGAGCACAGTCATGGAATTGAAGACATTGCTTTTTATGAAGATAAGAGTAAGGTTATGAAACAAACTAGGGAAGCAAGAACAACGTGGAGCAGTCTAAACTGGGATTGCCGTAAATTACCGAAAACTACTTATCCGTTAAGACGTATTCAACCATGTTTAATAGAACTGAAGAAGAAGAGAGCATAAAAAATGAAATTAATAATGTTTTTGCCATGTCATGTATAATTTTAGCATCTGTCTTTGTTTTAATTTTAAAAATTATTTTAAAAATTGTTAAACGTAAATTTGAATCTTCGTGTAATATAAGAGTTGAGGAATAAACAACTTGTTTTATTTCTAAGTAGTGGTGTATAAAATAAAAACTCATTTGTGGTTAAGGTTTATTTATTTTATGGTAATACAGTATTCAAAAACCAGTGGCGGAGACGTTGTACATTTCGTTCGGTGCACGAATATAGTCCAGAGGTGTGACAGGGGTTTGGATCCTTGGCAAAGTTTACTGTTGCACACGGTGTACCATCGAACTTGCCGACTTCGCAAATGTGAGGAAAAACGTTGAAAATGTTACATTTATTTTGCAGAAACTTGGCTTTTTGTTGACCACGAACGTAAATGTAGTCTGCAGCATATAATAGCTTGCTTTCCAATATTTCATTAACTTTAGAATATTCTACATCTCCTGAAGAGTATCGAATTCCGTGCACATTTTTTTCCAAGTAGGTTGCAGTCTTTTTGTCCTCATTACTTAATGTAGAAAACGGTTGAGGTGGTAAAAACATGTAATGTGAACTTTTGAAACCAATTTCTATCGTTAGTTCTTTGACAACGAAAAATCCATCTACGACAAAGCCTTGAATGTCTACAAAAGCTATTCTCATGTTGACGTCTGCTCGAACACTAACTCTAATCAACGTCTAGTTTAAACTTTTAACAATTTCGGTGAGGGGGAAGTATTCCATTACACAATCATGAATTATGATGCAATAGACTTTGGTATTTTCGGGAAAGCCTATGTTTGCTTCAATATCAAGTTTCACATCGACTGTGGACGCTTTCATGCTTTCTTCCTGTTTGGAACAATCGATAACAAACAATGCCCGTTTCTTGAAAGAGGAATAATCCAGCAGGGGGCGCTTCTGTGTGGAGTTCGCGTAGTTGGGATAGAATTCAATATAGTTAAAATATGCTTCATTGTAGTCAGTTTTACTAAAATCCAATTACATTCTTTCATTGGGCCAAAATTCACCATTAAGTGACAGTCTTATACTTTGTACATCTGCATTGTCAATAGCGCTTTTCATTGATAACAATTTACATTGGTATACCCATATTCAATAGGTAACGTTTCTTCAAAAATATCCTCTCTAATTAGGGCCATTAAAAGAATGGGAGATTTATCTAAAAAACTGCGTATTTAATATATTATGCACACATTCAAAGTAATTTAATATATTTATTATCAGCTTGGTTCTCTACAACAAAAAATAATATAAATTGTATATATAAATTACAAAATAAAGCTTTAAAAAACCCTTTTTAGGTTACCATGTTTCCAACCAAAATTGCTATTTATATAACTAGTTGCATATAGTGAAGAGATATCAAAAGGCCTCCTTTTTTTTTTCCTGAGGTGAAAATCTTCGTAAGACATCTGGGAGCGTATCCCAGGTGTGCAGGATTCCACCAGAGTAAGACCGGCGGCACTCGTTATCCCCCTTTAGGGAAGACATCGAGCACCGCCGGCCTCAATTCCAGTGACCTACCTGCTAAAAACACCTCCTCTTCCACCAGTTGTACCTAGGACTGCTTTTTCAGCATTACATCAAAAGACCTCCTAATTACAATTATTTGTGCTTCGATTTACATAAAATTATATATAGTACGTGAAGTTCTGAAAGGTCTCTGTATCAAATAGGAAGAAGATATAATTTACTTCATACCGGAAGGCTACTGATTATCTTTCATATAATTGACATCACTTGCAGAAATCGAATTTCAACACGTTAAGAGGCCACAGGAAAAAATCGCAAGGAATGGTTCCACCAGAAGAACGGTGCAGGCCACAATATCTTAAATCATTATTGTAGCTATTACCATAACTTGTGATTATAATATATGTAAAATTGAGGATAAAATAAAGATTATAAGAAGAGGCCACAGGCGGTTCTTTAATAGCCATCAGGCGACAATTTCCCAGAAACAGAAAATACTATACGTACTCAACTCAATGGGTGACAGCTGGGTTTGTAAGCCAGACTAACAGACACCTTAAGTTATAGTACTTCTCCCACATTGTGGTACCTGTCGTATTTCTGTGTAGAAAAAGTCGACCGCCCCTTTTATACCATAAGGAACCTTAGACTTAGACGAAATTGAGCCAGATTTACAAATACTGGGACCATAATAAAGTAACTCAAAAAATTATGCATAATATATTTATCGGGTCTAAAAAATGCCAAAATATTATTATTATTTTTAAGAAAAGTTTAATAATAACCTAGAAAACTCAACTTTCCTGAAAAATTCCGAAATACTATTTTGGGGCCCCCTATATCACAGCTCTTGTAACCCTCGAGATACGGCATATGGGGGGTTGAAAACAGTGTTGAGGGGGAAAGGACAAGGTCCCCTATTTCTTTATATTCTTTTATTGTCAATATACTGGTGAGAACATGAAGATTTTGAAAAAAATATCCATTTTTCATGAATATACATTTAACCGGAATTTTAATTGGACAAAAATTAATTTTGCACTCACCCTGATAATAAACGACGTTAGTCAGTGCAAGCACTGACCAAGTGGCCGTTTTGAACCGCCCTTTAGCTACACTGAAATCATCTGCCTCAAAAACAAACATCAGAAATATCGGGCTGTCTTTTCTTCACTATTTTCTTCGAATTTTCAATTGTTTGTCAAATCTATCAATCATTTAGTAAGTATCTGCCAACTGTTTAACCTGAAATAATCTTTCAAATTATTCTCGTTTAATTTTTTCATAACAAACCAAACAATTTCTGTATGTAACCTTCAAAGAGTTGTATACTTTGGATTTAAAACTTCTGCAAACAATATATATGTGTATACTAAAATGTAAAGCAGTTACCTCCTGAAAAACAGTCTTAAGAATTAGTTTCTTAACAGTGCCTGTAATAACTCAAAAGTTTATAATAATGAAAAATATTGCGATTACATAAATATTGCAACAAATAATATATATACAAAGAATTAGAAATACTATCCCAATGCTACATAAGTACATGCTTCCTCAATTATATATTTTCCCAATCCAGATTAGTACCCACCATAACATTCCCGCATCACTCCAAGCTCCACAATACCATTTTTAAACTTATCAAAGCAGAAAAACATGCGTTTAAAAAAAATTACCTTGTATAAAACGATAAGTGTTTTTTATAAAGATATACTTCCTTTATATCTGAAATAAATATAAATTTGTTAACAAGTACTTATAGAATGGCGATGTGTATTCAATTTCAAAAATGTTGGTTTCTGTGGTACATTTGTAAAAAATGGTCTGCATTTATCTTGTACTTAGTTTCATCTGAATATCTTCCATATTTATATCTGCAACTGATAAAAACAACAAAAATAATTTAATATCTTTCCATTTTATTTGGTGAAACCTTTAGATTTGTTACCTTGTATAGAAATATAAAGATTTTTTCATATAGACTTATGTTCTTGATACCTAAAAATATCTTTCATGTTCTTTATAATAGACCTGTAATTAATAAATCAAAACAATTATTTGCAATGTCTTATCATCATATAAAAATGTAAAAACCTACAATAAAAAAAGTTACCTTTTATAGAACAATCATTCTTCTTTTAAAACCTAAATTTCTTGATACCTAATAACTTACAATGTTTTAAAAATTAAAGAAATCACCAGACGATGAAGTAGACCAGAGTCACATGTCTGGATATATCCAATCAAAGACGTTCCTGTAAAATTCTAGAAAGCTGTTTTACAAATTAATATATAAGATCAATAAAAAATGTAATTTTTAACTTGATATTACCTGAAGCATTGTCCCAACAGCACTCCTATGATACCTAGCAGGAATATTACTCAATGATTCTGCCTCATGTTGTTTTCGATGTCTTAGTCCCAATCCAATTTTCTTTTCGCAGGATAAAACAGAATCTCCAATTTTCTTTCTTGCTTTCATAATCTGCAAACATTTTTTCACTTTAGATTATCACCCAGAAAAGTCTTTGTTTATTACCTTTTGCAAAACAAGTCTCCAAATGATGTTCAGATTCTTCCAAAAGAATATTGTTTGGAAGATGTAGTGGGATAAAATGAAGTTAAGTTTTGATATTTTTAGAGAAGAGATTTTGATGTATGGTGACATAAGTTTTTTGTAGACTAAATATACTGCTTGGAGTAACTTGATTTTGATAATTAGGACATGAATCTTATGAAAAGCGAAGTATGGATAACTTGCAGATTGAGTTCATCTTGAGAGGCAGAAGAAATAAGTATTATGGGGAATAGTGCTGCAGTTCTGGTTAGAATAGATTTTCAGTTTTTTAAGCATAAAATAGTTTGAAAGGGTGAGTTTTTCTTAGGACAAAATTAATACTGATGATGTTCGACCAAGTGATATTGTCGTAAGAGATAATGGTGAAGTGCTACTTAGATTTTAAGGACACTGTATACATTCTAAAATATTTAATGATCAAATTGAAACTGTTACGAAAAAGAATTTATGCTGCCAATGCCAAAACATTGATAGTTTGCAAAAAATTTTGTTATAGATTATTTTAATTTTTTTTTATTTCCGTATTATCATTATTACTAATTTGTTTGACATTAAAAAAATATGAAAAATTATTATTAATATATTCGTAAAAAAAATTCCAAATTTTAAAAATTTTTGTTAATAATTTGACAGCGTTATTGTTGTATCAAAAATGTAAAAATTTATAATAATCTACCTATTTACACGAAAATTATATAAAACAATAAAGGAAACTGTTTTTTTAATGTTGTGTTTGTATAATATTTTGTTATAAAATATACGTTATATAAATAATAATTTTAAAAAGCCATAATAGATTTTCTTTATAAAATGCCTCAAATTATTTATTTTTAATGAAATTTACAACCTTTTGAAAGGTATTATTTTTTAATTGTTTCCACCTTGTATACAAAAATTTTTACTGCTTTTGTAAACTGTCTTTTACATTCTTCTAACTATAAATATACGCAGGTGTAAAGTATATATATATATAATATAAAAATGTATATTAATGTATGTACCTATATACACAAAATTATATAAAACATTAAATAAAATATCCTTTTTTTATACAGATTATTAAAATGTTTCAAAATTTGAACTTAAATATGAAATATATCATTTATATAAAAAAAACTTCCAAGAAAAATCTCCAAGTAAAAATTGAATTTCATAATATTTTTTCTAAAATATACGTTTAACTCTATCAAAAAAATATCTTAAGTAAAATAATAGTTTTAGAAAACCTAAAATAATTTTTTCTCATAAATTAACTCAGATTAAACATTTTTACGCAATAAAAAAAACATTTGGAATAAAAATAATCACAGAAAGTCAATTATATCATTTAAATTCCCATTTTATTTCACTTACCTTTGGAAAATCAAATTCTGGTGACGATCTTGAAGTAAATCAATACAGATAGAAAATGTTTTTAAATACTAAAGTTTCATGAATAATTTGATAGCGCTATTACTATATCAGAATTGTATAAATTAATATTGATCTAGCTATATTCACAAAATTAAATAGAACATTAAATAAAACGTAATTTTTTTAATATTGGTTATTAAAATGCTTCAAAAATTGACCAAAAAGATAAAATATTTCATTAATAAAACAGAACTTTATTAATCCATCAAATAAAGATTAAATTTTATATTTTTTTTCTAAAATATACGTTTTACTCTATTTAAAAAATATATTAAGTGAACTAATAATTTTAGAAAACGCACAATATATTTTCTCTATAAATTGCCTTAAAATAATTATTTTTAAACAAATTTACTTTGTAAACAATCAACCTTTTCGAAAGGTCTTATTTTTTAATTGATCCAAAATTTCTAATTAAATTCTGTCCTGTATACAAAAAAAACTTTCACCGCATTTTTAAACTGTCTTTTACAGGCTGTCAACTATTAATATATGGAAATGTACAAAATTATTGCAGTAAAAATAACTACAGAAAGTCAATTAAATCATTTGAGTTCCCATATTTAATTGCTCCTACCTTTTTGAAAAACAAATTCTAGTGGCGATCTTGAAGTACATCGTAAATCGATACAGATAGTAAATGTTTTTAAAGACTTACCCTGTAACAAAAAAAAGAAATAATTAGTTTATATGAGTTAAGATTTAAGTACTGTTATTATAAATTGTTGTAAATTAGTTTTGAGGTACTTTAAGAGAAATAATTTTACTATTTTTTCCTAATTTAATAACTGTGGGTTGAAATGTTCTGAATGGGCTACTTAATAAAAATGTATCAGTTTAAATTTGAATAAAATCAATCTAAATTAATGTAAAAATCATCTGTTCTAACTAAATAATTTTTAAAATATTATAAAACCGATAGTAATTTGTTTAAATAGAAAATTATTTCGTTTATTTTTGACCCCAGCGTATTTATTTTACTATGAAAAACTTGATGGTTATAATTTTAACAGTGTATCTAATTTATAAAATATATATTTATATCACTTACCCCTTTTATTATTAAAAAGTAGCCCAACTGATGATCGTGAAGAACGCCGTTTGAAGATCTGACGAAATTTTCTTCAATACTCACCTGTAAGAAATAAGAACTAAGAATTAAAACTTGCATAGATAATTTTGTTTCAATATATACAAGGTGTCCTAAATTATATCAGGAATGTATGTTTTGCAAGGTTTTTAACAGAGATATATTTAAAGTAAAATTAGCAAAATTTTAAAATATAAAAAGTGTAGGTACCATTTTTAAAATAAACAAGTTGGTATTACATTTATTTGATGGGATAACCTTGTTTTGTAACAAAAAGAAATTATTTTATAATATAACATTTTTCAATAATCACTCTGTATGTCGCTAAGGCGAGAAATTTATTTGACTGGGAAAATGTAACTTAAAAGAAAAAGGGAAAACTTGAAATCTTAACTACTTATACAGTATGATGCAAATGTATGGAATAAATTCATTATTTCAGAAACGGACGACTTTTAAAAAAAATCTAAAACACGACAATTTTAATTTTTGAATGGCCATCAACTGCTATAGATGAGTTGGACATTACATCATTAGTGATGGCGTAATGACGTCATTGACGATTTTTTTAAATACAAACGGAGGTCACGTGACAGCTTATTTGAAAGTTCTCCTTATCGCCTTTGCCACAATGTAATCATTTAAATATTTATTTCTACAGGGTTAAACAAAATTATGAACTTTGTTAAGTAACATGGAATTACAATAAATATTCATTCACTGAACTAAAATACACTAAGGACCGCCACAAGGAATAAAACAAAATAGTGTTTATTGTTGGTTTCAAAAAAAAACTACATTGATAAAAACAATGCTACTCGGAATTATTTTTACAAAAATATTTAAATCAGTATTGTCATTGACTCGTCTTTATTCGTCAATGATCTGTGAATCTGTCAAGTTTTTTGCCGACGTTAATAACAGCATTTACAAAAATGAAACAGAAACAGAACGAATCGAGATTTTAACCATGATTGGTTATGAAGATAGAGTGAGGACTCAAGCAGAAGTTCGTAATTTATTTAATGCTAAATACCCCAATCGCGATCCAATTACTCAATCAACAGTAAGTAAAATTGAAAAAAAAATTAGAGAAACGGGCCATGTTAAAGATCTTCCCAGAAGTGGTAGAATATCAATATCCTAAGCCAAAAAACTGGACGTTGTACTGGTGTTTCAAGAAAATCCTCATACAGACATGTCGATATTGGGAGAAGGTGAATGTTTGTGCCGGCATTATAAACAATCAAATGGTAGGGTCATATTTTTTTGAGGAAAACCTAACTGCTGCTAGTTATCTAGAATTTCTTTAAAATTATCTGTTGCCACAGCTGAATCATCCATTTCCAAATAGAAATGATTTATGGTACCAACAGGATGGAGCTCCTCCACACTATGGCGTTGAGGTACGAAATTACCTTAATAACGTTTTCCCAGGAAGGTGGATAGGTAGAAGGGGGCCTATCGAATGGCCACCAAGATATCCAGAATTGACTCCGTTAGACTTTTTTTGAGGGGATATTTAAAGAGCAGAGTAATCAAAATCGACCGAATAATGTAGAGGAGTTGAAGGAGCGAATCCGAACGGAAATTGCACAAATAACACCTGAAGTCCTCGAAAACGTTACGAAAGAATTTACTGCTCGTCTTTCTCATTGTATCATTGCTGAAAGTCGGCAATTTGAACATTTGTTGTAATTTAATTGTATTTAAGTAAACATTTATTCTAAGTTAATTGTATTAATAAACCAACAGTTTTGGTTAACCCTGTAGAAATAAATATTCAAATAATTACATTGTTGCAAAGACGATAAGGAGACCTTTCAAATGAGCTGTCCATGGCGTCATTACACCGTTACCAATGACGTAATGTCCAACACATCTATAGCAGCTGATGGCCATTCAAAAATTAAAATTGACATGTTTTAAGATTTTTTTTAAAAGTCGTCTGTTTCTGAAATGTATTCCATACATTTGCATCATACTGTATACGAAGATAACTCACTCTTATATTATTTTACTGTAATTTTATGTATAATTATTGCAAAAAAAAATATATAAGATTAGTTACTATATTTTAAACAAACAAAATATGACCAGTCCACCTGCTGAGGAAATAACCCTCTATGTGCGATAGATGCATAGTTTGCTCAATACGTATCATATACGTTACTTATCAAATAAGAAATTTATAATATATTTATTTTAAAACGAGTTTAATAAATGAAATGTGCAACTATAAAAAGACAATAGTCGATATTTTTAATACATTTTATGGAATTTTTACCTCTAATAAAAAAAAGAATGGTTATATTCTAAGTAATAAGGTTTTTAACCATACAAATATATTAATTTGAAAATAATTGTTTTATACCGGTAAATCAGTAACTTATAATTAAGAATAGTTTATGCAATCATTAATTTTTCCAACTCTTAAATCTAGAAAATTAATTTGAATTAATTTCTTCAATTTTTAACGGAAAATGTACTCCACATTATTTCAAACAAAAACCGGCTTATAAAACGATCTTTTTTCTCTTAAATAAATAAAAAATAATAAATTAAATAAACTCACCGATTTGCCAGTCATCATCTGCTTTTCAACCATCACTTTTTGAACTGCCATTGTCAACATTCACATATTTCAGTTTTAAAAAACACTAACACTGTAGTTTTTCAATAACCGGCACTTTTTTCCCGCACAAACACTATTTAGAAGAAAAATCTGTATATATACGCGCACTTAAATCCGTAAAAATACGTTTTTATTAAATGTATACCGGCTAATTTCCGAATAATTTTTGTGTACTACCGATGCGACCGCCTGCACAAAAGGTACTGACTGATACATCTATAAGTAAAAATGATAAGACTATGACTGTACCTATAAAACTAGTTGATTAATCATATATCGTTAACTAATTTGATTAAGAATAAAATACTTTCTAAACGACAAAATTATTCCGAAGGGAGTTACAGTCTTAAAAGAATAAGATAAATTCAGAAAAACTGTTATGTAGCATAACCTTATTTCTGAAAAACAAAATTAAATAAGGTTCTACAAACACAAATTGTTAGAATTCACAACAGTTAACGATATAAAATATATATTTAAAAGAAAAATGAAAATACACTTTTTCATTAAATTTTCAAACATATCAGCATATTTTAAAAGTAGTACTGCACAGCCAAATGTAAAATTGTATTTTACAAGTAGCTCGACCCTGATTGTTTTTAATCCAAATTTATATCTCTCTTTGAGCCATGCAAATGATGTATCAATGTTGATGATGGGTGACTATTTTCTGTTGCTGCATTTTCAATAAACAAATCATCTAAAAATTTAAAAACTGATATTTAAAAGATGTTTGTATTGAAGGAAAGTAAAATTACTCAAAATTCCAATTTATTCTACCTGTTATTTTTAAAGTAGAAGGCCCTGACAATAACTGTTGTTCTCCTATTGCACCTGGCTCTGTAGTTCTGGAAGTTGATGGCATATCTCTTTCCTCTGAAGATGATCATTCTAAAATATTATTTTAACTGCCTAACATGGCTTAACATATTTGACTATTATTTACTTCAAACTTTGACCCAACATCAATGTTTTCTGATTTCTACAATTGTTGAACAATAGTATATTATATATTTTATCCTCTCTTATGCTTCACCCCGTATAAAAAAAACCTTCGAAAATAATGCACGTGATAAAGAAGCTTGTTTAACATCGAACCGACACAGGTAGATGCATTATTAAAATTAGGTGTGCGAAAGTCCTCAATAAATAAAAGTTGTAACCATGAAAACTGGCAGCGGAGTGTGGCGAATCATATCGTTTTTATGTTTCATCTTCGGTTTTGTTTTTGTTTGGAAATTCGGGAGCGAATTCGGTACGGTCTTCATATTCTTCACTGCTGGATACGCATTTTTAATATGAAGAATTCTTATACAATTTACCAACTGATGATTTTTTTTATTTAAGTGTATAGACGACATGTTGGGTTATAAAAACGTACAATTTTCAATGTTTTAATATTCCTACAGGATGTTATGAAATTGCTGATCTTGAAGCGTTTATCAGTGATAAAATGGACGCAAGCAATTTAATAACACCACCGAAGGATATATTTTCACTAAAACCTAATCACAATACGTTGAAATGTGAAATTTTCAGTAAATATAAAATTTCCTTTATGCAAGCTGATAGTCTTGGAAGAATATTGGGGTTTTCACCGAAAATACTCGACGTCAACGAAATGCACTCTTCAGATCTCCCCGTCAAAATCATTAAAGTATCCAGTATTCGCTTCGATTGTAACATTACCACTGGAGCCTTTGATGCGAACAGACCTGCCCATACAATCTACGAATTCGTCATACAAGTAGATCCAGGATATTCCATTGACGAAATTCCTCATAATTTGGTCTACTTACCCGTTATACCTCAACGTGAAATAACTAACATCACTGTCATTGCCTTAGATCAAGACGGTCAACCTGTAAACTTTAGAGGTGAATCGAGTACGTTGATATTGGAGCTTAGAGCGCGAAACAGATGGGACTAATAATCAATCATCATCATCATAAAAGACAGTTTACACATTTTCCAACTTCATTAGCTAAGCAGCCGCCGGTGAAACAACTCACGTTGGCAAACAAATTGGTGCTGCAATCGCTGGGTTTTAGATTGAAATGACAACCATGTATGGAAAACGACTTCGTCAAAATGACAATATGCCTTCGATGTTTGATATCTACCGTAAGCCGGTCTTTGATGATTCCATTCGAAAGGCCGAATACAGAACCTATGCTCCATTTATCAAATCATTCAATTGCAGTGACATTGTGGAGTTTAGCATTAATCAGGTTGATTCGTTCTTTGCAATGAGCGAAACTTTGTTGTGCATTAAAGGTTCCCTCGAAACACACGGAGCAGGAGACGTAAAATTAGCAAATAATTTTGGAGCCTTTCTTTTCGATTCATGTACGTACAGTGAAAGTGCTAGGGAAATGGAAACAGTTCGAGATCCTGGAATTGTAAGTGCCGTACGTGCCATGACTTGTTATAACCAAGAAGATTCCAATCATATGGCTATAGCTGGCTGGAATTACCCGAAAGATCCTATTCTAAATGTCAGCGACAAGTCCTTCAACCTTCAAATACCTCTCAAACATATTTTCAACATTTTTAACGATTATTCTATGATTACATGTGGACGACAAACAATACGATTAGTTCGAGCACGAAATGATAATGATTGCATCTATATTACCGACAAGTCCGGTACGGTCTCCAGTACAACTGCTAAAATTAACATTACAAGTGTTGAATTAAAAGTTAAACATATCTTTCCCAATGATGATATAAAGATAAATCTCATGAAATCCATTCAAAAAGATCAGCCTATAGTTATTCCATTTAGAAAGTGGGAGTTACACGAATTGCCCTCAATTACTAAAGGTGCAAGACGTGAGGTTTGGGCTGTTAAAACATCCACTTCAGTTGAAAGACCCCGTTTTGTTATTGTTTTCTTTCAAACTGACAAACGTAACGTGAGCACAGCCGATCCTACTTTATTTGACAATGCAGATGTACAAAGTATAAGACTGTCACTTAATGGTGAATTTTGGCCCAATGAAAGAATGCAATTGGATTTTAGTAAAACTGACTACAATGAAGCATATTTTAACTATACTGAATTATATCCCAACTACGCGAACTCCACACAGAAGCGCCCCCTGCTGGATTATTCCTCTTTCAAGAAACGGGCATTGTTTGTTATCGATTGTTCCAAACAGGAAGAAAGCATGAAAGCGTCCACAGTCGATGTGAAACTTGATATTGAAGCAAACATAGGCTTTCCCGAAAATACCAAAGTCTATTGCATCATAATTCATGATTGTGTAATGGAATACTTCCCCTCACCGAAATTGTTAAAAGTTTAAACTAGACGTTGATTAGAGTTAGTGTTCGAGCAGACGTCAACATGAGAATAGCTTTTGTAGACATTCAAGGCTTTGTCGTAGATGGATTTTTCGTTGTCAAAGAACTAACGATAGAAATTGGTTTCAAAAGTTCACATTACATGTTTTTACCACCTCAACCGTTTTCTACATTAAGTAATGAGGACAAAAAGACTGCAACCTACTTGGAAAAAAAAGTGCACGGAATTCGATACTCTTCAGGAGATGTAGAATATTCTAAAGTTAATGAAATATTGGAAAGCAAGCTATTGTATGCTGCAGACTACATTTACGTTCGTGGTCAACAAAAAGCCAAGTTTCTGCAAAATAAATGAAACATTTTCAACGTTTTTCCTCACATTTGCGAAGTCGGCAAGTTCGATGGTACACCGTGTGCAACAGTAAACTTTGCCAAGGATCCAAACCCCTGTCACACTTCTGGACTATATTCGTGCACCGAACGAAATGTACAACGTCTCCGCCACTGGTTTTTGAATACTGTATTACCATAAAATAAATAAACCTTAACCACAAATGAGTTTTTATTTTATACACCACTACTTAGAAATAAAACAAGTTGTTTATTCCTCAACTCTTATATTACACGAAGATTCAAATTTACGTTTAACAATTTTTAAAATAATTTTTAAAATTAAAACAAAGACAGATGCTAAAATTATACATGACATAGCAAAAACATTATTAATTTCATTTTTTATGCTCTCTTCTTCTGTTCTATTAAACATGGTTGAATACGTCTTAACGGATAAGTAGTTTTCGGTAATTTACGGCAATCCCAGTTTAGACTGCTCCACGTTGTTCTTGCTTCCCTAGTTTGTTTCATAACCTTACTCTTATCTTCATAAAAGCAATGTCTTCAATTCCATGACTGTGCTCTTCTGAAGACATAATGTAACTGGCCGTTGACGATCGCATGACCCTTGTAAAATATGTGTGATGACGTCATAGCATCGTATTACTGGTACCCTTTTGACAATCGTTGTGTCGTAACTTTACATCCTAATTCATTCCCATATAAAGAGAGAATTAGTGTTCAATCAGAAAATGGAGAACCGTCATACCCCCCACGTATATAAACATTTTTATTTGCCACGTAACCGTTTCCGTATTAAGAATGATCATAATCCGATATTTCGACAAACCCTGTATATCCCGTATGAAAAATTGACATCCCCCGTACATCTTACGAATGATCTTCGCGAATACCCTGTACCCACATCATAATATACGAATGATCGAATTGACATTTTTAATTAACGACCATATCCCCGTACCGACATTTTTGCCATTTTTGCGTATTAAGAATGATCATAATTCGATATTTCGACGATCTAATTCGCGACAAACCCTGTATATATCCCGTATCTAACCCGTACCATATCATCAAATTGATATTTTAAATACAAAAATTCTAAGTTGTTTAGTATCCCGACATACCCTGTATATGATTAGATTACAAGCACAGACCAAATTCGATGAAAACGATCAAAATACGCGACGCGAGTTTAAATACCCATTCTTAACATTTATAATCCTTCGTTAGCAGCCCAGTGGGTAAGGGCGCTTAAATTATAAATGACGAACTCGAAATGATCACGTCTTACGATCAACATTTTTACCGACCCTGTATGTAACGAGATTTTTTGCGACACGACGAAAATTAGCCCACGCCCCGTACGATATTCGCAAACGACGCGACCATCGATCAAATTTTTACAATGCACACCCACGCGATGCGAGTTTAAATACCTATTCTTAACAAATATAAGGTTCGTTCCAACAAACAATCAGGGATGCGTTTCGGATTGTTTTCAAATTTGTTTCTACGCATGCGCGCATTTGATGAAATTTGAAACTAGTCCACAACTGTTCTGTTGGAACACTGTAGTACTAGTTTGACATTTAACACATGACATTGCAACAAGTGGAAAATATTTTCCCATTCCGAATTTTTCGGGAGAACACCAATTTCCTCAATTATTTACTCGAGAACATGACTGGATTCGTCTTCACTGTGGAATGCACCAATACTTTCGTCTAATAAATCGCTGTTGCCAATATTTTTATCCGAGCCACTGTAACTCTTATTTATATTAAATAGATCTCCTCACGATATAAATATATAATACGCGAAAAAGGTTTTCAAACCGTTTGCATGTAACGTTGGAACAGCTTACTATCAGTCACCAAACTGTCAGAGATTGTTGTTGGAACGCTAAAATGCATATACGCATGCGCATAACAATCTCTGATAGTTTCGGACTCTTGTTGGAACGAACCTAATATCCTTCGGTCCTAGCAGCCCAGTGGGTAAGGGCGCTTAAATCATAAAAATTCTACCGACGGTCCGTAGGTTCAAATCCCAACAGCGGCCGCCACGCACCTTTTTGTCATACCAGCAGGCAACCCGCAATACAACACAAACTCGTATGCTGTATATACGGAGGTATCCCCACTCCTCTAGTGGGTTAGAACTCTCCTAGTATATCTACTTAAGTTTATATCATAATTGATTTAACACTTTGCAACTTCCTGAACAGTTTCGGAATGGAAAATATTAAATAATCTCATTTCAAAATTCCATAAACACTTTTAATAATAATGATAGAGACTGTCAAATCATAACGAGAAAGGTCCAAAGCACTCTATTCGATATGGAAAAATAATAAAAGTTATTTTTATTTAGTTGTGTTTAGTATTTATTGTAACAAATTTATTAAAAATTACAAAGAAAGTATATCATTTTATGTTATGTAATAAACTAAAACAACAATAATAAAGGAAGGAAATCCAAATTATAATTTTGGTCAATAAAACCTTATTTCCGCCATATATTACAAATGCATAAAAATTGATATAGGAAAGTAAATAAAAACTTACCTTATTTTTCTATGAAAAATCAAATTAAAATAATAAATTAAATTAAAAATGGGGGTTTCAATTTAAAAAAAAAAGAAGAAATCGTCGTTATCTCAAGTTAAAATCTTACACAACTTAACGTTGTGACCACCCTGTATAATTAATATCTAATTTAAACACTATAACTTATAATTTAGGCTCTTAGGTACAAAAAGATGTAATAATTTTTAAATTTCATCAATTAGGAATAGAAGGAAATGAAATAGCATACGCTTGCCAGAAGGGCAGCAAGTATGTCACTAATGGAACCCGAACCATTCTGTGGCATAGCCTACAGTTCCATCCTCAATGAACTCAGTGGCATTGAGAATATGGAAAAGATCGAATACTAGGAGAACCTACCAGGGATAAGGCCAAAAGCCTTGCTAGGTAGTTACAACCCCAAAAAAGCCATACAAGGTCTTGGGCTGAGCAAAAATAACCTAAGAATTCTTACAGGTATATTAACGGGACACTGTAAACTAAGAGGAGACCTACATAGACTGGGGATTAAAGAAAAGGCAGAATGCAGGTATTGTGAAATGGAGGAGAACAACTCAATATACATGAAGGTTTATTTTCGTTTGTCTAGGTAAATGATACTTCAGTTTATTGAAGCCTTGAACTATTTCCAATCACAGTGACAACCTTTTTTCAATATCCCGTCACAATATTCTGCCCTCTCTCCCACTCGCTACCACGGAAACCAAAACCAAAAGTCATAAGGTGATTCTCGTAAAACATTCTAAATGAAATCTTAACCAAAACTTCATTAAGACTTTAAAAGAAAATTGCAATAATAATACTAAAAAGTATATTAAAAATTCAGTTATCTACATACATACTCACAGAGTGAAGAGGATGACTTACCTAAATTGATGCCGATCGACATTCGAACCTTCATGAAGAAGATAGGATTAGAGGCGGTGTTTTAAATACAGGAAAACCCACCTTCTAAGGAAGTAAGAGGGGAGTGGACAACCCCTATATAACATTACATCTAGGCTTTAATATTGTTATGTCTTATTATTTCCATACTTGGTCTAGCTTTACTTAATCAACATCAGGTACCTAGCTACAAACAAACAAAATTTATCTTCAATATGTCAATCTGACGATGCTAGTTTTTAGCAAAACAGCTGTCATTGATTTTAAAAAAGCAATTTTTAGAATAAATAATGGAAGTTTTGTTTAAAAAGTTCTATTTTTATTGTTCTTAGTAATTTAATTTTATTTCTATATTCCTTTAAACTCCACACTCAATTTTTAGTGTTGCAAGCGTTTAATTTAGTTAAAATTGATCAATAATAAAAGAAATATTCTCCTTAAATTTAAGAGATGGTGGCAAAAAGGGGTGTGTATGCAGTCGATTTGTTTAAGAGCAAAGAAAAACCACAGGACTGGTTGGCCTCGACGGTTTTATATAACGCCTGGCTTCACCCAGCTCCTTTTTCCCGGAAATTACGATAATTTAGATAAAAAAGTCTCCCAAGATATGCGAGAGAAAATTACAGACAATTTGAACAATTTTTGTTCTATTTGTCGTCAGTATCATTGAAATTCTCGTGACTTTTTATACGAATAAGTCGTTCATTTTCTGGATAGAGTTTGAGTAGAATCTAAGGAATTTACTTAAAAAAATGCATTTAACTTTATAGTTTTTCCCTCATGAACAATTGCGAAATTTTCAAACAGATGTAAGATTAAAATTATCTTAATTTGTTGCTCTCCGACCATAAATTACATACTTATACTAGGTCCTAATTAAATAGAGTACCTACTGAAAATATGAAAGCTATTATAATCAAATTAATGTGGAAACAAAACAGATTAAAATTACTCGTTTGAACATTTTAATATTTTCTTTATAATTATAAGCTTATTTTAAAATTAGTGTTGATGAGTTGACTCCCTGCTGCTTAGAAGATTTAAATGTTTAAAATACATAGTAACTATATAAACAATAAAATTGACTTCATTAATAAGATGTAAACATTTCTGAAAATCTTTTAGGAAAAAGGAACAATATCCGCTTCAGGGTGGCGTGTAATTAATTTTTCCCTCAATATCAAACATCCGGTTTAAATATGAGGCACGGAATTTCTTGTATACATTGTTTTAGATCGTGGGACGCCACCCTTGAATCTTAAATTGACAATGTAATGTCATCATGAAAAATAAAAATACAACCATGATACAAAAATACAGTGTGTAAAAGCCAAATGGAATAAATTCATTTTTTCGGTTACTGTACATATTTATAAAAAATCCCGAAACACGTCAAATTTAAATTATAACTTGACATTCTTTAACGTGAAAATGCAACCCCTACCTTCAACCCCCTTAGAATGACAGGCTTGTGATATATCATTTGAAAGGTCTCTTCATTCTCTATTCAAAAATGTTATTGTTTTTAAATTTGATGCAAAAATTAACATAAAAAAAATTAAAATCATGTTGTTACCGAAATTCGCTAAAATATACTCGAAACTTATTACAATATACTTAAAACTTATTTCCATTTTAAGTCTTGATAATCAGAAAGTGAACAAAAACCATAGCAATGTGGTTTTTAGATGGTAACCATTAAAATACTTTAAAGAATTTCCGTGGCAACGCTATTTTAACAAGCAGTAGTAAATTGTTTTATTTAAGTTGTCATTGTTGTAATTTAAGTATAAAGTTTGTTCAATTCAATTCTGAAAAATGTTTAGATTAACGAAAATGCATATAATAACAGTTTTACAAATGATTGGTTACGGAGATAACATCCGTACCCAACAGGAAGTAACTCGCCTATTTCATGAGAAATTTCCTAATTTACCGCCTATATCCCAAGGAACAATAAGTAAAATAGAAAAGCAGTTTTCTCGAGTTTGGTCATGTAAGGCAGATAAAAAAGCAGCTGCCAATGCACTGAGTGATGAACTCAAATTAGATGTGTTGCTTGAGTTTCAGGAAAACCCACATACATCGAGTGGACAGGCATCCACTACATTCAATGCTAGGCATACATTGATAGCAAACATATCAAAAGAAAATAAATTGCATCCGTATAAGATGACACCTACTCAGGAGCTCATGGAAGACGATTTTGATAGGAGAACTTTTTTGTGAGCAAATGATGGACATGTTGGATAACAATATTATCCAATTAGAAGACGTTATGTTTTCTGATGAGTGTACTTTTTTACTTAGCGGTCATGCTAATCGGCAAAATGGCCGCTACTGGTCCACGGAAAATCCTCACTGGATGAGAGAAGAACACATTCAATACCATCAAAAGGTTAATGCTTTTTTATTGAGGGCAACTTGAATGGCAACAATTATTTGGCACTACTTCAAAATGATGTCATTCCAACGTTGGCAAATTTATATCCTGATCCAGGTAACCCTCAAGTTCCAGCGAATACGATATGGTTTCAGCAGGATGGAGCACCACCACATTACCAACTTAATGTCCGGCAGTACCTCTATACAATATTTACCAATCGGTGGATAGAGAGGCGAGGATCGATTGAATGGCCAGCGCGATCACCTGATCTTACATTATTAGATTTCTTTTTATGGGGATATGTGAAGAGCCATGTGTACAAAACTAAACCTTCTGATTTAAATGACTTAAAAGAACGAATAACGCTTGGGATTAGGTCGATCACGCCTGATATGTTAAATAATATTAGAAGACAGTTTTATTTGTATAAGCTCTTGTATCTCAGGCGGATTAATTCGCATGTTCTTTTGGATGAATAGGTATTTAGAAAAGAAAATTTATTATTAACAATGAATTTATATTAACAAAAAATATATTAAACGGAATTTTATTAAAAGATTCGAAAATCTTGGTGCATAATTTTATTTATTTTTAGTATTGTATATTTTGTTAAAATGATTTATTATGTATAATATATACAATTTAGAATAGAGCTAAACAGATTGTGATTGAATTGAATTGTGATTTAAAATCAAGTAGAAGTTAATAACAGTTTTTAAGTACCTAAACAATTGTAAAAGCCTATTTACCAGTTAAAATTAAGTCAAACAATAACCAAATACATTCACTCCGGGATTTAAAAACATATTTGCAAAATAACTGAATTTGGATACAAAATCAATGGTCATAAGAAAATGCCAAACGTCAACTTTCGTCGAGTTCCATTTTTTCTTTTCTTTTCAGGTCTTTCTTTTTTTTCTAAATACCTATACTATAGAACATACGAATTAGTCCGCCAGAGACATAAGAGCTAATGCAAATTACAGCTTTTTATTAAATTGCAATTAATTTTTAATTTTTTTATTTAATTAACATTATTATTATTCTTTAGAATATATAGGCTGTTTTCGCCTCGCCTTTTGTAGGTGGAAGATTTCACAAGACTTCCAAATTATAGTTTTCTTCCGTACATTAACAGCTCTGTTTTCTACAATAATCTTTGTCTTTTAAACTAAAAATACCTTCTTTATTACATTAATATTGTGCAAAGCAAACTATTTCTTATTATCTGTCTAGCAAATCCCCCCAATTCGACCCTTTACTTCATCAAAAATAAATAGAAGACACATTCTGAACACACGTTGCGAGTGAATAAATTCCAGTCGAGAAAGATTTCACTTCTCGGACGATATAATTTCATGGCTATTAAACTAAGCGCGGTCCCATTTTAATTCTGCTGTTCCTGACAGGAAGTGGCAACATGGAACGGACATGTCGGGCCAGGCGAATTCACTGACATGAACAGAGAGAACGGAAAAATTGCACATTTAACATATTGCATAATTCTGACTTTATATTATGTCACACAGTTGTCTCTTTTTGTCGCTCAGAAATTGGGCCAGGCGTTATAATGGCCAACTGAAAGTTATTGGGAACTTTGTCACGCAAATATTACCATGAAAATTTCACACCTCTACTTTTTAACCAATAATATGACTTTATTTTGTCTAATTACCGTAATTTCTGGAAAATTTTTTTTTGGTCCACGATATTTAAGTTGAAATTTTTTGATAGATGAAACCATATAAACCTTGTCCAGTATAAATATAGGTGCATCAAAGTGAACAAATCACTCTGTTCGTTTGACTTCGTTCGTTTGCTACTGTCAATCAGTATCTTTATTACAAAAAATATATAACTTTAAAAAAGATTTCATAATTAATTTTATATCATAGGCAGCTCCTGGACTAATAAAACATAAGCTTCAAATGAACATAACTCGTGCTAAAATATTTTATGGCACAATTGCGCCATGTTGCCGCGGTCAAACATGATTTATCAGATGAAATTTTGATATTCGCGCGTATTAAATTGACGTATCTAGATTTTGCAATTTTTTGTGGTAACCTCCAGCCGTGTTTTATTTCGCTAATTTAATTTTATTATTTTGTGCGTTATTAAAAAACTGTTATTCTAATAGCAAATAAGCTGAAAAAATCAAACACACGCTGCAAAGAACTTGCGGCTTCATCAATCGATTATTTTGAACAAGAACGTGCTAACAATGGCCCATTGCTACGTTTGAATGATGTACTTCCTGGGCTATATGCCCCAACGGACATTGAATTACATTCCAATAAAAAACGTGATGGCGACCGACTTCGTCGATACTTAAAACCATCTCTATCAATTTGCAAAACAACGGGAAAAACACTACTCGTAGACCGATTTCGACATTATTGTGTCATCATCAGTACGAGGTAAGTAGTTCTTCTCATCCCGCACAGCAGAAAAAGAAGAATGTTAGAGATACTTCGTTTGACATTTAGTAGATTCTAATACTACTTTAAAGGCTTGGCAACATATTCTCGTTCTGACAGCTGTGACGTGCACCTATATTTATACTGGACAAGATATATTATATTTACCTAAGCTTTGTGACAGATGTCAGATCGGATTTTTTTCCAAATGTTTCTGTCGAATACCTTGCAAGCTTAAATTATTCCTGGAAATTTTCTTTCGGACACTAATATTTAAAAAAAAATAATTTTAAAATATTCGTGCTCTCAAAAAACTTTTCGGAAATAATTTAAGCTCTTGTAATATTATAAGTGAAAATTTAATTGCTGTTTAAAATCATAGTTAAATAAACTACTAAATTGTGGACGACATTAGTAAATATTTAGACCATTTTTAACCTAGAGTTTAATAATATACTAAATTTGACAATGGCGGGAAATATAAAAATTGAATGACTGGGTTTATTTAAATATTGGACTAGTATATTTCCTAACTAGTGCGCAAAGTAAGGTCAGTTAATGATAGGTACTTTGTTACTCAAAATTAAACATTGTCAGTAGTGGTGCGCAAAATAACGTCTTGTCCGCGCAAGTGCGCGTGCAGAAAGTACCTATTTTTGCGCACGCTTGTAGAAAAAATACAATATAAACAAATATTTCTGAAAATAACTCCATTACATCGAGTTCGTTCTGTACAGTGAACAAGTAAGGTTGTTTTATCGGTGCGAGAACGGGTTTCTTAATAGGTGTTTAATTAGTGTTTTCAAACATTGAAATGATTGGGAATGCAGATGAAAGAAATGAACCTCCAGACATAGGAAAGGGAGTATCCACAATGGTAACAGATATGGAAATAAATCAAGAAATTAATATTAAAATAACGAATCAGGTAGCCAATAAATTAAGTAAAATAAAAAATACATATTCTCCTTCGGATCAAGGACCATATTTTGTTTTTATACAAAACAAAGAAGGTAATGTAGGGAAATTACATAAAATAGCTACGGCGAGAATAATTTTAAATGCAGAACCATCAATAAGGGATAATATTCAAAATATTTCAGTAACTGGTAAAAATAAAGTTAAAGTTGAACTAAATTCGTATAGTAGCGCAAATAAATTGGCAGAATCAAAAAATTTGGAATTAAAAAATTATGAAGCCTATATACCGTCATTTTTTACTTTTAAAAAAGGTGTAATAAAAGGGGTAGATAGTGATATTACAGAGGACGAGTTGGTAAATATAATTAAACCAAAGTTTGGAAATAAGTTTATTGTATCTCAAGTTAAAAGAATAATGCGAAAAATAAACGATGATTTAGTTCCCACAACTTCAATTATAGTTACTTTTAAAGGTCAAATGATACCTTCTCAAGTAGTAATAGAAAAATTAATTTACAATGTAGAAATATATGTTCCAAGAGTAATTCAATGTAGACAGTGTTTAAGGTATGGTCATATGCAATCTCAATGTAGAGGAAAAACTCGTTGCGTAAAGTGCGGCAATGATCATGAAAAACAGAATTGTACATCAGATTTCACTTCTTGTATCTTATGCAAAGGAAATCATGAAGCTACTGATAGAAAAAAATGTGAGGAATTTATTAGACAAAAATCTATAAAAACTTATATGGTAGTTGAAAACTTGGCATACAGTGAGGCTAAAAATAAATATGATAATAGCTATTCAACTATAACTAAAAATTTAAATGTAGGTTCACGGTATACAATTGCGGCCAAACGCAAAAGAAACGATATTACAAATGTAAGTAGTAGTTCAGGGTATTCTCAAGAACATAAAAGTATACTGAGTACTCCCAAGTCTCTTGTATTTCAACCGGTATACGAAAATTTTAAAAATAATCCAAATTATAATTCACAACAAACAACGATAAATAGTAACAAAAAAGGACAAAAAACCAATACGATTAGTGATATGATTATAAGTTTATTTACAAATGTGCTTAATCAAAACTCAATTAAAGTAGATAACTCAAAAATGTTCGAAGAATTTAAAAATAACTTAAATCAAATTCTCACAGATAATGAATAAATTTAAAATAGTACAGTGGAATTGTAGATCCATTGTACACAATAAAGGTCATTTTGAAAAATTTATTTTTGATAATAATATTAGTATTGCTATATTGAGTGAAACATGGTTAAAAAAATCAAGTAACATTCATTTTGGGGGATATAATATTTTTAGAGAAGATAGGGAAGATGGTTACGGAGGAGTAGCCATTCTGATAAAAAAAAATATTCAATTTATTGACAGCCACAAATTTTATAAAATTAAAAACCTTATGTGCATATCGTTGGCAGTTAAAATAAAAACAAATAAAACTATTTATATATATTCTTTATATGCCAAACCAAATTTAAATATAACAGAAGATGAATGGAAAAAGTTTTTTAATAGTTTACGCACTCCCTTTTTGGTAGCGGGAGATTTTAATTGTCAGCACCGGGCGTGGGGTTGTGATCAAGATAATCGTGCGGGTATAAATCTGTTAGCAGCTATAGAAGATTGCGAATTATGTTTTTTAAACGATGGATCAGAAACCATAATACGGAACTCACAAAACAAAAAAAAATCAGCTGTAGATTTAACGATAAGTTCCCAGGATATATCTTCTGAATTTGATTGGTATGTAGAAAATAGGTCTTTAGGTTCAGATCATTTTCCCATTGTGTTTGAATTAGATGTTGAGGACAGAGTAATAGTTAATGAGAGAATTCGATGGGATCTGAACAGAGCGGATTGGTCACTATTTTGTGCTTTTTTGGAATCCAAAGACCATATTATTGTAAATGATAGAGATAATATAAATAATGTATATAATTCTTTTATAAATTTAATTAACAAGGCCTGTAATACAGCAATACCGAAGAAAAAAATAGTTACCAATAGTAAATTTAATAAAATATGGTGGAATCCAGAATGTTCACAAGCCATAAAATTCCAACAAGAAGCTTTTTTAACATTTAAATCAAACAGTACTTACGAAAATTATCTGGTTTATAAAAATGCAGAAGCTAATAAAAAAAGAGTAATTCTAAAAAGTAAAAAACTTCTTGGAAGGAATTTTGTAATACCTTAAATAAAAATACTCCGGTTCAAGAAATCTGGAAAGGAATTAAAAAATTAAAAATACATTTAAGGAACCAAAGAATCCTATAATAAAAGATAGTTGGACCGAAGAATTTTTAGATAAAATTTCACCACCTTGGGTTTACCCAAACTTTAAAAATGTAAATACAAATGTAAATACAGATAATGAATTAGTAAAAGAGTTTACCATGAAAGAATTAGAATGTAATTTAATGAGCCATAAAAATACAGCCCCTGGAATAGACAATGTACATTATATTATGCTTTATAAACTACCACTATGTCAAAAAATTGTATTATTGAAAATAATTAATTTAATTTGGAATAAATCAGAATATCCAGAAGCATGGAAAGAATATATAATACTTCCCATTTTAAAACCAAATAAACATCCTGACTCAGCTGATTCATATAGAGGAATTTCATTAGGTTCATGTGTCTTAAAAACATTTGAAAGGATGGTTAAAAGGAGATTAGAAGTTTGGCTAGAAAAAAATAATAAAATTAGCGATACTCAATATGGCTTTCGAAAACTAAGATCAACATCAGAAAATATAGCTAATTTAATTTTAGACATAAACTTATCCTTCTCTGAACGAAAATCTTTAATAGGCCTATTTGTAGATGTTGAAGGAGCTTACGATAATATTAAATTATTCACTTTATACCAGCAAATGGAAAAAATAGGACTTCCTAATGAATTTAGTAGCAAAATAGTAAATTTATACTCCAACAGAAAGATACATCTTCAAATTAATAAGGAAATATTACCAGCCAGATTAGCTAGTGTCGGATTACCTCAAGGAAGTATTTTGAGTCCTACGTTATATTTGATTTATACATCAGACCTAGCAAAACAAATTCAAGGAAAAGTTCTCCAGTTTGCCGACGATGTCTGTGTATATGTATCGAATACAGAAATTGACCAGGGTGTAAATAGATTAAAAAATATGTATAATTGCATAGAAAAATATTTCTTTAATCTGGGATTAAATATATCTAACAAGAAGACTCAAGTATGTATGTTTTCAAAAAACATAAAATTTCACAAGAAATAGTCATTAACAACTTTCGATTCGAAGTTCAACCTATAATCAAGTATCTAGGGATGTTTTTAGATAGAAAATTGCTCTGGAAAAATCATATTGAATATATTACAACGAGAGCTGATAAAGGATTAAATGCTATCAGAGCAGTTAGTCATACTAGTTGGGGATCAGATAGTAATATAGTCCTTACTTTTTATAAAGCTTACATAAGATCAATAATAGATTATGGATCTATCTTTTATAGTCAAGCAGCCAAAACTCATCTACAAAAATTATATCAAATTGTAAACAAATGCTTAAGAATTAGTATCGGAGCTCTAAAAAGTACCCCAATAACAAATATGCAAGTAGAATGTTTGGAGCCACCCTTAAGACTTAGAAGAGAATATTTAACGGATAAATTTTTACTGAAAATGGTCTCAAAGGAGAGTAATATCTTATCAAAATGTTATCAATTAAGATTATTCGATCTAACTAAAGATTATTGGAAAAAGAAATCAACCATACCTTTTATTGAATCCTATGCTTATATTCTAAATAACTTTCAAGATAACATTTTCATATCAAAAAAATACCACAATTTGAATTAACAATTAACAATTTTGAAAATATTAATGTTTCATATTTAAGAGATTATTCAAAATTTCCAGCATCAATTAGAAATCCAATGTTTCAAGCCGATATTCATCAGTTGTTTCCAAAGCATATGTATATATTCACTGACGCTTCCAAAAGTGATAAGAAAGTCTCATCAGCATTTTATAACCCGAAATTAAATTACAGAGACGTTATGGAATTGAATAACAATACTTCCATATTTACGGCTGAGTTGATAGCAATATTGGAGGCTTTAAAATATATTCAAAATCAGAAAATAATCAAAACAAATTGTGCTATTTTTTCTGATAGTAAAAGTTCAATACAAAACATTGAGAATATTTCTAAAAATTGTAATATAGAATTTAATTATATATTGTGCGAAATTGTAAAAATTATAAATAATTTACTCTTAAGAGAAGTTAATATACACTTTTGTTGGATAAAAGCTCATTGTGGAATAAAAAATAATGAAGTAGTTGATAAAATAGCGAAATACCATGTACCAACGAGAGAATCAACTTACAAATATTTAGTATACGATATGTTTTCAATCATAAGAAGTAAAATGATAAACTCGTGGCAAAATTATTATAATGCTAGCAACAAAGGTCTATATTATAAAGAAATTCAACCGAAAATTCCAACATCGACTTGGTTTAAAAATTCCAAATTTACTAAAAATATGATAAGAGTAATATGTAGACTTAGGAATAATCACGCTCTGTTCCCAGTTTATAAATTTAAAATAAAATTTGAAGATAATAATTTATGTGAATGTGGCGAGGAAGGTACATTAGAACACGTAATATTAAATTGTTCAAAAAAAAGAAATATTATAATTAAGTGGATGGATATAATAAATACATATCTTGATAATAAAAATATTGTAATAGACAGACCTTTTAATTTAGTATCTTTAATTAAAATTCAAGATCTTAGTATATACGAGATGCTTTTTCGCTACATTCAGGAATTAGAACTTCATTTGTAATATGTTTATGTATAGTTTTATATCACAAATGTTATGGAAAAAAATGAGAAAAAAAAAACAAAAAAATAAAGAATAAAAAATAAATAAAAAAAAAATAATAAAAAAAAAGGTAAAATTAGTTAAATATTTAAAAACAAAAAAAGAGTGAAGAAAAAAAAATACTTAAATAATGCCAAAAAATAAAAAAAGATAAAAAATAAAAATACATATATATATAAAAAAAATAAATTAAAAAAAAAAAAAAAAAAAATATATATATATATATAAATCTAAGGTAAAAAAAAATCTATATAAATATTAACATAAAATGTCCAAGTATTGTGTAAGTGGAAAAATTGTAAATATATATTTTAGCTAATCGAAATCTCTCATTAAATTATTGAGCATCCAATATTACATAGGTATAAACATAAATTAAAATAGGCTAATGGACAATGTCTGCAGTCAAAAAATCCAAATTCACACACACAACTCCATTACATTTTAAATAAATTGTATATATTACTTTTGTGGAGATTTTTCACTGCAACCTTCAAGTGATAAAACTGTATGCACCTCAAATAATATTCTTTAAGACTTTAGAGGTAACATGGAGAGGGTTTTACCATCATCTTATAAACGAGTACTTTAATTATAAAATATCATGGCAAAAAGTTTTCACAGTGCTGATTGTAGTTATATTCCATTTTCATGATACACTCTGATCACTCAAATCTTATGTAGGTTAGTTAGCCGACATAGTCGGAAAGTACTGAGGTCCTCTACAGGAGGCAACCCAGCTATAGTTATAGCGGCGAAGAGAATCTACTTGTTTTCTTTTATTTCTTTTGTTGACATAATTACGGTGACAGATTTCTCTCTTCATGGTTAGAAAATGTGAGTACATACTGTAATGATTTTATTTTATTTAATTATTTAATTAAATTAATTATTTTTTTATTTATTCTAATTTATTATTTGATTTAGTATGATTTATTCTTATGTTTGATGTAGTTGGGCGCCTTATAAAAGTTTTTAACTAGCTCAGTCAAATTATTATCTGTTTGAATTTGAAATCCGACTCTTTATCTTGGGTAGGATTCAAGAGAAACTAAACATTAAAAAAAAATTTTTATATAATACACTAAAATTTAATTGTTATATTTGATTACTACAAAAATTGTATAAATCTATTAATGGTTTTCATATGCTTATTACATTTAAAATTATAAATTTCTAGTTATTGACAAAAATGAAAATGATATTACACAATCACAAAGAAAATATAAGTTTTTAATTGTTCAACTTACCTCGTATATCAAAGTCCTTTTTTTTGAATTTCATCCACGTCAGGCGGAAAATGCCGAAACAAAGAGATCGGCTCCAACGAATCTTATTCAAGAGGTCTGCCGGCTCTCCTCGGAGTAATGGTGATGAAATATAATCTATCAAATTCAGCAGTAATCTGGATATATTATTTTGAATTTACTTCTTTGGTATGTTTTTATTATACTTTTATATGAATATTTTTGGTGTAAATGTTTTAATTTACCATAAAATGAACTTTCGCTTAATTATATATTTTTCTAGTTACCATTTGACATCTTCTGTGTGAATCAAAACAGGAAACAGAGAACAAAAGAGAGCGATTTCAAATTTTGCCTTTTTATAATCTCGCCAGATAATGACAATTTAGACATATAAATCAGCATTCAACTGTTTACCTTTCAAAAAATAACCTAAAATTCCAATAATTGAGATAATGATTTTACATTTTTGATTATATCTTAGATAATATAAAGATAGCTTATCTTTTTACATTTACAAAAAATCTATTTAAATTATTTTTATCTCACTTTTTCCCTATAAAAATTTGATTTGAAATAGGCTGTTTTTAGTCCTTTTAAAATTTGAGTTAAAACTATAAGTTACTCTTAAAATTACTCATAAATCTATTAAACTAATCCTATTTCAACTTTTAAATATTATTTTAACCTCTAAGAACTAAAATTTAAACTTTTTAGTGACTCTATTATTTGAACTATGTATTCACTGTTATAAGCAATGATTTACTTAATATCTCTTGATATTATCAAAGACCTTTATGTGTCTTATAATATTTTTCGACCAACATTTCATCCCCTAATAATCGCTTTATCATTATCTTTTATTATTTTATGAACCAACCCTACCTACTACTCCACCTCGTTACAAAGTATAAATCTTATTTTGTTCTGTACAATAAATAACGGTTTTAAAACTAAATAGTGGCATATTTAGATTTGGGGTGTTAAGAAAATGAAAATTAAGTATAAACTACAATATAAATTAAATAATATTTTAAACAATTAAGAGACGACTAACACAGTGACAGAAGACTGGAGACACAGAACACAGAAAATATGGTCAGAAAAAAAATATATCTTAAGTCTCCATCTATCGGAATATCTCACAAATAAACTAAAGCCGCAAGTTGTAAGATTTTTTATTTAAATTTAAAAATAACTTAATATTAAGTTTAACATAGATTTTCATTTAAATGAAATTGTATAATCCGCAACGACCTATTTTCGAGATCTTAGACTGTATAAATTATAACGTCGGTCAGACTAACATAAATTGGGGGTTTTTGATCCACTAAATTAGATTCACGCCACTCTTCTTTATGTCACTTCAAACAGAAAGCGATCGTCAGCCTTAATGGATTATTCCGGAAATTCTAGCTTGATTAAAAATCTCATTATTAACCGTTTTTCGTTTATTAAGACGATTAACTTTTCATAATGAGATTCTGGCTAAGATTAATTAAACAATAGGGATATACAAACATTTGAAACTTGCACGTTTTGATCTTTAAAGAAAATCCACTCAAAGAAAAATTCATTATTAAGATTGCTTAACAAAAAAGGTAATATATTATATACGTTATTAACCATAACTTAGTTAATTCTTAGGAGATTTTTAATTAAAAAGTTTTTAAGTTTGTTTTAAACATTTTTAAAATGAAGATGATAGATAAAAATGGTGACAACTGAAATAGTGTATTGGTATAGTAGAATAAAACATTAAAAATAAATGAAAAAAATAATTTAAAATCATTTAAAACTGTGACTTTTCTAAACAAACAAATTTTTGGAACAGCAGTAGGTTCACTAATCTCTTTAACCGTAGCCAATCTTGTTATGGAAGAATTAGAAACCACTATAGTCTGTACAAAAATTACGAGGAGTAATAAACCCTAATTAAGTATGCAAAACCTTTACAGGGAGCACCATGAAATTTTTGATAAATCTTTTACTTTAAATTACATTTCTTCCGTAAATCTAAAAACTAGGTAGATCGACCCCGTATTTGTTTCAGTTGTAGCAAAGTTTAGGGTTTCTTCATTGTTAAAGGATTAGCAGATAAGCAATAACGCAATGCAGTGGTGTGTATTTTGGGAAAAAATACGTTTTAAATTATAATATAATAAAAAATGAAAAGAAATAATTATTGGAATACATTTATTACTTACATCTTATTCTATATCCGACTCGGAAGAGGAAGAATCGTTGTTGACATTAATAATAATAGGGTCGATTAAATCATCACAAATATTGTCAATTTTCCACATATTTGCCTCTACTTTGATAACATGCTCGATACAGTTTGTCCAATTTTCCTTACTAACATGACTTACAGCACTCTTAAACAATTTCACAACATCGTTTATTTTAAAATTTCCCCCTTTACCTAAGCCCATATTAATTCTATGGGATTACGTTCACAATGATAAGGGGGAAGTCGAAGAACTGATATACCACGAGAAGAAGCCATTTCTTCTACAATGTAGGTTTTATATTTATTCTTGTTCATTTTTGCAATTCTGTAAAGTTCTTTTCTTAGTGGATCTTTGGGAAACTTAATATTTTTCGAAATAAGCCACTCCAAAAGCTCTGCTTTACGCCAACGACTTGAGGGCAATGCTTCTCGTAACCGTGAATGGTAGCTTGCGTTGTCCATAACAATAACAGCCCCTTTTGGAATCAGATCCAACATTTGAACAAACCATTCCTCGAAGACATCCCCATTCATATCTTCGTGATAGTCCCCCGTGCGTTTTGAAATAAAAGTTAATAATCCACCATCAACAAAACCTTCAGAACTTCCAACATGGACAATAAGTCTTTTTCCTTTTCCAGATAGTGGCTGCAAACCTAACGACAAACCTTCCACGGATGCCTGCCTTCCGCTTTTAATGTTTTCATCTTCCCAGATTTGGAAATTGTATATTCAGCATTTATCCATGTTTCGTCTAAGTAGAAGATTTTCAAATTTTGTTCTCTGGCATGTCGAATGCTTCTTAAATAGTCTCTTCTCCAAAAAACTATTTCCGGTTTATCTATCAAGAGAGATTTTCTATTATGTTTTGTATATCTGAAACCCACATCTTTCAAAAGTTTGCATAATGTCATTCTGGAGAATTTTGTATAGTCCGTATCTTCTTACACTGATGTCATAATTTTGTCAAATGTTGGAATTTCCTTTCGTAAGTAAAATCCATGGACTTTACGCCTTAGTCTTTGTTTTAATGACTCATCGATCTCAATTTGTTTTCGGCCTGAAGGAGTTTTAGGGGGTTGAAGAGTTCCATTCTTGCTTTCTTTTAGTAATCTATAAATTGTTGATTTAGCAACACACAACATAGCAGCCGTTAATTCCACAATATCATCAACACTTGCATCAACACGGTATACCCTCTTAAAATATATTTTGATACGTCTATGAATTTAAATGAATGATTTATTACTCCTTGTCCTTTCTATATAGACTATAGTATTAATAAACTTAATTCTCATCCATACTTTTACAAAAGATATGTCGATGATTGTTACTTCGTGTTCCTGAAGATAAAGTTGAAAATATACACCAATTATTTAATAATTTTGTAATAATTGAATATATATATATTCAAGATATCCATCCAGAAATAAACGTGGGCTGCTGAATAAACTGATGGCATGATAGCTTCCAAGAACTTGATAATAGAAGAGAGGTTGTAGTTATTCAAAACACCTCCAGACAGACATATTAATTTTATTACTACATAATATAAATTTCAAAAGCTGTGAATATCTATGTCCACTTCACATACTTACACTATCAAAAATATTGTCCTAAGTAATTAAGTTAAATTCATATTTTACCACATATTTTTGTCCAACCAGTCATTTTTAATTAAAATTTTTGTAATAGTAAATCGTTTCTTCAAGAGTGGTTTTGTAGGGCAGATAATTTTAAAACATCCTAGGGTGCAGGATGAATCTTGAATATTTGACCTTTTTTCTTCCTAACGCAGAAAAGACAAAACTAAGGGACGGATCTTACGCTAATGACTTTTTGATCACCGTCTTTTGTTACCGACAGACCATTTATCAAAAGTTTTTCCTCAAAGCAAGCAAAGTTTCCGGTTTCTCATTTTTATGAAATACACTTGATAGGCTTTCGGGTTTATAAATATTTTTTGTTTCCTTCGAGGCATAAGGTGGCTTATCTTTAAGAGAAATATTACGTCGATATTTCCAAAAAAAAGTATTTTTGGCTAAAAATAAAAGTATTTGTCAATTTATCAGTTTAATAGGTCACTGGGAAACAATAGTAATTTACTTCTGAGAAATATGTAATCAATATAAAAGTATGCATTTTTTTAATATACAGTATGCGCCAAAACAAACGACACAGAAAAACTATAGCTTTATTAAATGTGAATGCGAATTTATTTTAAGTTTTCCTTTGTTACAGGTTTAATATTCAATCTTCTTTATGTTGTCCAAGATCCTAAAAATAGATTGGTTAACTAATTGGTTTTGCAGTTCTTCTATAAAAACTTACTCAGATATAGTTTCATTAGTTTTCTTAAGGAAAACCTTTTTGTAGTTAGGGGAGAGCTGTTACAGGTTTAAGATTCTTCTTGTTGTTCTTTTGTATGTTGTTGAAGACCCTAAAATGAAAAGATTTAACTAATTGGTTATGTAGTTCTTTAATAAAACTTAGCCAGATACAGTTTCCTAAGAGGTTTGACTTTTCTTCAGTCTGTTATGCTCTTAACAATATCATTTAATAAAATTATCCTTCTTCAGTGGTGTTATGAATCTCCTATTATTTGTTCACTTGTTTTTAACTGTCACATGTTCTTTAACTATGTTAATGGCTGGGAATATTTACCTTGGTTGACATGACCTTTAACCTCTGACATTTTAGTGGTACCACTTTACCTTTTGTCTGTCATAAAACTAAAAATACTCTCTGTGGCTTTGTGAATTTTGGTTTGTTGAATTGACGGTTTCCTTTTTTTTGGTTCTGGGTTTTTTTAAAAGGAGTATTAGAACGTGTAACAAGGGTACCATATACACAGATCTCTGGATTTAAAGTTCCATCTATACTTATTTGTATCAGGATAGATTGTTATTATCTAGAGAACGCTACTGCGGATTTGAGTTCTGCTATTTTCAAGAAACACCCACTTAAGGGTCACCTTCTATCAACGGTAAGTCTCTTCTTTAAGCTAAATGTTCACATGGTGTTACTGAGCAAGTATTAATATCATTATGTTCATTTACAGACCTTTTTTTATTTGAATGTCTTCTTCTTCTTCCCCTTGTTTGCTTTTATCAATATTACGTCATCGACTTCAACTTTTGCTACACTCCAGTGTACCTCTACGGGTTCACAGTTTGGTTTGACAGAGATCCCGAAGACAGGTACCTCAAAGGAGATCCAGGGCCACCAATAGACAACCTGGAAGAGTATTCGTACTTGGATTTGGACCACCCATCGGTTCCCCGAGATCTTTTCAATTTGTGGGCAGTCATATTATTAATTTGAGAGATTAAAACCCTACAAATAATAATGAATAGTGAATAAACTTACCTGTTTTCCTAATTATTTAATCAATTGTTTTACCTATGACAGTTATACTTTGCTATAGTTGTATTATTTGTCTCGACCGCATTACCTTTGTCAGTATGGGCTGCTAGAGGGTAAATCAAATGATCCTAGAATCCATTTTTCTTGTAAGTTGGCCACATTTGACTATTTGTAAAAAGTGCACTTACCCCTGTAAATCCTGTATATATTGTAATGGTTTGATTTTTATAGATTTATTATTTATTGTTTTTATATTGTATATTTGAAAAATGAAATGTTTGAATTATTAATTGTTGTATAATTTATTTTTTTTAATGAACGCCCTAATAAAAATCTGCTAGATCAGTAAAAATTTGATTTGTTTTGAAACCTGACTCTTTATCTTGGGTAGAATTCAAGAAAACTCAATTTGACTACTCTATAAAACATACAATTATAATTAAGGAATTATTTGATACAAAATTCTACATAAAACTATTAATTTTCTTCAAAGATTTATTATACATGCAGGAATTTACCAAGCACAATAGAAATACCTTGATCAATGCTAATATTCGTGTTTGATTTACACACAAATAAAAAGTTTTTAATGAAAGTACATCATATAACTGTCTTCTCCGTTGGAAATGATCTCAATGCGGTCGGTTCCCTGCTAGTTAGATGATACCCAGACACATGCTTTTCAATATGTCCGCTCGGCTGAATGAAACTAATTTTAACAATCTTACTAGAATCTAGATTTATTTTGATAAATCGCACTTTTTGGTAAGTACTTTGATAGTATTTAATTACTTTGATAATAATATTTTTGTTGAATAATTTGATTAAACTCGATTTTTGATTAACAGCGTGGTTATGGTACCAATTAATTACAAATGCCAATTAACGTAGTCAGCGCGACTCATAAGAGGACGAAAACCAAAATGCACGGCCTTTTATACCTTTTCTCTAATTATGACATTAATGACATTAAATTGGAAATCAATTCTTTTGATTTGCAAAATTTAACCAAAATTTACATAAAATGATTAAATCTTTTAACATATTTGACTGTTTCTTTGATAATATAAAGAAAATCTGTATTCTTACATTCATAAAAAAATTATTTAAAATTTTTTTTTTCATTTTTTCCTTATAAAGTGATGTTTAAAATGTGCTAATTGTGGTATGTCAATCTCCTTGAATTTATATAAATTTGAGCAAATAACATGAGATGGATATCAATCTGTGCATAAATCTCATAAGATAGTTCTATTAAAACTTTTGAATACTAGTTTTACTTGAAAGAATGAAAATTAGGCTTTTTATTTTAATCTATAATATGAACTTGATAGTAACTATTATAAGTAATTATTTAAGTAAGATCTTTTGATATTATCAAAGATTAACAAACTTATAACTAATGTACAAACTTAAATTAATATTTTACATACATTTGCTCTAACTAAATTGCCTCACATTAAATTTTATCAACTATTGTTGAAATAGTCTTTTAAGTAGTCACTATCTGAGTTTTGATAATGAAATAGGGTTACTCTGTCTATCACTGTAACATTTATAGGTTATACACTGATTTCACCCTTGTCTGATAACATTTATTTACACAGTTTTTATATTATTAGGTATTTCTCAGACTATGAGGTTTTGCTGAATACATATCTGTTATCGAAGCACTACAAAATGTTTACATTCCACAATGTGGGTACCTTCACCTTATAACTAATATTTAAACATTTAACTACCTAAATTACACAATTGTTTATTAAACAAATGAATTAAATTAATAGCTTTAATTATATTCTTTTTTTTAGATTCCAACTTTAACTTCCAGAAAAAGTTATATGAATTGAGACTTGCTTGATTGTCATGAAATAATATTACAGAATTCTATCCAAGATAAAGTTGTCAAATACATTCTCCATCTGTTTGAATGTTCAACATTTAAGAAAACTATACCAAATATTTTAAATTAAATAGAGAAAAGTGGCTGATATTATCATGAAAATTATTCTAATATCCTTTTATGTTTTCATACTGAGGTAAGTTTTATATTTTAGTTATAGTAGAGCTTAGCTATTCATCTCAATATATACTCTGGGAGATTGGTATAATATTGTTATTAAATTCATTTTATATCCATTATAACTATATATTTTGCAATAAAGAATCTAGCGAATATAATATTATGTTTATGTCAATGTAAACCGTCACTTCATCAGACGTCAAACCATAAAACCGTTAGTACCCGAAATAGCGTGGCTATTTTCCCTTAATCCGTGCCGATAATACGGTACGAAGACCTCGACCCTACTCTACGTTATGTGTTGAATATACGTCCTACACAAGGTTAGTAGCTAGTTGGGAGGAGGGTAAGCTCATTTTTAGGGAACTTTCATTCTTATATCTTGAACGGTAACAGTGGCTTAAAGATTTACAATTCTAACAGCTTTCATACAAAATGTGTTCCAAACTGCTCGACATTGCGTTCCAAGCAGTTATATTTCACAGATTTCCAGATTTCAGTGTCCGCATACCGTATTTGGGTATTTTGACTTATTATATTATTAAGAACATAGGATGAGTCGCCCCACTGCACTAAGGTCTTATTTTGCCCATTGTGCATCTTTCTGACATTGAGCCTACCTATAAGCTCGTCAATCATTCTACCTGTTTTAAGTAGATGATAAAGTTGCCAGTAGGCAGCTACCTCAGGTTGGCATATGCTAGCCAGTTCTCGCCGAATACAGAAAGTCTTATTAGAGTGCCAGACAATCACAAAGGCCGTGCTCAACTGTCTTGTTAATATCCTCTGCATAGTGGGGTGTCAGATAAACCCAACCTGTTCCCAACCAAACATGACCTTTCTGGTCATGGTCACGTATTTCTCAGCTGCTCTACTACTCGGATATTTCAGAAGTTCCTTAGATAGTCTGCAACTTTTTTCTTCGTCCTATCTTCCCTTGAATTTATCAAGGAAGCGTTCTTATTTTGGAACTTATTTTTTAATTACTCTTAATTATTGTTCTACTATTTGTTTCGAAAAAAACAAATAAAATATCTTTTAAAATATTATTTTCCTAATTTCTTTCAGCATACCGAAAGTTTTATTCTAGTCGAGTTTTCCAACACATCACTTCCATAATGGCCTTAGATAATATCAATTTAATCTCCAAAAGGATTAGAAAAGAAGAGCAACAACTCTCATTTCGGTTAGCTAGTCTGGATTCGGGATTAACGGTATATTGGGTGTCTTATAGTGATGAAGTAAAGTGGATTTGGCCATTCTTATACGTAGAATCCCTTTTCTTTTTCTTTCTTGAGTTTTCAAGTAAAATAGTGTATTGTGTAATTCATTGTTATCGTATCTCAAATAAGATTTTCTCTGTTTAAAACATTTAAACATGATGTAGAATTTAAGAAAGCTTGTTAAGATAATTGTACAACAATTATATATTATTGATTAAAATTAAGATTATCTTATTAAAAATTTTATAATAGAGATCTTGGCTCTTCTAGTTGGTCAAGACATTTGACATTAAAAAATTAATTTACGCCAAATCTCTTCCCATCCTGCTGTATATCTCGGTGACGTTAATAGTCACTATGAGCTTTAAAAGTATCGTGAAACTGACCTTAATAGTGAAATGTTAGGACAATGGACAATGGACCTCATTATGATCCTAAAGATCGCACCACTTTTAAATCAGCGACTTGGAAACAGTTAGTAAAGCAGACTGGGTCCATTGTGTGGTCACAGTCTCTATGGGCTCTGGATATGTTAATTGTATGTGATGCAATAGCATTTGGGGTAATGGGAATATTTTCTCGAGAAATGCCGTTAGCACCACCAAGCTTCCTCACTAATGACCAGGCTGACAGAAAAATTTAGCCTGGAACTCTTAAGTTTATTTGTACATGACTGTTCACTGTGGAAGACATCACAACTGCTTGTAAGCAAATAAAAGCAAAGAGAGCCTCCAGAATTGATGGAATTCATTCATTTTACACAGTGAGCCACGAAAATGGCTCACATACTTCTATACAGATATCTTAAGCAATCATAGACATCCTAAAACTTGGAAAACTCATTAACAAGCGATAGAACTGTCGAACTATCTCGCTGCTAGATGTAACTGTTAAAGCGATTACCTACAACACAATAAGATCAAGAATCCCAGAGAGCGAATCGATAGAGGATGCCGGAGTCCGACCTAACAGAAGCTGCACTAACCGGTTGTAGGTTAGGTTAGGTTTGGTTCCATGTGAGTGGTCGTCCCTTCCACTGCGACCTGAAAGATCTAGATATCTATCTATCTATCTAGATCCCCTAGATATTTGACTTCATTTGCTTTCTTAATAGATTCTCCATAGAGGGCGGGCATTTGGAGTTTATCCAGTTTTTGCCTCCTGGTGAAAATAATAACTGGAGGATTTAGGTAGGGCGCTATCCTTTCGTCCTACCTTGTTAATATAAATCTTACAGTGCACCAGGCCTCGGGTATGTAACCCAAAGCTAAGCTTGTTTTAAAAAACTTAAATCTGTTATTGAGACCAGATTTCAAAGACACCATTAGAATCAGCAGTTCTCCAGTCTGTATACAGAGCCGATATGTCTGAAACAATATCAAGGAGATTTGGATATGCAGACTACTTGGCAATAACTAACTAAAGATATAAAACCTTGGGGCAATATTTCCATAAGTAGGGACTTTATCTAAGCTCAGCAAAACCTGCCAGCTCCTGTTGAGGTATTTTTTGAAGCAAAGTTACTTAAACATAATAAAAATTTAAAATACCTCGGAGGATAGGACACTTTCCAATAAGCAGCTATCAAACGCTGCAAAATTAAACACCAGCAATTATGCGGTGCCACAGGGACATCTTAATCTGATCTGAGATTTTTCGCCTTAAGATTTTGTTTCATCCAATGTATTCAATCTGTCATTGAACTAAGAAAGCTAAATTTTTAATGTTTTGGAAGTTTTGTTCAAAGTACCTACGTCTAACGTTTGATTTTCGTTTATTATTGTTTAGTAACGTAGGTACTTGTATATCTTTATTAAAGATTTAATTAAAATATCATCCCAGACTGGCGATCTATCACAACAAAAAAAATCTTACTAAATTGCATTTTTAATCAGTCCTATTTCCCGTCTTCTTTTAATGGAAACTTGTTAGACACCTCTTGAATTTTTAATAGTTTGATACAAACAACTAATTTGCAACTACTACTACAGTTAATACCTTCAGACAGGTAAATATTTATTTCTTTCTTTTGGTAAATAAGGTGTATAACTCTCAGTGAATTATAACGTTTTTCTAGAAATAATATTCTCCGAGTTCTCTGGAGTTTTAGAAGTTTAGACGGAAAAAGAACTAATTAAAAGTTGCATCTTGCATAAAAATATGTTGTTATTAATTATTTCGTACGTGATGGAAATACTTGTGTGTTTAGACGTTATTTATCAAAAAGTTTCTTTCCAGTTAACTATAAAATCGTGTATATTTTATCAAAAATTTAATTAGCTAGCTGGTCGGGTATTTTTTTTTTCTTACAACCCTCAATTATTTTTGCCAATAAAAGTATGTATTTTTTGCTTTTGTATTTTTTTATATTCAGTTTGTGTACCAGGTCAAGTTTCATAAAAATAAATTTGTTGGTGTTATTTAGTTTTTGTTATACAAGGTGTCTCACAATAGCTGTTCATGATCTTCAGAAATGACGAAGGGTACAATTGTAATTTGGATTTCCTTCCTTTATTATTGTTGATTTTAGTTTATTAAATAACATAAAATGAAATACTTTATTTGTAATTTTTAATAAATTTGATACAATAAATACTAAACACAAGTAAATACAAATAACTTTTATTATTTTTCTATATCGAATAGAGTGCTTTGGACCTTTCTCGTTATGATTTGACAGTTTCCATTATTATTATAATAAAATTTATTTTATATTTAAATAATATTCTGATTAAACATTAATTTGGGTTCCTTCAATTTGATTTTGCTAAAGCGTTGTGTTAACCACAAGATTTTCATAAACAAGCTCGAATTTTATGGCATCCGTGGTTTTTCTTTGAAGTGGTTTAAGTCCTACCTCACAAATAGGAGACAGCTGGTGCACATAAATGGTAAATATTCTGAAAGCCTGCTGATTGATAGTGGTGTACCTCAAGGCTCGGTATTGGGTCCAATTCTTTTCGCGTTATTTATTAATGATATCACTGACATAAAGATTGATGGCAAAGTTACTCTATTTGCAGATGATACGAGTGTAACCTGGAGCAATTCGGATATGAAAACATTACATTCTACAATATCTAGAGATCTTCTTATTATTAAATCCTGGTCCGATTCTAATAAACTCTGTTTTAATTCCGAGAAAAGTATTGCTCTACCTTACAAATTTAACTTACAACCTATTGCACTAAATAACACCTTAATACCATTAAAAAATTCAATTAAGTTTTTAGGAATTTATATTAATAACACCCTTAAGTGGTCCACTCATATTAACAAAAAAATTATCTTCTGCGTGTGTTGCCATAAAAACCGTTTCTAAAGAGCTAACTTCTTCTATTGCATTAACAACCTACTTTTCTCTGTTTGAGTTTAATCTATGATATGGATTGGCTTTCTGGGGGTTTTGTTGTGTACAATCTTTTTGACTCTGTTTTTAAACTACAGAAAAGGGCAATACGTTATGTTTTTGGCTTACGTCACAGAGCGCATTGTGAACCCTATTTTAAAAAAATCAAAATTATTACTCTTCCGGCACTATTCATCTTAGAATCTGTTTGCTTGGTTCGTAAATCTAACCTTATCTCAAAGCAGGGACCACACGAAACTCTGATTTAGATGTTCATTTGACTATGCCCACCTCTAGTCTTATAAAACATTCTATTATTTATAATGCTAGAAAAATGTACATACAACTGTCTACCAACACACATAAAAACCACCAGGTCTTATATTAAATTCCGCAAATTGACTAAAGCATGACCTAACCTAACCTTCAGGAAAGACCATACTACAAAGTAGCTGAATTCTGTGATATATCTTAGACTTCTGAATGACATGTAATATGTAGTATGAAGTATTTCGTAATTATTTTTTAGCTAGTAAGTAGTAATTAAGAGTGTGTTAAAAGGAGTGATATGGTTATTTCCGCCATATCTTGCAAACGCATAAAAATTGACAGGAAAGTAAATACAAACTTACCTTATTTTTCTATGAGGAATCAAATAAAAATATAAAAAATGGGGGTAGCAATTTAAAAAAAAGAAGAAATCGTCGTTTTCTCAAGTTAAAATTTAACTCAACGTTGTGACCACCCTGTAAAATTAATTACTTATTTAAACACTATAATTTATAATTTAGGCCCTTAGATGCAAAACGATGTAATAATTTTTAAATTTGATCAATTAATTAATTGATATAATTAACATTTTAATAATCGTGTACTATTCCATTTAAAATAGTAAAGTTAGTGTCAATTTCTGGTATAACCGAAAGTGCTATAAATTTGAAAATATTTTAGTTGAATTCAGAAGTATCGAAAATCCCTGTATACCCAATTTAATCCATCTAGTATTATCTGTTCCCCATAAACGTCTAGGTGAAGGTTGATATGGGACACCCTGTATAAACCGCATTACATTTTGAACAATTAATTTGGTAAAGACCAGATTTTTTTAATTCAGGTAATTTTGTTTTCAGATTTAACAATTTTGTGCCAAAACTATATTTTGTGTTTTAAATGATATTAATGCTGATGTTACCGAAGATATTATTTTTGAAATTTTATTGAAAATATTTCCACAATATGTAATATTTTTAATTTTTTAAATTCTTTAGTTTTTTTAGGAAATATTAGTTGTACTGACATTTTCTGTTCTTTCTTATTCATTAATTTATTTATCAAATGTAGCCATTAGATGTAACTATTTGTTTTCTAGTCTCAATTTCTTTATTTTATTTTTGTCCATTGGAATTGAAAATGCTCTATGTATCATAGAATTATAAACTGCTAATTTATGTGTTATATGATGATTTGAATTATATGAAATCGCCACATCTGTTTTTGATGGTTTTCTGTATATTGAATAATTTAGTAAATTATTAACTTTTTCAATTTTATAATCTAGAAAATTAATTGAATTATTTTCTTCAACTTCTATAGTAAAATTAATTTTAGGATGCAAGGTATTTATATAATTAAAAAAAATATCTAAATGTCGTTCGCTACCTACAAATCCTGCTAACACATCATCAACATATCTATACCAAAATACAATATTGTCTTTATAACAAGAATTAAAGATTATCCATGAAAATATTTGCTAAAATTGGAGAAATAGGACTTCCGATTGGAAGACCCTCATTTTGAATATATACATTGTTATCAAAAGTAAAATAATTTTGACTAATGCATACACTAAATATATCAATTGTATCTGATTTTATACCTGGATGGATATTTCTTTCATCTAATAGCTTTTTAACAAGAACTATAAATTCTTTAGAAGGTATTTTTGAGAACATATTAGTAGCATCAAACGATACTAATTTAGTATTATTTTAAAATTACAGTTTTATTTAAAAAGTTGTATTTTTAATGTCCTTACATTTAATGATCTTCAGAAACGTTATGAAGCTTATTTGCAAAGCCACGTTGCACATTTTGAACATATGTGTTACAAAACTTAATTCATAAATAATTTTTTTATTTTTAGTACTGTTTACTTTAGAGGATGCTGTACTAAAATATCTTCCTGTAAAATTAATTTTTGATTTTTCACTTTGTATCAGCCCATATATGCGAAATCACTGACAATATTCCTCATTGATTTCAGGGACATTTCTAATTTCTATGCAAATTTGGTGAACATTTCCTGCAATGCATGGTTTTAAACGACGCAACTACTATACTGTTACCCATTTCCAAATACTCAGTTAAAGTAGAATGATAGTAATGAACCAAATGAAAAGTTTAATTATCACAACATGACGCAATTAAATTTAAACAGTTTAATATAAAGTGGTAAAACAGTAAACATCATTTTAATGGCGAAATATCATAAAATCGACAATAATTCGGTTTATTTCCGAATAATTCGTAACGAGATATACTTCCTACTAGTCGAAAAACATTGAAACAAATAATAATAGAAATTAAATATATTCATTATAAATTAATTAGTAAGAATTTTAAATTTTAAATAGTTTTAACTTAAAATGTATTAATTGGAACTAGAAGAATTCAAAATAATCTGAAATAAGTTAGTCATACCGAATAATTCCTGTAATTTAATGTACTAGCTTGGCATTCTACTGCTGTTTACTGTTTTAACGAATGATTTCATTTTTCATTAGAACATATGTTAAAATTGCGCAATATCAGTTTAACTTACACAAGTCGTTCAGCTTAATATAAATAACAATTCGGTTGTAGATTAGATTCAGTAGCGTAGTAACGTAGTTTGAATACGACGTTCATATACAAATAATTAAAATTTTGTTTACTAAAATGCCGGATACAAATAATCCTAATTTGGCTGATTTAAGGAACTCTAAACAGTTTCAAGAAACGGTTCAAATAGCTGTGCAAAAAGCTGTAGCTGACTATTTTGAAAAACAACAGAAACACAAACCGTGTCCTTGGTCAAGAAGACGTGAACAAAAACAACAACAAAATCAACCAGGTATTTATTTTTTTAATTTAAAATCTTTCTACTATTTATTTTTTTTAACAGTAATGCCATTTTAATATAATTATTCAGAGATAAAGGCAAGCAAAATAACCTAAAATTAGGTTAACAAAAAGATTAAAATATTATTTGTTTACTAGAAACAGTTATCAATGCAGTTGAAGTATAGAACCAAAGTTTCAAGTGTGGTATTTATTTGAAAATCTAAATTAGTCTACTTTATAATAAAAATATAAAAATAAGATCGTTTTTATGCAATTTATTTACCTATATATTTCTCTATTGCGTTTTTAGATATGGTAAATGATGGTCCTGATTTCGGAAGATACGGACAATCCCCGTTTTGGTGTCACTACATGAACCACCATCATCCCCATCATCACCATTATCGACCTGGTTGTTGGAATAACTATGCCTATTACAAGAAACCTGATAACTTCAATAAGTTCTGCGAACCTGGTCACCTCTTTGACTTTACAGAATAATCAAAGATGTTTTTGTTAAATATTTTAGGCTGTGATTGTTATTATTTACCTGTAAAATGTGCGTTTTAATTTATATACAAGCAATTTTACTTTTAATATTGTTCCTTTTATTTAAAAGAATGTAAATAGATAATGTATTATTAAAAAATATGTGCTTTTATTTTTGGGTTTAAAGGTATGTTCTGTAGAGTAAGTCAACTTAGTAAGTTTTTAAGGCTTTTAAGTAAGTCGTCTTATACGATAAATAGAATCCTCAAGCTAGATCAATTAATAAATAAACAAAATATACAGCGCAATATATAAATTTCCAGGGGTTATGTTAGTTAGTTCATAAATATTACCAAGTTGCATAGTTTTACTCCGTTTAAACAGTCTCACAACTTGATTGAATATTGACCTTGTATTTGTAATAGTCCGGGAGATAGCATTAAAGATGGGTGAGTCATTTAACATCTCCATAGGTCAGCTCGATTTAGCAGATAAACAATTTAAAGTTTTTAATAAACAAATAAATCTTGGAAGTTCTCCACTATTGAACTGTTTACTTTGATTGAGTTTACATTTTATACATAGATAAGACGTAATTGTAACACAAATATATTAAGTTTTAACACTATTATCTTAGAGGAAAATATATCCAGGATAATCCCTTTTAATAACGTCTAGGCTTTAATATTGGAGAGATTTAAAGCCACTTATTTGATTGACGTTATACGTTATCGGTTATTTTGCTCATGCGCATTAGTTAAAAACATCCGATAACTTTATTAACGGTAAAGTACTCTGTTACTTACGTCGAAATAAATGAAACATAATACGGTAAGGTTTTAACATCATTGCCAAGTGTAATATATTTGTTTGAAAAACTAATTAAAATATATTGAAACTATCCACAAATACTTTTAAATAGATTATATTTTGGCTTTTAAAATGTTCTATAAACATCTACGAATTCAATGCCGATTTCCAACGACAATTTCGATTGCTGTATGTTGTGAAATACGCCAAAATAATACAAAATAACTTTAAACATGTAACGTTGTTCACAGGTTATGACTTCAAAAACTAAAATATTTGAAAATGTTATCCGCTATTTTAGAAAGACTGCGCTTGCTCAGTTTAACGTTTAGCGTGTAACGTATGTCGAAATATTATGTGGCTTACAATCTCTCTATTGTTATGTCTTATTACTTCAATGCTTGGTCAAGTCTTAACACTACTTAATCAACATCAGATAATTGCCTTGAAAAAATAAAATGTACCTAACTTCAATGTGTCAATCTGACGATCATAGTTTATCGAAACAGCCAATTTTTTAAAATAAAAGTGGAAACTTTGTTAAAAATGTTTTTGTTTAATGTTCTTCATTATTTTATATATTTCAATTTTTAAATTTCAAAAATATTAAAGAAAACTGGCAACTGTACTTTTACAGGCGGATGAATGTCACGAACAAATCCAACGTTGCCAAATCTTTGGCGAGTATTTTAAAAATTTGAATGTAAATTTTAACATTTTAACTAATTTACTATATATTATATTTAAAGTTACTTAGTACCATAATAAATAAAAGAAGTTTACCAATGCATAGTCTAGAAGTAGGAATTAGATAATTGTAAGAGTTATAATCAAGGTTACTATTACATTGGACGAATATTGATTAACAAAATAAATGAAAAAACGATACATATTTTTAAAACATATATTTCAACAGACAAAATTTTTATATTATATGAATGATTACAAAAAATAATGTCTATTTTTAATTATTATAATATTTACATTCTTCAGAAGTAGTAGCTCTTAATAAGTGGTCATGCAATAAACTATTAATTGCCAGCTTTTCTTCTACCGTGGGTTTTTTAAAATAGTGAGAACGGTTTTATTTCTTTTTTTTTGTAGAAAAAAACGTAACTTGCTTTTTCGTTTTTTTATTTGCCGGTTTTCTTACAGCTGATTCTATTGGTACGAAAGGCGAATCTGAATTTTGATCAATATTCAACTTTTGTTTTGCTACATTTATATGTCGACAAACTGTACCAATTGTTTAACAAAAGATGTTTTTATCTTCTAAATTTTTTATAATTAAACTAACCATATCTCTAATTTCTTGTTTTTAAGTTTTATAGTCAATTCCTTTTTACAAAGTGATTTAATTAGCTGTTCAGTATTTTAATTTGTTTTCTGTGGTTTCAACATTTAAAACTTGGTTATTTAACATAAAGAAATGAATATGCTCACAAATTATTGACCTAATTAAAAAATATATGCAAGTACATTTAAAGGCATGCAAACAAATATTGCAAAAATTGCAATTTTGATTGACTTTATTTGTCATACAAGTGACGATTTAAATTGTTTTGCGAACTAAGCACTCTTTCTCACAGTGGTGAAACATAAAATATCCATCACAAAAGTATAAAAAATATCTACTTTTATAAATATCAGAAACTCTTTCTAACCTCAAATCTTATTATGAATTAACATTCAAATTTTTAAAGTACACGCCAATATTAAAAATAAAAGATTTGGCAACGTCGGATTTGTTCGTGACATTCAGCCGCCTCTGTACTTTTGACGATGCTAACATCGTCAGCGATGCATAATTTCTTTGGAAAATAAACTATGACGATCTTTATACCAATCTAATATAATTAATGTTGAGAAAACTTTGGCTTTATATTTGAAACGAATAAACTTAATATTATAAAATTTTTAGTTACTAATTGGCATTACATTCTTCAATTTTTACAAGATAATTCAAATTGGTAAGACATCATTGTTTTCAGTATCGCCGCCGTTTCACATTTTTTTAAATAGCAACACTAGTGCAACTAACGCTTATTTTTGCTTATTTTTGAACCTTGAACAACTGTTTACAATTAACTTAATTCAATATAAAATTTCTAGAAAAATAGCAACGCTATCTCCCGTACTATAAATATTGAGTGGGGAGCGGCGTCTACATCAGCCAGTGTTTTCCATCAGTTCGAGGTCAAAACTTAGTTGTGCCGGTTAAGGTATGTAACTATTTGTTTTTATTTTATTATAATAAGCAAATTTAACTATTTATTTTTAAAACCATTAACTTAATAATGATCAAAACAAACTGTACATTTTCTTAGAATTAGACTGTATATTTTACATTTCTATTACTTTCTATAATTTTCAATTAACCTTTATTTTAATCCGATTATAATAAACAGAGCTAGACAATACATAGAAAGAACATTTAATTAGAAATTAGTTTTGTCTCTTTAAAATAATGAACCAAATTAAGATAACTGAAGAAAATATTTTTAATAGATTGCCAGCACAATGTATTTTTAGTCTTTTTCAAGAAACAGCAGTCGCGAGAATCGACATTTTCATTATATTGCGAATCAACATACCTACTAATTCTATATTTAAAATTTCTTCGAAACGTATTTTTTTATTTTGTAAATACATACTTATATTCAAAAACAAATTTCAAATCTTCCCACAGTAACCTACACAGTGGAAAATTTTATATATGGTTGAAAACTATGTATGGAATTATATAAACCATTTTGTTTTTATTACAAATTAACTTTGAATGGTTTTGTATTAATCTTTTTTACTAACAGCTGTTGTAACAACTTTTCTTAATTGTATAAAAATTTAAGTTTATTTGAACGTACAATAAGTTTAGGCAGCATTAAACAATATAAGTATTTAACAAGTTTTACGTTTAATTTAAAATGTTATTGTACATCTAAACTGTTTGTTAACACAGATAATTTTATTAACGTGATGTTTTTGTATTTCTTAAAGAAATTAATACATTAATACACCTACTTGGATTTTCCTGTAATAAAACATTGACTAAATATTATTAAACGTATTTGTTTAATTTTATCCTCAAATTGTAATATTGCACAATACAACAGCTATTGTACACAATGTAAGTTAGTCACTCTGTTTTTCCCGGTATGATAAGGCGACCTTTTTTGAACATTTCTTATCATGTATAGTAAACAATTACACAATATTATTATAATTTACAATACGTTCTTTATTTTTTTAATTTAATTTTAGATGAGTACCAGTAATAATCCGAATATGGACAATATTCAAAATTCGCCACAGTTTCAAGAAGCCGTAAAAACAGCTGTGGAAAAAGCACTTTCCGACTTTTTCGATAAAAATGAAGTAGAAATAGAAGAAAAGCCACAAGGTTGTCCGTATCTGAGGCCTGTATCTCCCCCACATTGGAAAACATGTAAATATCTTTTTTACCAATCAAATTTTTATCTCATATACAACGCATAAATTATAACAACTTTGATATTTTAGGTACTGAACGAGAATTGGCGGACCCAAACAAAGAAAAATGTATACCACCTTTTTGGCTTATGAGGCATCATTTTCAGAACTACCAATCTCCTTGCTGCTGCAATCATCAAGAATGTCCTAGACATTGGAATCCTCCCCCATGTAGAGATTATGATAGCCATTGTCCCAGAGAATGGAAACCTTGGTGGTTTAACAGGAATACTTCTAATCCTAGTAACCCTCAACAACCACCTAGAGAATGGTCACCACCATGGTGGTCCAACAGAAATGCTGATGGTGCTAACAGATTTGATGAACACAGTAAACCACAAGCACCTAGAGAATGGGGACCCTGGTGGTCTAATAGAAATAATGATGGTCCTGGTAGGTCTGGAGATAACAGTAACCCTCAGCCACAACCACCTAGAGAATGGTCACCACCATGGTGGTCCAACAGGAATGCTGATGGTGCTAACAGATTTGATGAACACAGTAAACCACAAGCACATAGAGAATGGGGATCCTGGTGGTCTAATAGAAATAATGAAGGTTCTGGTAGATCTGGAGATAACAGTAACCCCCAGCAACAAGCACCAAGAGAATGGTCACCATGGTGGTCCAAATAAATCACAAGAACCCAGAGAATGGGGACCCTACTGGTTTTACAAAAATTCTGAAGGTCCTAGCAGATCAAACGATAATAACAATTTCTCCAGTTTCAGGAAATAATCTTTAAATGTGTTAAAAAAGAATCTTGATTAGTCTGTCATAAAATATAATCATATATGTACCATTAAAATTGTAAATGTAGCTTCCTTAATGTATATTTTAAAAAATAGTAAAATATTCTTTTACTTGTCTTATTGCTTTAATAGGCGTTATGTTATCAACGAAGTGTATTTCTTTTAGGGAAAATAACGTGTCCAATATTTTCACAATGCAATATCACTGCAATAATCAAAAGAAAAAAGCTTTATCAATATTTTCCATTTTTAACCGGAATTGTGTTTTCGATTTTCTAACGGAAACAGATCAAAGCAATCTGGTACAAAATTCGTATCAAGTCCCTATCGACTTTAGATCGATGTTCTCTAGGGATCGTCACTTGTCTGATTTTTCTCACGAAATAAGAAAGTTAATACAAAAAAACTACAATTTACACCCCAAAAATTCTAAGCAGAAACTCTGAATCAATGCGAATGGGAGAACTTTATTAGACAGGTTGATTTAGGTATAATAGTTTTTAAAGTTTTAACCGTAGAAATATAGGAAAATTTAGAATAAATAGTTACCAAGATTAAAAAAGAACAATGTTTTAATGTTATTTTTTAATTTTATTTCATTAAATCTAGACTAAAACACAGTTTTGGTTTTATTTTAAATATTAAAAAATTGTGGGCTCGTCCGGGATTTGAACCCGGGACCTCCCGCACCCTAAGCGGAAATCATACCCCTAGACCAACGAGCCGTTAAGTTATTTTCTATTAATAATTTATAAGAATGACATGATTTGACCTTGATTAGGCAATGTAGTTGCTGTTTATATATTCGACGTTTTTTATTAGTCAAACCAGTTATTTTAATAAACTAATTAAACTGTCTGAGCAGTCCAATATACCTAGCGTAGGAACATTTAAAAAATAAAAATTTATAACAAATAGTTTTTTTAAACTGACAGCTGTTTCGCTGAAACTAGCGAAACTCTCAAAGAGTTTAGGGTAAGTAAAAAAACTACAATATATATAGCGTCTGTCCAGAAGATATGAAACTAATTCTACGAGTGAGAAGTAGGTGCCTATCTTCAAAAAAGTACAATCGATTTGGCAACATCGCCCCACTATGTATTTCGTACGCTGGTTACGAGGGACTTAATATAATAATTTAAAATAAACTTTATAAGAATAATACCCAATTCTTAGTATTAATAGTTATATAATAAAATAATTACCTTGCATTGAAGCAACTGGGTAAATGAAGATGTGCATGCACGAAATTTTGTATTGAGGTAGAAAAAATAATTCTTTTGATCTGGTGTGTTTAAAAATATCTGGTAATCGTTTAAAGTATGGTAAAAATTAATTAGGTTTTCTAGGGAAATATTAATCGATATGCAAGAGTTTCGATTGGGAACAGCCTCTCAGTACCGCTCTAATATGTCTTGGAGTTACCACTTTTATGATAATTTTGAATTTGATTGTGGTAATGTTGGTTTTTGTACGAACGAAAATAGCGAAAAGTGTTTGCTTCACCAACAATGAAGTCAGAGAGCGTAGCTAATGGAAAAGTTCATTCAAAAGGCGAATTTCCATAAATAATGTCTACAGCATAAATGTGTACTGAATACAATTAAATATATTGGTACAGAAAACAAGTTAAAAATTTAAATACATTTATAATTATAATAAAAAAGTGCTATACCTATACACACTATGGTAATTAATTATAGTGTGTATTTAACAAAATTTGGATATTTTATTTGGAACTGATGGGTAAATTAAAGATGGCCACTTTTGAAACTTTGCCTAGAGGTAGAAAAAACTATTTCCTTTGATCTGGTGTGTTTAAAACTTACCGACAAACGCTGAGAATGTAGTAAAAATTTGTTAAAGTGTATTTTTAACTAAAAAATTCCATATTTCCTTGGGAACTGATGAGTAACTGAAGATGGCCATTTGATTAAACTTTGCCTAGGGGTAGAAAAAACTATTTTCATTCATCTGGTGTGTTCAAAAGTTACCGACAAACCTTCCGAGTAAGGTAAACATTGATTATTGTGTATTTTTAACAAAAGTTTGGATATTTCCTGATAGGTAAATGAAGAAATGACATATTTGATCATTTTGTTAGGAAGGCATGTAGACTGCTGTGAACAAATTATGTTACTTGATTTATTCAAGTAAGTTCATTTTCTTTATAAATAAAAAATGAACAGCGGTTACCAAGTAACAATGTAAATAAAGGCAGAATTTTTCTGCACACACGAAATATCTGCTGAGAAAATGGATCTGAAATTAGATAAAATTGCTGAGAAAACTGTGGAAGCGATAGGGCAAATCATTTCAGTTAAGTTTGCGAAACGATATAAAAAAAATATGGGCTGTTTTGCAACTGGCGTGAACAATACAATTTAAAAATTGTAATGCTGATGAAAATGTGATGTTGGCTTACTTTTTGGATGTGGTAAGAACAGTTTTTTTAAAGAATATTCTTTTCAACAGTTTAAATTTTCAGTCAAAAACATTCAACCCTTCTTCATTATGGTCCAAATACTAGATAGTAAAATCAATGATTATGGTTAATGAGAATGCAACATATCAAGTTTCTCAAAGTCGATAGCTTTTTTGAAAGAACAAAATATAGACCATCAGCCAAACCAGTCGAAGGTGCTGACAAAGAAACAAATTTGGGGCGCTCCAGATAAATAATATCTATTACTCAAAGTGATAGTATTACTTGGAGTTGCTGGAGGTTGGCGAAAGAAAGAGATCTATAATTTAGAAGTTAGTGATGTGGAGGATACGGGTACTCAGCTAGTAGTAAAGATTAACCAGACAAAAACGCATATTCGACGAGCTTTCACTGTGATTAACAGTGATGAGGTCCACTATTTGGATGTGTTTCGAAAATACATGAATTTACGGTAACACGTCTCCCTGAAAGCTCTTTTAGTGGATTATAGACAAGGAAAATGTCTGTCTCAAAGAGCTGGTAAACATTCTGTTGGAGGAGCAACCAGAAAAGTATACAGGTCATTGCTTCAGGAGGACATCCTCAACGGTGGTGGCCAATGCTGGAGCTGACCCTAAAGTTCTAAAACAGCACGGTGGATGAAAGAGTTCTTCAGTTCCAAAAAAGTATATAGAAGAATCAATTGAAGACAAAAACAAAATTGCAAGAATGATCCAAAGGGGCAAAATTTTTTATTGAAGTGCTACATCACAGCCACACGTCTTTCGCGATTACAGAAAACACTGTAAATCCATCAACAACTCCATTAGTACATATTGCTCCAACAGCAGTTGTACAATTAATGTCAATTTTCAAAAAATAAAATAAAAGCATAGTTTATGTTGATTCACATATTATTTTAAACAGCATTGGGAGAATTGAAGAGTACTGTAAAGTACAAGTGTACCGTAAAGTGCCATTTCCCGAACTCACACGAGTGTATTTTTAACAAAAATTGAAGCTGGTGAATAAATAATGAATACGATCTCCAAGCTGTTTGCACATCTGGTAAGAAAGGGTTGGTTAAGGGACATGGGAGATTTTTTAGAATGGCCATATGGTTTTAAGAAAGGGAGCTCAATGGTAATGATAATGCAGAAGGTTGTGGAAAGGGCGAGGTCTTAAGGATGGATAGGAGAGGAGGTTGGAGTGCAGTGGAGTTGTTGAAAGTCAGAGATACTTTCAACATGGTGTTGTGGAGCTGAAGCGTAGAGGGGTCAATATCAATACATATTTCTAGAAGGTAGGAAGGGATTATGAATACCAGATGACGGCGGGAATACCACAGGACCTAGAGACCGACCCTTGGGAATGTATTTTACCATCCACTCCAAAAGATAGGGTTTGTAGAGGAGGGACAGTTAACAATTTGACGGATTACTATGAAAAAATTATAAACTATTGAAAAAAAATTCGTTGAACTGTAAATGTTACGGTACACTTGACACTTTTTCGGCAGTTTACAATCTCGCGAGATACATTGTAAACTGACGGGGTTTGAAATCTTACGGTGACATAGATACAACTTCGTGCACATACCGAAACCGTTTACACTACCACTACACCAACACACACTTTTAACTGCCTGACGCGCGTTTCGATAACCAAGTTATCTTCTTCAGAGACCGAAGGTAAACTTCGTGATTCGGTTTGTAAGTAGATTGGATTTTTTAACCTGTTAGGTGCGCTATGTTGTAATTGTTAATGGTTTAATAAAATTATACACAAGTTAACTCCGAATCTATTCTGCCTGCCTTTACAACTAGATCGTAATGAAGGTTCTAAAGGTAGGGATTCAATGCGTAGTATCATGTATCATGACAAAGCTCAATACACATACTCTCAGAATACCCTGCCTTGCAGAATTCTAGGGCCAGATACCTAGGAGCACATGAAATAGAAGTGGGGGATCTACCTGATTTGAAGCCCGACGATGTCCTAAACTTCCTCAGGAAAATAGGACTCGAAGAGCTGCTATAAATCTGAGAAAACATCAGAACTTGGCAGATAAGGGGGGACACAATAGATCCTATAGGTCGCAGTGTACTTATCACCCCTAATATCTACATACATACATGACAAAGCGCTGTTGCCAAATGGTTTAGTTATCTTAGTTCTATGATATAGGAGCTAGCTGCTCACCGATACTATTTTTATAAGTAGTTTAATTTTCGTAAGAGTTATTTTCAGATTTGATTTTTTATTCCTTTGATAATACGGAAAACGCGGAGATTTTTCCGATATAAAGAAAAATCTACAAGAAAATAGAAGCTATTAAAGTTGTTAGCAGTTGGAACATTAAACTTGTATATTCCTATATGAATTTGTACTGTATGCAAATTTTAGCAGTAAAGTTAGTGCATTCGTACCGAAAATTCAACGGATGAGGAAATGAACAACTGAATTTATTATACCAGAATAGCACGCGTTTACTGTGAGTTTATATGCTAGAAAATTGTCGAACACTGTTCGGATTAGTTGGAAATTCCAAATGTTAAACCAAAAACTAACTTTTATGAGAAAAGCATTTTTGGGTTTTAAATCAAACTATTATAGAGATCAATACCATTTTTGTAAAAAATTGCTATTAAACGTTTTAAGAACATTAAAAAATAAAACTTCTGAAATTTCATTGAATTTGTCACATTTTTACCATAATAAGCTTAACTTATATCGTCTGGTAATTAATTGGTTATTAATTGGTTATCAGGATTTTTATCAATAATTTTAGTTATTATTCAGTCAAAACGAGATATTTTTTGCAATAAAAAATAAGTTGTAAAACTAATAACGATATTTTTTAGTAAAAATACAAAGAAAATGATTAAATCATTTTTAGTTCATTTTTGAGCTTGAATAACTTTTAAGCAAGTGAATTTATCGAAAAAATTACTAAGCCTTTTTTGTAGAGCATTAAATTTACTACAAAAATATTGCCGCAGCTTTGTATGAGCTGGCTGAGAAACAACAATATTGATTGCAAACATTACAAAAACCCCATGTTATTTAAATGGGAAATCAATCGCCTTTATGGCACGGTTTATTATCAATATTAAGGGCTTATATACGTTCGATATTTTTTTTTGGGTCATACACTAAAAATTTTAGGGACGCTGCAAATTCAAAAATCAAATCGGTAAATAACGGAGATGGAAAACAGGACCAAGAAATAAACGAGAGATTGAGAAGGACAGAAAATATATTTAATACAATGAAGACTACATTTCTAGAAAAAGAGAGAAACCAAAAGATGTAAAAATGAGACAATTAGACAAAATTTACGGCTAGAAACAATAAACGGCAAAATCGCAGGAGGACAACGCAGGTAGTACGGACATGTGTGCCGAAAGAGTTATAAAACAAGTGCTAGAAACGCGAATGCAAAGAAAAAAAAAGAAGAGGAAGACCAAGAGCCAAATGGATAAAGAGTGTGTCACGAAGAAAGAGACTAGTAGTATGGGAAGAAGAGCAAATGCAAACACGGTACAGGCAAACGTAAAGACAAATTTTCAAAACTCAAGCCATACAGACTTCTAAAAAGGTAGAAAGATAATTAAGTAAGTAATATATGGACTTCCACAGAGTAAGTGTCTGTACAATACATTTTAATTAATGTTCTGTTAGGTAAAATGTTTTTACAGTGTTTCATATTTCTTAATAAAAAAAACTATCTTTGAAGTTTACGAGATTCACCTAAACATTTTTAAAATCCATTAACCGTTTCATCTTGCTCCCATAAAAAGTATATAGTAAACTTTTCTCCTCGTTCAACTCCTTAAATATTTGTGATGTACTTTTTATAACTAATAACAAGATGTAATTTTCGTGAAAAGTTATTGGCAATTTTAGTTTTTTTAGTAAAACATTTTAAAATGCTTACCAAAATATGGGAAGATAAAATCAACGGGATTTAGATATCTGACTTTTTTCATAACTTTTTCTTCAAAATAAAAAAGATTTCCAAAAGAAACACAATGAAATAAAATACATTAATTATTAAATAAGACTAAAATTGTTCTAGTCGTAAACCTATGCCTTTTAATATAGTTAATTTACAATTTATCTGGTACACTTTAATTTTTTAATATAGCTTTTTTTGAAAAATAAACTCTCGTATTTCAACGTATATTTAACGAGTAGTACATTATAGTGCATCTGAAGTATCCATAAACGCTCTAAAACGTATCAAGTTCCTTTTTAAAACTACGCATAACTTTTCACAGCTTATTATGATCAAGGATATAAAAGTTTACTTCTTACAAGAAACAAGCATGAATCCTTTTTATGAACGTCACAGCATTTAATGTTTCAATACACACAAGATATATCGTTTTTAATCCTTTCGACTACAGTCTACAGCACAAAATAAAAATATTTTATGGAAATTGTTCATCATTTTTGATTTTTTGTTAGTTGGACTCTTAAAAACAGTTATTGTTTAAATAATAGGTAAAAAAACTAGGCCTAGGCCGGAAGTCCTAACTTTTCGGACGATTGCCGAAAAAATAATGTACGCAACACGACCGAAAACAGTTTTTTTGGACTCGCAGTACGAGCAGTAGACGAGTCCTGGAAGTCTGTTGTTATGTAAATAACTATTTTCTATGCACATGTCTGTGTCAAAATACATATTATCGACATTTCTTGTAACTGACATTTAAGCACATAAAAAGATCTCATAACATACACGTATGTACGTTTAGATGAGAAAACTTAAATTTCTTTGTTTAATCACATTGCAATGAAATTTTTATCTAAGTACTACTTTATTTGGTCCATTTACATACTTTTAGTCAATACGCCACATTATTAGAAACGTCACTGTCGCCGTTATATCCGTTATTATGTATTTTCTTGTTTATGAGTTATTATAGTGCTAAATAGACACATTATTATCGTTAAACAATATTTCGAGTCGTATTTAGAGGGGAACCCCAGTTTGTTTTTTGTTTATAAATGGATTTTTCTTTTTTATAAATACGAACTATTTTGTGCAATAACCTATAAATATAATCTATCTTTAGGTAAGGAAACAAAATTACAATAATATTCACAATTTTCGTATTACAGGTCAATTTTTCAAAAAAGTCAAAATCCTACATCTGAGAAATTGTGCGGGTAATATGGACCCCCAAAAAATATCCGCCTATTCAAAAGATACTTTTTTTTCATAAAAACAAAATACATTTTATGGTTGTTTCGAAATCAATGTCAAAAATCGCATATATACACGACTTTTTCACATCCCCAACATTCATCAGGGGCCCACACATCATGCACTGAACTCAAATTTCACACTTGCGGTCTTCTGAAAAGTTTATACCACAAAACATGCATTCAGCGCCGTCTTCATTATTTGGACTTCTTTCAGCTGGAATGTCAAGATCATCCGAAGAACCTGAATACACGCTGATGCCAACATTGTCCTCATCAGACGAATCAGAAGACTTAGCAGCTTTTGTTTTCAACTTCTTCCTTTTATGTGTATTTTCTGCACTCCTTCCCGATCTAGTTGGATTTTGGAACTTATTACGACGCGTTTCATCATATTCTTTAGGAACAGCATAGCTGAAGACTGGGAACGTTTTTCCTCTTAGTAGATTTGGACAAGTACTCTTCCAAATCCGCTTTATAGGGAGAACTGGTAATCACTATAGCTGAAGAAGCTTTCCGTCCTCAGTTGGTCGTTTTTCTTTTTGGTGTTGGAACCGGTGAAATATCCATGGGCAATACAAAGTTACTTTGGTTTGTTTAGGTTAGCTTAGGGACAGAGCTACTTCCTGCTTCTGCAAGATCAGTTTCGTTAATCTGAAAGAGCTAGGCTGCAATTCTACTGCTTAAAGCTGAAGAGGTAGAAGCACTATTGCACTATTGCAGTGCTGGAATCTTGTTTGTGGACCGTCTCAGATGAGGAATCTTGTTTGCGGACAGTCTTAGATGAGGAATCATATTCTGCTGCAATAAAGTCTGCTTCAGTAAACACGCCTTTGTTGCATGGGAAGATTTCTGTTCTTGCAAAACCATTAATTGCTAGACTTGCAGTTTGACATTTTACGTGAGCTTGGCCAAAAAGTTCAGCAATATCGAAGGGACCCAAACGACGATCACTTGTACGGTGCCACATTCGAATAGCTTCGCTATAGTGTGTCTTAAGTGCGCCCTTAAAAGTCTTATCTAAGGGCTGAAGTTTATACGTTGAATGCGGCGGGAGGCAAACAATAGTAACATGATTTTCTCGAGCTAACTCTATAATATCAATATTCCAGGTATAAGAATAATGACCATCTAGAATCAGCATTACTGGTGGCATATAGTGAGGATATTTGGTTAGAAGTGTCTATGTTTCACTTTCGATACTAGCAAATTCAGTGGTTTACTTTTTAAAAATTAACATTTTATAAAAACACTTACGCTAGGGTTTCCTCTATATTTTATTAAAAAAACTCTTACATGCCTACATTTTGTGGTTTTATCCATTTTCACTTATTGACGAATCAAATATAGTTCATCCACAAAAGAAAATTCAAATTTTTTTAAGGGAAAAATCCCGATTTCTTTGACAGCAGCAAATAAAAGTAATAAAACACACCGCCCCGTCTTTCGCAATTCAATACGTTTTCCCATATATGCCGAAGGATGTTTTTGTCCCGAAGGACGAACTGCCGCGAAATAGAAATCATGCAACGGCTACACACAGGATCAGGATACAATCGACTCCTCAAGACCCGTCAGATGTCAATAACAAACATGTCATTCGGGGTCACTTGTCAGTGGTGTAGCAGTCTGGATAAAGCATTGCGGCAAACATAAATAGTAAAAATGTAAATATAAATAGAAAATGTATTAATAAAATAAAATAGTAACCAGTCCAGTCTTTAATTTCAATGCGTCACATTATTCTGACGTCACTGTCACCACTGTCCAAACAAATTGTTGCCTTATGGTAGTTAGTTTGCATTGAAGTTTTTTGTATTGTGGATTTTCTTGTTTTTTGTAGAGTTTTTGACATTATAGTGGTATATAAATACATTATTATCATTAAGGGATAGTTTGAGTTATATTTAAAGAAATTTTATTTTGTTATAAGTTGAGAAAAAATTAAAATAATATTACTTAACCTCAAAAGCAAACTTTTTTTATATAAAGTAAAATAAAACTTTAGAGGAGAAGCTGCTGCCAATTTGGAATCCCTAGTCATTTGAAAAACTGTTGGCGACATCTAGGACTTGATAGGTTAAGAGGGGCGTTTCTAATTTGGTAAGACTGCCTGAATTTAGTGAAAAATCTGGTTATTTTTAAATTACAAGAATGTAGAGTAGATGGCGATAGTGGTTTCAAATTAGTATTTTTGTTATAAATTTGAATATTTTTAGAGCTTGTTGACTTTGTTTGTCTAAGACAGAGATGAAAATATGAATTTTGCTTCGTAAATCTTTGAATATTTTCACGACATACACAAACATTTGACCTTGAGACCATAAACAGATGAAGAATACTTGTATAATTTTTATTAAATATCCTATTTGAATACATTTTGGAAGTTTGTTGTGTGTTATTGTTGTGTCCCAGCTAACACGGCCACGTCAATTTTCGTCAAATAGACGTCATTTATAGGTCAAATTCGTCACCGTCATTTAGCGACCACATAAAGACGTCAAATTTACGTAAAAAATGGATTGCTTTGTTATATTGTAAAGTCAGCGGATACGGTTACAAAAAATGATGTATTAAAGTAGAATATAAAAAAATGCATTTTGAGCTGGATAACACTAAAACAGTTATTTTCACTTCGTCAAAAAAGTTCGTGATTTGACGTTAAATTCACGTCACATATTGACGTGTAAAGGCATATCATGTATTTTATTTTTATATATGAATTAAAATTTTATCCGTTTATCAGAGCTCCTCTCTAACATATAATACAATTTGTTTATTAATATAATTTTACTTATATTTATTTATCAATTCCTTGATAAATTATTAAATCATATTTAATAATAAATGTGTAGAAAAAAATCTGAATAACTCTTGCTACATTTTATTGCGTGAAACATTTGTGACGTTTGTTTAAAATTCCCGCTATAATGGCGAGAGCGGGATTTGACAAAGAGGCGGAGCGTCTTTTCTTACCTGTGTTGCCATATTAGGCAGAATTTCGCTTTTTGGGCTATTTTTTTAGTTCAACCGCTGATATGAAAGAATGAAAGTATTCATTTGGCAGTTTTGCCGCCTGAATTGGACCACCCAACTGGACTACTAAAAATAATATTTAAATTGTGGCTTAATAAGGAGACTCTAGATTCAAATGTTGATGACTTTGTTCTTTAACGTGTTCTGGCTCTGGCAATCTACCATAAAATAATTTGGCAACGCTGTGCATTCGCTTTTCCGGTTTGCGCTTTGTGTTGGCTTCTTCATGTTCGTGTTGGGTGTCGGTTGTTCATGTGTTGTGTTTACGATTTACGATCGAAGTTCGGTTCAATCTACAGATCGATTGTGATTTATACAAAATGTTTTTTGACATTGTTATTATTTTATACTGAATTGTTTGAAATGAACTATTTTATTTTGTAACTATGAACTTTATTACTATTACTATAACTATATTGTTATTGTTATAAAATGAATTATAGGGGGAAGGGTTCTGTTTCTCTACTAAAGTGATAACGAACCCATAAATGTGATGTAAAGCGTACTATATATTTATCGGTAGGTGCAAAAATGGGTGTTTTATTTCTCTTGACTTATTGTCTTTTACAACCACGAGCAGTTATCAGTCGGGTGTATACATTGACCACTTTTTGTTGGCACCTTCTTGCCATGTATTTCTTATGGCCAAAGGTGCAAATAAAAAGTGGTCGATGTACTGACTGATAACTGCTCATGGTTGTAAAAGACAATAAGTCAAGAAAAATAAAACACCAATTTTTGACAGTTACCGATAAAATATCAGTACTATATGTCACATTTATCGATTTGTTATCGCTTCGGTAGATAAACCAAATGCCACCCCAGTATGTACCAGTATTTTATTTATGCTTGTTCTTTATGTTTTATAAATGTGTAATAAAATGTATTTCAACTATAATTTTGTATGAAATTTATACACATATAAACCTATATGTAACTTACGACTAGGCTTTTTGCGAGATAGCAGTTATATAAGAAGTACATACTGACGAGGTAGGTTTTTCTTTTTCTTTTCAAATTAAGGAAAAAGATGGTCCTATACTCTTCGGTATGTACCTTCACAAACATCTCGCAAAAATGCCTAATGTTACATCAACGCAACTTCACAGTACCACGTCATGCGACGTTACGATATCACGTGGTCACAACGTCGCAGTATCACGTCGTCAAATCGTCACAAAATCACGTCGTCACAACGTCACAGTATCACGTCGAAAGACGTCTAAAATTCACGTTAAAACGATGTGACATAAGCACGTGAATTTTACGTCTAATTGACGTCAATAATGTGGTGATTGCAATGTAACGGGAGACGTATATCTGACGTCAAATTGACGTGACCGTGTTAGCTGGGGTCATAGGCGTAACAAATTGTTTTTACGATTTAAAATATCGATATATAAAAAAAAAAAAAATAAAATAAGATTTCGGCATTCCTAACAAATAATTAATTAATGAAATTTATTGTACTAACCAGAGTTGGGTCGGATATTGAAAAAAAGTATCCGGGTACCGGATACGGATATTCAAAATGTATCCGGATACTTTTTTAAAAAGTTCGAATACTTTCATTTAAAAATGTATTCGGATACAAGTATCCGAATACTTCCTAGGATACTTTGAAGGATACTTTTTTTAAAAAGGACATAAATTATTAGTATTAAAACTATGTGATGTGCATGTATTTTTAATGTAATATATAATAATAAAAATACATTTAACGAAAAATTTTTCGTGTCACTGCCTGAACTTTTGATATTGAATTTGGCCAACGTCGGACCAGCCGAGTTTTCAAACTTTTTAGGGGGTGTACTTATTTGTACTTGTAGGTACACTAAAATAAAAATATAAATATTAGGATGTCCTTTATTATAATATCCGAAAAATAATTTCTTCTAATAATTATAAATACAGGGTACAAAGGGGTTCTTGAAAATAATAGAGATATAGAAAATATAAAAAATAAATAACGTACTTATGAAACTTTATAACTGATTTATAGGTTGTAACATGTTCCGAGCGTAAAATTAATTTAATCACATGTATAATTAAATCCTGCACTTAATCATTAAAAAATACCTTTCGGACAACCAATAGACACAACCGTTTTTGAACGTTGAGAACCCGTTAAAAACTAACCAATCAGAAAGCTCGAATTCCTCCCCTAACGAAAATGAACCGTTAATATAATTGTAACGCAGAGAGAACTTCTTCCTTTTTGCCTTCTGCCTTCAAAGAAAGAACATAATTTTGCGTATTAACGAATTCTTACCTTAGCCGTTTTGTAAGTACAAAATTTTTATTATTAGACATTTTAATTCATTTATCAATTTATCTTTATTACTCAGTTGAACACAGATATTAATAGCATTTCAAAATAATAATTTCTAGATATTTTTATAGATAACTAAAGCCATAATTGAACCTTTTTGCTTTAGCCACGTGGCAATTCATGTTAATATGCATGTATTTTTAATACAATCAATAATCGACATTATTTAATACCTTTAAATGAACTAATAATTAATAACTTAACGTTTAATATATTGTAATGTTTAAATATTTGACAATAGTATAATGATTAAAATATCAACAGAAGTTGTTTAATTTAACTAAATCCAATAATTTTAATCATATTGTATTATTTTATTGTATATTTTGTGTATTTGTAAGAAAATTTTAAGTTGGAAATTATTTTATTATATAACGTATCGATATTATATCTAGTACTTAGTAGACACTTCGCGAAAATTGATTATATAATATGTAAAAAAAGGACAGATAATGTGTAAAAAGGAGACAGATATATTTTACTATATTTTATTCTGGAATTATCGATGATAGACAAAGCGAGTATGTCTAGTCATAAATATGAAAGAAAGAGATACACATATTCTTTCCAGAAATGTCTAAACTCTAGAACAAAAAAACGAATAATCTAGAAGTTTGAAACCTATAAAAGACTGAACAGAGGTCGTTAAAAAGGGAGTTTATTATTGGAAGTCAAACAGTGAAGATCTGAGTGTGAACAGTCAATTTGAACAAACAGTTTTTAAAGTAGTTATCATAATAAAGTGTTAAATAGTGACGTTAAGAATAAAGTAAAACAATCAAAAAGTAAAATAAAGTGAAAAAAGTGACATTACTAAGATTGAATCCAAAAGTGAAATTAAAACGTTTTTGGTCGATAAAAAAGAAGATTATAAGTGTACTTACCATTATTAATACAATAAAACGAACTAATCCAACAAACACTAAACAGTCAAATTTGAGGAACAAACAAAACACAATAATATTACACGAGAGTCCAAACGTCTAATAAGGCGACATTTTGCCAAGGTCGGAGTTTCCAAGTATCGCTTCGTTCGTCTCCGTTTTTCATAGATCAACTACAGATTTTTCCACCAATCAGGAAGCAGGACTTTATTTCAAGGTCAGATAAAATTGTAAACTTTTAAAAATTTTTGTAGTAGTTAGTTGAATTTTATAATTTAAAAAAACAAAGGAATTTACTTGATATTTAATAATTAGTGTATTTGATAATCTTATTTGCCATTACATAAACAACATTGGTTAATTTAACTTAATTCACATCAAGTAAGTTCTTTTATAATTACTAAAAGGCCTTTCTTTTTCCTTATTAAACTTCAATATTACTGTTTTAATTTAACTATTTTGTAATAAATTTATAATTATAATTGAATCAAATTTTTCATTCACATACCTAATAATCCAACTGGAAACTGGCGTAACCAAACACCCCTGAGAAAAAGATCTTGTTGCTAATAATAATATCAAATATTAATCAGTCAAATTCATAAATAAATAAATCAATAAATTGTCTTTAGAAACATTAATATTCATTACAAGTGGCGTCCCAACTATAGGGCTCGTTTCTGTTGGAAAATTAGGTTTTTAGATAAACAATTTCTGTTGAAAAATAGTAGACAATTTAATATTAAAACTATAGGAAGATTTTTTTTTATTAAAAGACAACATAATAAGATATTTTATTAAGATTAACATACATTTTGCATTTTATTTTAACAAGTACAATTTCATTATATCATAATAACAACCAAATATTTAATAAAATAAATTATTATACTAAATACTTAAACAATAAATAATCAAAATGGAATCAAGAAAGACATTAAAAGAACTAAGCTTATCAGAACTTAAAAAAGAATTAGAAACCAGGAATTTAGATACTGAAGGATCAAGAGAAACATTAATAGAAAGACTACAGGAAGTACTAATAGAAGAGGGAATAAATCCTGAAGAATACATATTTCAAACAGAAGAACAGTTAACTTCTACTCAAGCACAACAAACCATGAAAAGAGGTGGTTTTGTCTGCGTGAGATATGATAGTATAGAAAAACCTAAAGAAACAAAAGACAATAATGAACAATTGATGGATATGATGAAACATTTACTTGAACAGATGAAAAGTCAAAATAAAGAATTAAAGGAAAGTTTAGAAAATAAAATTGAAAATACACAAAAACAAATAAAAGAAGATATGGAAAAACTTAATCAAACCATGATAGAGGAAATAAAGGAAGACATTAAAGAGCAGTTCCAAAAAGAAGAGGAAATTTTGAAAGAGGATATTGTAGAAATACAGACAAACATTAATAATGAGCAAGATAGAATGCTAGAAGACAAACGGATAGTAGATGAAAAAGATGTAAATAATAATGATGAAAACATTGACTCGAAGAAAGCATTAGAAGATGATAAAAATGAAACAGTAGTTGAAACAGAAATTATACACAATAAACTGACTAAACAAAACAAAATTGAAACAAAAACAGAAACTAATATGACAGAAACAAATGATGGTAATATGAAACTTACAAGAAAGTTCAACCTACATGGAAAAGTTTTACAAAATATAAATACTAAGAATATACATAAAAATATGTTAATTAAAGAACTCATATACAAGAAAAGTATAATATATAAAGAATATTTAAAACTTAACTTAATACAGGATAAGACAACAGAAAATACACAAGAAGAAATTGGGACAAAGAAACTACATTATAATTTAAGAAGCTTCATCAATGTGACAAACATACAACAAAAATATAAAGTGAGACTAGATAACAATAACACAATGAAACTACAACCAAAATATGAACCAAAACTTAACTATTTCAACTTATTAATTAAAACAGAAGAAACACAAAGGAGAAGAAATAAACAAGAATATAATGTAAGAATTAACAATAATAGACTTATAGGACAATTACAATACAATACAAACTCATATAACTATGACAATAAAAAGTATATAATAAATAAGAAGGTATACCAAAAGATAATTACCACATCAATTAAAGATAATAAACGAAATTGGAAAGTAAGAAAGAAAAGAAACTAGATAAAGAGTCTTCACAGATGTAAATAGTAGTATAGGAAATAGATATAAGATATAGAATTAAGATCATTAGTATAGTATCTATAATAGTGAGCAATATCAATGTAGCAACTACAACAAAATAAGCAAAACAACATTAACAATAAGTTTAAAAATTAAAACAATAACAACTCATCAGACAACAACTTGGACATCATGATTTTGGAAAAAATGCTGCATCGGTGATAATTTTAACATCCTTCATATATGGTACATCTAAGTTTATGGATTTATCTAAAATATTACCTGAAAAAATAAAAATAAAACTAATTAATAAATCACTCTAAATCAAACTAAGTAAAAGAACAACTAATAATCTATTGGATATATGAAAACATAAATATTCAACAAACACTAGTATTATAATTGTTCGAGTAATAAAAATTAACAATAATTATAAAACTAATTTGATCAACAAAACAACTAATATTAAACAATGAAACTATTGTATTAATTCAATAAATAAAACAAAATGAGTACATGCAAGAAATATAAAGTTTAATATTAATTGATATGAAGATACAAACAAATATAAAATATTAGAAGATAAGTACTTGGAGAACAGTGTAAATAAGAGTTATAAAGGAACTAGAGGTATAAATGGAAATGAATATGATTTATTTGTGGAAGATACACGAGTGTGTATAAGATGAAATGATATAAAATGTTTATTGATGATGATTTAAGAAGGTATAAAGATTATATGATGAATATGAAATGATAAGTATAAGATTATGATAATTGTATGTATAGTAGAAGAAAGATGATGTGATAAGAAGTTGATAGTTGAGGGAAATATATTATAATCTATTTACAAAATACTCCAAGTAATATAATGAAACAAAATGATGACAATTTTAAACTTTATAGCTATAAATTGCCTATATATGGGAACCAATTAATTTAAACATAATATAAACAATTGAAAGACATGATAATATTATACAATTTAACAAGAATAAACTCTGTAATCCAATAAATAGTTTCATTGGAGGAAAACATACTTAATAAATTTAAATTGTAAACAACAGATACAAGTGAGTAAAAGAAGTTAAGAACTAACAACACTTAGACAAGATGATAAACTATCTATTAAGATCAGTACTTACTTAGAGTGATTCAATTAAGAAAAGATTAACAATCTTATTTATATGCAGTACAAAACCATATCTAATATAATGTTAAAATTTTTGCATTTTATTGTAGAAAATAAATAACTTATATCCTCAGATGCAGATGTTTTCAAAATCCTAAAACATATAAAATTAATATTCATCAAATTAAACATAACATTAAACAAATTTAATTTTCAGTTAATAAAGAAACAGATGATTTTAAAATTTGACATTTGATTTGATTTGATCATAGAACTAAGAACTAGACTCTGTGCACGGAACGGTAAAAAGGATTCTTCTTCGTTTTTATTAAATGTTCACGAAACAAATTTTTGTACCATGGTTAGTATAAAAAAAATATCGTATGATATACTTAGAATTTCAAAATATTTAGATTATTTAAAAAATTTCTATATGACTATACAAATATTTTTAAATAATCGGGGGCTGATTGTAATGTTTAAATATTTGACAATAGTATAATGATTAAAATATCAACAGAAGTTGTTTAATTTAACTAAATCCAATAATTTTAATCATATTGTATTATTTTATTGTATATTTTGTGTATTTGTAAGAAAATTTTAAGTTGGAAATTATTTTATTATATAACGTATCGATATTATATCTAGTACTTAGTAGACACTTCGCGAAAATTGATTATATAATATGTAAAAAAAGGACAGATAATGTGTAAAAAGGAGACAGATATATTTTACTATATTTTATTCTGGAATTATCGATGATAGACAAAGCGAGTATGTCTAGTCATAAATATGAAAGAAAGAGATACACATATTCTTTCCAGAAATGTCTAAACTCTAGAACAAAAAACGAATAATCTAGAAGTTTGAAACCTATAAAAGACTGAACAGAGGTCGTTAAAAAGGGAGTTTATTATTGGAAGTCAAACAGTGAAGATCTGAGTGTGAACAGTCAATTTGAACAAACAGTTTTTAAAGTAGTTATCATAATAAAGTGTTAAATAGTGACGTTAAGAATAAAGTAAAACAATCAAAAAGTAAAATAAAGTGAAAAAAAAGTGACATTACTAAGATTGAATCCAAAAGTGAAATTAAAACGTTTTTGGTCGATAAAAAAGAAGATTATAAGTGTACTTACCATTATTAATACAATAAAACGAACTAATCCAACAAACACTAAACAGTCAAATTTGAGGAACAAACAAAACACAATAATATTACACGAGAGTCCAAACGTCTAATAAGGCGACATTTTGCCAAGGTCGGAGTTTCCAAGTATCGCTTCGTTCGTCTCCGTTTTTCATAGATCAACTACAGATTTTTCCACCAATCAGGAAGCAGGACTTTATTTCAAGGTCAGATAAAATTGTAAACTTTTAAAAATTTTTGTAATAGTTAGTTGAATTTTATAATTTAAAAAAAAAACAAAGGAATTTACTTGATATTTAATAATTAGTGTATTTGATAATCTTATTTGCCATTACATAAACAACATTGGTTAATTTAACTTAATTCACATCAAGTAAGTTCTTTTATAATTACTAAAAGGCCTTTCTTTTTCCTTATTAAACTTCAATATTACTGTTTTAATTTAACTATTTTGTAATAAATTTATAATTATAATTTAATCAAATTTTTCATTCATATACACCTAATAATCCAACTGGAAACTGGCGTAACCAAACACCCCTGAGAAAAAGATCTTGTTGCTAATAATAATATCAAATATTAATCAGTCAAATTCATAAATAAATAAATCAATAAATTATCTTTAGAATCATAATATTCATTACAATATATATTTTATAATACTTTTCATTAATTTAACCTTTTTGCTATTCAGCCACGTGCTGGCATGCCGAAATGCATGTATTTTCAATATATTCAGTGATCGATAGTATTTAATACTTTCAAACAAATTAACAATCAATAACGCAACTTTTGACATATACAATTTATAATATTTTTATTAAAAACAAGACTTTTTAATCAGAAACCAAGAACACACGTTTCAGAACATAGATTATAATAAATTGAACCAAGTTTGATTAGTAACGACTCACTATTAATCATTCCTAATTTAATAGTTTAACCATTATCACACATATTTTATTTTATTTCATATCATTTGTTAAATAATAAAAATATGAACATTGTTGAGTGCCCGGCAAATAAAATGATAGTAAGGAATCAAATTCAATTGCCGTCCGTTCTCCAACAATTTTCATATTCCATAATTTCTTGATACTCCTTTTCCTGATACACTATTCTCTCACAGATTTATACGGCCCCAAGTTACCGTTGAAAATATTGCAAATTATTGGCCCCAAGTTACCGTTGAAAATATTGCAAATTATTGGCCCCAAGTTACCGTCGAAAATATTGCAAATTATTGGCCCCAAGTTACCGTTGAAAATATTGCAAATTATTGGCCCCAAGTTACCGTCAAATGTAACTCAAGATTACCTCAAAAATACCGCAAATTATTAACTCCAAGATACCGTTGAAAATATCGCAAATTAGCAAGTTACCGATAAAGCACCGATCCAGCTGACTACACTCTCCGGAGAAGTCCCCCAGGTCTACCTTCCTATAGAAGTCGTCCAAATCTGAAACCAACCGAAACCATACACATACCGCTGTGGGAGAAATCCGAAACCCTAAGCTAAGTACCTAACCTTTTGTGGCAAAATAAATTTGAATTTCTTACTTGAGTGTTTGTTTTAAACCCACAGATTTGCTGTGTGTGGCTGCCTATCGGTATCAGTATTTTAGTTTTTTATTGTTGTGTTAAAGTAGTCAAAATATTTTCAATATTCATTTTTTCCTTTCTAGTTAAACTTTAAAGTAAATAAGGTGTTCTGCTTTACACCTAGTTATTAAATTTTGTCGAATTTAAAGCAGTGGCGCCCTCACCCATCAAACATATCCTATATACAGAGTGTCGCTAAGCTGGAGCGTACCCACTCCTGAGTTAAAAGGTCTCATAAGCCGGGACAGCTCTCGAGGGAGTAATTAGTGTTACAAATTGGCTTCCTGCCTTTTTGGGACATATATTGCTGCAAATTGGCGCCCCTTAATATGGTTGCAAATTGGCGCCCTGCCTTTTTGGAGGAATATGGTCACAAATCGGCCCTGCCTTTTTGGGAGCAATTATGGTTGCAAGGTAAAAACAAAGCTCCATTAGAATATAATAATATATATATTATAACGGTAACCAGTACGAAAAATGGGATTTAACATGTTAGACACATCTGAATTAAAAGAAGGGCAGTGTTGTGCCTACGTTAGGTGCATTATCGGAGGGCGATAAATATTTAAAAGTATCCGAATATCAAAAACAGTATCCGGGTACCGGATACTTTAAAATTTGGTCACGGATACGGATACCGGGTAAAAAATTTAAAAGAGCTTTCGGATACATAAAAAGTATCCAGATATTGTATCCGTATACAGAAGTATCCGCATACTACCCAGGTCTGGTACCCTCCCTTACTAATTAGGGTATTTATTAGAATAAATATATTAATTATAATAAAAACATAATACGGTTTCTGAATATACACACATCAACATGGTCTAAAGAAAAATTGAAATAAAGTGGAAAGTATGTAATTACATATACCTTTTTTAAAATTGAGATTGAAATCTATTGGCAACAATGCAAAGTTAAACGAGGTTAGTTGTTATCTATGACGTAAAATTGAATATGTTTTTAAAACATTATTGAATACGGTTCAACGCCAAAAAATAACTCAGAGATGTATTATTTGAAGGTGTTAGGTTAGGTTAGGTTAGTAGATGTAAATTTTTAGAATATATTGAAATGTTATGAGTGGGATAACATTCAAATTAAACAAGGGAGTCTTCTAATATCTTTACTATCAAATCTTATCACAATGACAATACTAATTTTAACTACTTTTTTAATGACGTCCCTGACAGCTTCCAACGCACTCTAAATATATAACACCCCTCCCTCTTAGATGGAATAATCCTCCAAGTATTTTGGGGGCTTCCGTTCTCGAACCGGACGGTTCAATGGTGTAATGGGTATCGGTAGTACTTCCTTACTTCTTGCTGGACAAACTGGATCTTTAACCTTCTCACCTAATGCTACAGTTGGTTGAACTGTTGGTCTAGGTTGGACTTCAGGACTTAGCTCTTCATGTTCAGTAGACTTACTGTTGTTACTGTCGCTGACTTCAGGATTTAGCTCTTCATGTTCAGTAGACTTGCTGTTGTTACTGTTGCTCTCTAATGTCCTTCTTCTCAGTTGGTTAACATGACGGTGAATAGTTTGACCTTCAGGTGACTTAACCTTGTATGATACAGGGCCAGATAATGATTCTATCACGGCTGGTGTCCATTTTGGCCCTGTAGCAAAATTACGAGCAAACACTGGTTAACCAGGTTCAAATATTCTGGGCATTCTAGAATTTTCACTCATCTTCTCTTGTTTGGTTTTCATCTCATTAATTATGTTCGGATGCAACTTATCCAGAATGGTACCCAACCTACGATTCATGAGCAACTCTGCAGGACTTCTACCAGTTGTACAATGAGGTGTCGTGTGCTGATGAAGTAAGAATCTTACTAGGTTTGTGTGAATATCTCCTGAAGTTATTTTTTTAAGCGCTTCTTTAGTTGTTTGGACCATACGCTCTGCTTGTCCATTAGATGCTGGATTGTATGGAGCTATTCTTGCGTGTCTAATTGAATTACGCTTAACGAATGTTTGGAATTCTTCGGATACAAAACTTGGGGCATTATCCGATACAATAACATCACAAATACCATGTGTTGCAAAAAGTTCTCTCAAAATCTTAATGGTAGCTTGTGACGATGTAGATGGGACTTTTCGAACTTCTAACCATTTTGAGAAAGAATCTACTATAATCAGGAAAATGTGTCCATTTATCGGTCCAGCATGGTCAATATGTATTCGGGACCATGGTGTGCCTGACCATTCCCAAGGGTGAACGGTACTCTTGCTCGGCATGTGCCTTGTCTGCTGGCAAATGTTGCATCGGGCCACGAAATTTTCAATGTCCGCATCTAGACCTGGCCACCAAACATAAGATCTTGCCAGAGCCTTCATCTTAACTATGCCTGGGTGAGCATTGTGTAGAATATTAAGAATCTGTTCCCTCCCTCCTGGAGGAATTATTACCCTTGTACCCCAGAGGAGACAGTCCTTGTATGTCGAAATTTCAAGTCTGTGCTGCCAGAATGTCTTGCAATCTGGTGGAATTTGATGACTACTGGCTGGCCATCCTCTTAAAGACCATGTCAGAACCTTTGCTAACGTAGGATCTTTTGTTGTTTGTTTAGCTATTTCTTGAGCAGTAAATAATGGTTCTGGAATGTTCTCTAACATAAGGACATCCTTGGCTGGAGGAACTGTGCTTTCTGGAATTTCCAGGGGAAGTCTACTTAGTGCATCTGCATGTGGAATATTTTTTCCTGGAACATATACTAATTTATAATCATATGCATTAAGTATTAATTTCCATCCAAGCATGCGTGGCGATACTACTTCTGGAATTTGCTTATTTGAAGCTAATAATCCTAATAATGGCTTGTGATCTGTACGAATTTCTATGAAACGGCCGTAAATATAATTGTGGAACTTGCGTACTCCTACTATACAAGCGAGTGCCTCTCTGTCTATCTGAGCAAAATTCCTCTCTGATGCTGAAAGAGTGCGGCTATGGTATGCTACCGGCACTTCTCTGCCATTGCTATTTCTTTGGCTCAACACTGCACCGACTCCATATGGACTAGCATCTACTGTTAAGATTAGGTCTTTCTTTTCATCATAATGAGCTAGGCATCGATCGGACGACAGTAATTTTTTAAGCTCATTAAACGATTTATTTTCATCTGGTCCCCATCTCCAAGTTTTGTCCTTGTGAAGCAATTGATGCAACTTTTCTGCTGTAGTGGCCTTGTCTTTCAAAAACATATGATAGAAATTGATCATACCCAGAAATGCTTGCAATTCCGCTTTACAAGTGGGTGCTGGAGCCTTTTTAATTGCCTGTACTTTTTCTTCAGTTGGATGGATCCCATTAGATGAAATCCGAAAACCAAGAAATTCTAGTTCTCTTGCAAATAATATACATTTATTTTTGTTTAATCGCAGTCCATCTTCTTGGAATCTATCAAAAATGGAGCAGAGTTTCTCTTTAAGCTCAGTTTCAGAAGTTGCTACTACTAATATATCATCATAATATGGTAGAAAACCTGGTATGCCTGCCAATCGGGTTTCAATAAACCTTTGAAAAATCTGAGGTGCTGTTGAAATTCCAAATTGCAGACGTTTTACTCTGAATGCACCCTTATGTGTTATAATAGTCTGGGCCTCTGCACTTTCACTGTCCACGCTCAGCTGTTGGTAGGCCTGGGATAAATCGAGTTTGGCAAAAACGCGACCACCAGCCAATGTTGCCAACACATCTTGTACACATGGGACAGGATAAATAATGTCTTTTCGAACAGCTAGATTTAATGTCTGGCTATAATCTGCACATATTCTAACCTTATTGTTCGGTTTGATCACGGGAACAATCGGTGTGGACCATTTTGGATGACTAACTGGTTCTAAAATGCCTTGAAGTTGTAGCTCTTCTAGTTCTCGTTCAATGGCAGGTTTTAATGCAAAAGGTACTTTACGTGCTTTCATTAAGATCGGTTGAAAATTAACGTCTATACCTAAACTTATGGGCGGTCCCTTAAAATGTCCTAACCCTTCTTCAAAAATTCCTGCATACTTTTGAACCAGATCAGGAAATGTCACATTTTGAGAACTCACTGCATTTGTGCTAACCATTGCAATTTGTAATGGATTAAACCAGTTTCTTCCAAGCAAATTTGCAGTATTTGCTTTTGCCACTACTAAAGGAAGAGTGGTCTCAATGGTGCCTAATTTCACATTTACATCACAAACTCCTAATGTTTCAATTTTTCTTTTTTGATAATCTCTCAATGTAAATGTAGGAAACTGTAACCGTGGTTTATTCTTTGGAAATATGAAATCAAATGAGCTCTTGCCAATAACCGTGTAAACTGCTCCGCTGTCTATTTGTAGCTTTAACTGAGCACCCTCTATATGTACATCCACTGCAAAGTCACTTAAAGTTTTAGTTTCTTGAACTGAATAAATATCATAAGTCAGTTGACAATTGTCTTCTTGATCAGAGTCATCTTTTGGAGAAGCATTTATTTGCTGTTGGTTTCCTTTCTTGTTTTTCCTGCTCTTTATCTCTCTCTTCTTAGATAAACATGCTCTTTCTATGTGTCCTACCTTATTGCAGTGCCTACAAGTCGCCTCTTTGAAGTGACACTCATCTGGTGAATGTGGATTGTCACATCTAAAACATTTTTTCTTGTGAGGAGTATGCCTAATTGCATTAATTTGTGGAGGAACTTCTCTCAATGTAGTCACACTTTTAGCAGCTGTTTCAAAAGCTAGACAAATAGATTCAGCCTTTGCAAAAGTAAGATCCTCTTCTGCAAGTAATTTTCTTTGTAAGTTTTCATCCAGTACTCCACAAACTATACGGTCTCGAAGCATGTCTTCTAGGTGATTGGCTTCAAATTTACAATCTTGAGCAAGTCGTCTGAGTTCTTTGATATATGCTGTAATTACTTCATCAGGTAACTGGTCCCTTCTATGAAACTTAAATCGGCCCACTATTATAGAAGTTCGAGGCAGGAAATGTGCGGTCAGTTTATCAAAAATGGTTTGGAGTGTTTCACTGGAAACTGTTTTCGGTGCTAACAAAGAGTGAATTATTTCATATGTGGCTGGCCCACAAATACTTAAAAAACAGCCTTTTTCTTAGCATCATCTGTTATTCCGTTTGCTGTAAGAAAGAATTCAAATCTTTCTTTGTAAATTGTCCATTTAGTTGGGTCACTGATATTGAACGGTTCAATGCTTCCAAGCGACGTCATCTTTTTTGATTGCTTTAATTTCCTCCCTCTTGGTTCTTTTTTAAAAGTCTCTCTGACTGCGCCAGTGAAATGTTATGAGCGGGATAACATTCAAATTAAACAAGGGAGTCTTCTAATATCTTTACTATCAAATCTTATCACAATGACAATACTAATTTTAACTACTTTTTCAATGACGTCCCTGACAGCTTCCAACGCACTCTAAATATATAACAATATTTTGTTGGGAAAAAATTTAAATACTTTTCCAAAACGTTTGATGATTATTGCAAAAGTGTTACTATAATGTTTGTAAACATTAACAGGTTAGTCTGTCTTCAGTATGACTTCAAGTAAGTAGGTACCTTGCTAATTATTTACTGCCTAAATAAATAAATATCATTTATTTTTTAGAGAGTATTGGACATTCCTAAATTACCACCCAGATCCATGATTTAATGAAAAATGGAGTACAAAGTAAAGCACACCCTACATAAAGCTTACCTATAGTTTATTTTTATTTTGAGAATGTGGAGCAAGAAAAAAATAATGTTTTGAATAACCTACGATAATAACTAACCAAATCCAAATCTAGTATCTATAGAAATACACTTTGTGCACCTGTTTTCAAGATACCTAAAGAAGTGGGATAAGCTGACTATCAGCGATTGGCCAACAATACTCTTACAAGTACTAAACATAATTGTTAATGTTATGGGTATATCTTAATAAAACTAATTGTATCATTAAATTATGGCTAGTAATTATATTCCAAAAATGTCAACCCCATACTTTTTGGAATCAATTGAAATTAAAATGTATCTAATGATTGTAACTGAATTTTTTAACTGGTATCTTTCACACAAATTAAAAGATTTTATTTATTTTATTTACATTTGAAAGCACTCTCCATCTAGTAATCAGAAGTGATAACAGGTAAGTTTTAATTTGTTTATTTACTGGTTTAATTTTTTTTCAATTAATAGGTAGGTATTATTTATTTTATTATCTATGATTCAGATCTAAATATCAAATTTAGTTTTAAAAGATATTTTGCATATTAGATATATGAATTTTCTTCTTTTTGAGTAGGTACCTACCAATAGTATTTGCCCATGTTGAAGTATTTTCTTTGGAAAATTGAAATCAGTGGTATTTTGTGTACTACTGCTACTGTGTGCTTATTCCCCTGTGAATTTGCCTCTTGATACTAAATAATCAGCATTATCTGGATAGCATATTTCTTTGGTTTCATATAAGAGTCTTTACTAGGGCATCTCAGAGAAGTGTTAATGCTACTCGTCCTTTGAGCCATCCTTTGTGTACTTTAAATACTAGGATAGACCAGGAAGAATATTAGTGTTATTTTCTAAATCAAAACTATTTGATTAATTTTTGATTATTTTATTAGGTGGAGTATAGAAAACAAAATATTTCTACAAGATTCAAAATAGGTTACTACTTTTCTAAAGTATTTAAAAAATGTCCTGAAAATACTATTTTTAGCAATATACTTTTTCTGGCAACCATATATGTTATTTCATCTATGTTTAGATAATTAAATTGTTGGAGAAATAAATCAATGGTTTTCAAAATATATGCTACTGTTTCCTCAAAATCTTTGGACCTCAAGTATAACTGCCTACACTGGTTGTATTCTGTTGATAGTAAGAAGACTGACAAAATTTGTAACTGAGTAATGTTATGAATTATTTTATATTTTATTTCTAATCTTTAATTTTTTAGAACTGTTTCCTCAAAAACTTTGGACCTGAATTAAGTAACACAGGCTTTATTCTATTTATAGTAAATAATTAATAATTTTTACTGTTAATTCTAATCTTTTATTTTTTAGAACTCTTTCTTCAAAAACATTGAATCTGGACCCTTATAGAACTACATCAATATGAAACCTATTGTGGGCTACTATGTGTTCTAAAATACAAATGTTTATTTTAGGGTTCAATTAAATTTTAAACATTACCAAATTACATCTGCATATTTATTAGTAAATAACAAGTAAATGTTTTATGTTTTTCTTTTTTAGGACTCATTTTCTTAATTAGGTATATGTACCCAGTTCACCATATATGAACTTCATTCTGACATGAATATGGAACCCTTTGGTCTGTTTTATCATTTACCAACAAACTTTCAATGGTGAGGGGGATATATATAAAGATAACAGACATTCAGTATCCAACCCAAATTTGTAAAACTGTTTTAATAAAAATATTACATATTTGACTGTAAATTTTTATTCATCACATTATCTAAAGAGAAAGCTATTATATTTATGCATATTGAACATGTAAATAAATATTTTAGAAACCCTTACTTTGTGGACATTATCCTGTCTATTTAGAAAAACAGTTTAACACTTAGCTGTTAATATTTACATATGTAGTTTTAATTTATGAATGTAAATCCCTTAGGTTGGGTTTATGTTATTTAACAAATAAAGATATAAGGTAACTTAAAGATTAAAAAAGTAGGTATAAAGAAAAATCAGGTCTCTCAAAACTCACATTTTTACCAATTCGACTAAAATAAGACAACTGTGTTTAAGTAAAAAGTAATTTAGGAAATAACAATGGTTCATAACACTAAATTCCTTGGATAATGCATAAACCGATGTAAAAACCAACGCAAATTGTGAAAATATACTTTAAAATTAATTTAATTGACTTCTGGTAAATTATAAATATAGACAATTATATATTTAAAAGCAAAACACTAAAATTAATATATTTTGACGTTATAAACGAGAAATAAGGTTAGGTTGGTTATGTTTTAAGTGAAGTTTGGATTTGGAGAATTAGAATAGACATACGTTTTTGAAAAAAGCGCCACCAAAACTGTTGAACTAAATTGACAGATTAGTGCAATGTTCAAATTTTGCGTGCAACAAATCTCAAAAAATATACCTTTCTTTAACTTCATATTTTGCTAGTCGCATTCTCTATGCATTCTTTAGGAGTTAAGCTTCTGGCGTTAAAATTCGTGATCACAAATTGTCAAACTTTTTAAAAACATACCATCACTTAAACACCAATATCTCTTTTATTACAATATAAAACTTAACTAAAAAACCTTATCTCCTAGAGAAAGGTCTAAGCTATATCCTGTTAAAATTTGAATACGTAATTTAAAGGCGTTCTTTAGATTTGTTGTTTACAAAATGATTGAAATTTTGGGTACAATTCAGGCATGCCACCCGTTTTCAGCTGTCACATTTTTGACGCCCCTCTTAACGACAATCACAGATGTTAGTGTTGCAAACGTAGAAAACCGCAGAGAGCTGGACGCGTTATTAACTTCAGAATGTAAGGTTATGAAAATTTGTGGTTGTGGAAGTTTTATTGCGCAGTTTCGTATCAAGTATTGGAAAGTTCAAACTCAATTGTTTTAGGTGCTTTTGTTTGGAAAGCCTGCATCACATTTTCGAATTTCTAAATTAGTAAGTTTAATATAAATTCTTGTTTAAAAATAAATTCTGGATAATTTTTTGTTTTATGCTTTGTTGTTAATATGGAACTCATAAGGTGATGGTAATATGGAACCTACTTACAGGGGTTCCACATTACAAACACAGATTATCATCTGTGTAAAATCGTAAAACCTATGTATTTTATTACAGAAAGGATTTCGCAGAGATGCCGCGCAAAGAACTAAAAACCAAACCAATACCTAAACGAAAGGCATGAGACAAGCAAGCCATGATAGATGCTGTTAAAATGGTGCGTTCTAAAAAAATGGGCATAACGTAGAGTAATCACCAGAAAAAGTCGTTACAAAAAAAAACTGGACAGGAAAGCAGTTCTGTCTTTGCTTATTAAAGGTGAATTAGTAAAATATTTGCTATTGATGGAAAGCCAATATTATGGCCTAACTCGTCGTGATGTAAAAATAATGGCTTATCAACTAGCTGTAAGGAATGGAATAAAACATCCATTTGGTGACAAAGGAGAAGCGGGGCGTGCTTGGCTGGATCATTTCATATAAACTTCCTATATGTAAACCTACAGGAAAATCATTTGCAAGAGCCAGCGGTTTCAACAAACAATCTCTAGATATATTTTTTGACATCCTTGAGGCTGAGCTTGACAAAAGAAAATACGGAACGGATCGTGTATTCAATGTAGACGAGACCGGTTTGTCAATAGTTCAAACCAAAATACCTCAAGTCGTGGGCATGAAGGGCAAACGCCAGATAGGTGCTCTGACAGCTGCTGAAAGAGGCTTTATGATGACCGTTATATGTGCTATGAGCGCAGGAGGGACCTTTATACCTATTATGATAATTTTCCCTAGGAAAAATATGACTGAGATGCTCTTATGCGAGGTGCTTTAGGTAGATGTCATCCTTCAGGCTGGGTACAAAGTAATTTGTATGCAGAATAGTTTAGGCACTTCATTAACTACACAAAACCATCAGCAGAATCATTCGTAATGCTCACTCTAGATGGACATTATTCTCATATCCGGAATATTGATTTTATAGAGTTAGCTCGAGAAAATCATATTACTATTGTTTGCCTCCCGCCGCATTCAACGTATAAACTTCAGCCCTTAGATAAGACTTTTATGGGAGCACTTAAGACACACTATAGCAAAGCTATTCGAATGTGGCACCGTCGTTTGGGTCCCTATGATATTGCTGAAATTTTTGGCCAAGCTTACGTAAAATGTCAAACTGCAAGTCTAGCAATTAATGGTTTTGCAAGAACAGGAATCTTCCCATGCAACAGAGGCGTGTTTACTGAAGCAGACTTCATTGCAGAACATGATTCCTAATCTGAGATTGTCCGCAAACAAGATTCCTCATCTGAGACGGTCCACAAACAAGATTCCAGCACTGCAATAGTTAGTGCTTCTACCTCTTCAGCTTTACGCAGTAGAATTGCAGCCTAGCTCTTTCAGATTAACGAAACTGATCTTGCAGAAGCAGGAAGTAGCTCTGACCCAGACGTAGCAACAAACCAAAGTCACTTTGTATTGCCCGTGGATATTTCACCGGTTCCAACACCAAAAAGAAAAACGTCCAACTTCTTCAGCTATAGTGATTACCAGTTCTCCCTATAAAGCGGATTTGGAAGAATCCTTGTCTAAATCTACTGAGGAAAAACGTTCCCAGTCTTCAGCTATGCTGTTCCTAAAGAATGTGATGAAACGCGTCGTAATAAGATCCAAAATCCAAAGAGATCGGAAAGGAGTGCAGAAATTACATATAAAAGGAAGAAGTTGAAAACAAACGCTGCTAAGTCTTCTAATTCGTCTGATGAGGACAATGTTGACATCAGCGTGTATTCAGGTCCTTCGGATGGTCTTTACATTCCAGCTGGAAGCCGTCCAAATAATGAAGACGACGCTGAATGCATGTTTTGTGGTATAAAGTTTTCAGAAGACCGCAAGGGTGAAATTTGGGGTCAGTGCATGATGTGTTTGCTGTGGGCCCATAATGAATGTTGGGGATGTGAAAAAGACGTGTATATATGCGATTTTTGTCATTGATTTCGAAAACACAACCATAAAATGTATTTTGTTTTTATGAAAAAAAAGTATCTTTTGAATAGGCGGATATTTTTTGGGGGTCCAAATTACCCGCACAATTTTTGGGTTGTAGGATTTTAATTTTTTTGAAAAATTGACCTGTAATACGAAAATTGTGAATATTATTGTAATTTTGTTTCCTTACCTAAAGATAGATTATATTTATAGGTTATTGCACAGAATAGTTCGTATTTATAAAAAAGAAAAATCCGTTTATAAACAAAAAACAAACTGGGGTTTGATATTTTCACCTTCTCCTCTAATATTAACATATAACGAATCTTTTAAATAGTTTATTTGATAAAAACAAATGACAGTAATCGTCACAGATCAACGAAAATGATGCAATCACCGTTCTCGAACCAAGCCGTATCATAGCAACCAAAGCGGACGAAAAGAGTCTGAGGAGGAAGTTCTTATCGAGTTCTTATCCTGAAATTTTGCTAAAAATTATTGATTTTCACATAATTTTTTTGTACATTCTTTGTACTCGTATTATGCATCATGAATTGTCAAAAAGAAATAAAAAATAATTTCCTTTGGATAAACCTTGTATAACATAGGTAATGAAACGACTAATTAAAGAAGCAATTTGGAAAATACTTAGTTCTTTTATGTAAAAAACTGAATTATCAGAGGAGAAAGAAAAAAGATTTACTATGCACATCTATTATTTATAAACCTACTTTACATGATATTTAACATGTAGAAGAAGTCTGACATTAAATAAATATATAGTTGTCAAAAATAAAACAATAAAAAACGTCACGTCTGAAAGTTTATTAATAAAGATACATTAAATCACACAAAAAAATACAAATTTATCTCTTCCAATATTTTCCTGTATATTTCCCCATCGATGGAAATTTCGAAGCTAAATTTTAGGATCAGATAGGTAGTACTCGATAAAATCTTTAAAATGAAGTATCGCAATCATCCCTATTCAAAATCAAGGGTTGTCCCCGGTAAAGGGTTTAAGTTGCAGGGTTGCAAAGAGCGGAAAAGTAGTTCCCCCTCGAATTAGAAATTGAAGGGTCAAAAAGATTTTTCACACGTTTATTTTAAAGTCGGAAAATGGAGGTGTTATGTTTTCGTTGGACCACCTTTTGAAAGAAGAAGTCAAATCGACCAGAGGCTGCAAATTGAGTAAATGTAGAATTAAAGAACGAATTAAGATAAAATAGTAAAACATCAATTAATCATTAATAAAATTATATCAACAACAGGTATTATTTATTCTATTGTATCTAATGAAACAAGAGCCTGAAACTTGACGGTGTTCAAAAAGTAAATTGTTTTATTTTGTTCGTGTTTTCTGTAGTTACAAAACGAAAAACATAAAGGATAGAGGTGGTGTGTAAGAATTTAGAGATAAAAAGATGAGATATAGCAGACGATAATGGGGATATTTCTTATTGTAACGCACCAACAATTTCTCCACACGCTGCGCTCCAGATTAAATAGCACACATATTGTCCCCTTTTATATGGTGGTTACCAATAAATTTTTATTTACAGCCTTTCAGATGTTCTATATTTTTGTTCATGTTTTCAAGGAAATACATTGTCGTTTTATGAATCCATTATCAGGCCTCTCTGCTCGAAACTTTGTATTTAATGTAATACGTGTGAATACGAACACATTTAGATATTACGGGACGACAAAGTTTTATTTAAAGAAATGTTTTACACTGTTAAAATTATTAAAAATATATTCAAAACTCATACGTCTGGTTTTAACGGTTTCTACATTAACCTTTAATCCGTCAACTTCCAAATAGTTGTTTTATTTATTCAGTATATTCAGTATTCAGTATAAATAATAAACAAGTTAATTACCAAATATAAAAAAAATTTATTTAAATTAGACTATAAAGCAAAATAATAAAATAATAGTTATTTATGATATTATAAGTGTTAAAAGTACATTTTTAAGGCACGCATTTGAAGGTTTGTAGAATGAGCGAAGTGAAAAGGTACCTATGCTGATAGTAAATTTTTAAATTTAAAATATATTTTTCGCCAGTTGGTAAAAACTAAAAGATTTAAATTTTAATCATTAATTAATCAACCTGAAATTAAACAGAAACGTTTTTAATAACTTTGCAATATATTACATTTTTTAACTTATAGTTTTTTTTTGAGTTCTTTCAAAAACTCCTGAAACATTCTATGGTTCAATTCATTTGATTTTATGAAGTTCACAATGTTTACAACTACTTTCATAACATTGTAACATGATACGTTAACTAAAAACGTAGTATTTTTAAATTAATTATATGGCTAACGCTAACACCATCTATTGTATAGAGTTTTTAACATGTTAATTATTAAAAACGATACCTGTCAGTAATTCCAACTTTATACACGACCTTTAATGTGGCATAGTCCAATGCCTTCAACCATTTTTTAAATTAATTTTTATTTTTATGTAATTACGAAAATTTTTATTTTACAAAGTATGTCGGCAGCACTGTGTAATTTATAAAATTTGACAGTTGTGACATTTACATTATCAAATGTTAATGTTTTCAAATATTTTAAAATGACTAATACACCAATAATAAAATATTATATAAGTAAAAGATGATATTTATATTCACAAATACTTTCAAAGACATTACAAATTTCAATTTAAAAGACAATCCCAATTTCAAAGATATTACAAATTTTAATTTCAAAGACAATCCCAATTTCAAAGGCATTACTGAGTTACTACCGAATTACCGCTGATTGGTTTTACATTTGTGGACTGTTCACCAGACCAACCCTTCACTGGACCAGCCCTCTCCTAGATCAACCAATGGATCGCAGATGTAAAGAAAGGTAAGTCGACCAACGTAAATAAATGCCTTTATAATATTATACAGCTGTCTCGATTTTCTTTATTTCTTAAACGTAATATCAAAATCATTGTCGTATCGTCAACTGTATTAGAATAAGTAGTTGTAAAGAACTTTCCGGATTATTTTTTTGTAACGTATTCTCAACTTCATTCTTTTTAGCACCAAGGAAATCTATTTATCTTTTATCTGTTGGTACATTTTCATTTTTTTTTACTTCATAGACAGTTTTTTCTGACATCTTTCTGTCATCTTATGATACTTATTTAAATAACTCAGCTTAAAACAACTTTCTTCAGTAGTATCATAAAAAATAAAAAGATTTCAGTGGCGCCCTGATAATTTCTTAAAGAAACAAATATTGTACTATAGTCACAGCTAATGAACTTACTCACCCCTAGCCGAGGTATTTAACTATCATAATTTTTGCTGTGATAAACATTTATAAATTTTTTTAATTATTGAAATATCTTTTACAACTAATTAAAGACGAAATTAAGATTAATGGTTGTTTTATTTTAAATTGCATTTTTTTTTCTTTTGGTATATTGTTATTTTTTAAAAGTTAACTAAATATTTTTATAAATTCACTCTCAACATTTAAATCATGTCACAAATTGACGCCCAACGTCATAATATGGTTACAACATATCTAAAGTTTTTATCAAATTTTACTGCTAAACTTTCTTGGTGAATGATGCAGTGAACAGTGATTATATTTTCATTTTCCAAATGGTTCTTTAACAGCCCGATATTTTGCCCTGTCATTGATGGGCAACCATCTGTGCACACTGAAAAAAGTTTTTTCAAGTCAATGCTACATTCATTAAAAAATTTAACTACTGCGTCAAAATAATCAACACCTCGAGTTTGACCACTCATAGTAACTGTACCTGCCCAAAAGATCTTCTTTAACATCACCATCTTTAGTTACATAACGAACAAGAGCAATTGGGATATTGATGTTATATCAGTCGATGAGTCAAGTGCAAGGCTAAAACACTTGCTTTGTCGCAGTTCATCAGTAAGATTAAGTAAAATATTTGCTGCTAAATATTGTGATCGTCTCATACACGTTGAATCAGACAGTATACTAAATTACATTTGACTACCTACGTAAATAGTTGATATTTTAAATACTACATAATTTTAGACTACACAAGTCACGAAAAATATTAAATTTGTCAACCCAGCTCACTCTGTTTACGAGGGGTGCCTTTTATATTTCGGGATTTGGCAACCCTGATGTTGCAATCTGACAACTGACAGCTCTATCGTAAAGTTGGACATTTTTGAGGTTATACGTACTCAGAACGTTTTGACATACCAGCGCTATTTGTGTTGTTTACAGTACCTAACTTAAAACATTTTCGTGCGATTATTTTTTACAACTTTCGACGTGTATTAACTCAACAACAGTGCATGGATGAAAACCAATGATACTGTGTGCGAACTGATATTGCAAGATCGTCATGTGACCTAACGTGAGATTGAGACAACCTTAGGCATTAGTAGGACCAGCATATATTCAATATTGCATAAATATTTAACTGTCAAAAAAATTTGTTCGCGAAGGATCCCACACAATTTGTCAATCGCTCAAAAAAGGCTCGTGTCGATTGGTCGAAGGAAATGCTCAAAAAATACGATTACGGTGCTTCGAAACACGTCTATATAAAAAATCAGGAAAACCAACCGCCGAAGACGAATCACTCATCACCACGACAATGCGAGTTCCCACACATCGGCTCAAACAACTGCATTTTTGAGCACCCAAAACATCGATTTGATAAGTCATCCGCCGTATAGTCCTGACTTGTTATCGAATGACTTCTTTTTATTCCCGTATGCAAAAACTGAGAGGTCAACGTTTTTCGACAGATGTATAAAAATTTCATTACCACAAATATTTAATGTTTTGGAGATACCTCAATTAGAGTGCCAAAAGCGCTTCGACAATTGGTTCAAACGCAGGCAAAAGTGTATAGATCTTCATGGGGAATATTTTTGATTATATTTGTTTTTGTTCTATAGTCCCGAAATATAAAAGACAACCATTTATATTGTTTTATTACTCGGTCTAGGTTTTTAACACTACTCAATAAACATTAGAAAACAAAATGTAGCTTCATAATGATATTATAAAAGTCTGACGATGAAATTTTTATCTAAAAAACTGTCATTGAATAAAAGAAGTTCTTAAAATAAATAAAAAAAAAGTTTTATTAAAAAGTTTTTTGCTTAATGATTATTGATAAAACTTTGTATTGTCTTAATTATTATTGAATTACATAATAAATAAACTAAGATTAATGATGAATGATATACAATGATGAAGAAAAAAGACAGTAAAATTTGTTGATCTTTACAATAACTTGTAATATGTGCCATACTTTATACTAACTCTATTTAATAAATGTTGACTTTATGCAAAAACTATTGTTATAACAATTTCTTACCAGTTCTTAACGCAACATTAAAAATTTTGGTAACCTTGCAACTGTATCTTAACGATGAAAGGAAACTTGGGTCATTAGCGAACTAATATTCAAACTTTGAAACAGGAACTTTCTCGCAGGATGAGATACATTCCAGCCTTTCAAACTTAATTTAAGATATATAAGAATAGAGATATTCGGTATCTCCGAAAATGTTTTCATTTGGCCCACTTTTAAAAGTTTGTATATCAGTTTTAATATCGTGTAATCAAGTAATTTACTGATTTGTTTTGACGCTTTGACTCTATAATGTATTTCTAGATTGCACCCATTAAATCAACTTAATTGGTCGCTAACTTTTAATGTTGCTAAAAATGTATAATAAATAAAGAATACCAAGATGATTTGTATTTATGCAAATTAACATGTGTGGATAGTACATAATTTTTATATTTTTATTATAAAATGCATTGCGTATCATAATGTAACTTTTACGCACGCAAATGTTTGTTTTAAATGGTTGGCTACATGAGTGAAGTATTTAATGAAAAGACTATTCACAATGACATTTGTGGCTAATAGCAATTTTTTAATTTTATATTGTTTTTTAAGAAAGCATTTGTGAATATGAATATCATCTTTTACTTATATAATTTATTATTATTGGTGTATTATTCATTTTAAAGTATTTTAAAACATTAACATCACCTCCTTTATCGATCTTCCATAAAAGATCACACTCTACCTCTGACTACAGTACATCTACAACTACTGATGAAACCAACCAAAACTTTACTCCTTTATACCCTTGCCACCATTGCCCATGTTCCTCAAAATCGAAGGCTAGTGATACAAACCCTCCCAAAAAAAACACAAATACCTACTTCCAAAAAAATAGATTCTAACAAACATGATACATCTGACAAGTTTCCAAAACTATCTCAAACCTAAGTGACAATCATCAATTTTCGCTGTCAAGTACGCAAATCACAGCTTTCATAAAAAACACTTATGGAAATCCTTATTTACAAGACGAAGCCCTCAAATTTAACTTTGACCCCCTTACTCTTTATGACGACCTCACAAAAATCCACGAAATCTGCTACAACCGCCATCTAAAATGTGGATTAACATCAATCCTCAAAAAAGTCCATAAAGCATTTCCAACTGAACTACGTACACATAGACACAAACACATAGACTGCAATAAAACCATTAGCACAATAGATTTAAACTAATAAATTAATAAAATTCAACCTTTTATACAGTGGAATTGTAAAGTATTTTCCAGTAAATATGAGAGAATCTAATCAACATCAATCAACATCAACTTAACGTTATCTATCTACAAGAAAGAAACATTACAAACTCCTATCAACCCACAATTAAACACTTCATAAAAATGTGAGCAGTCCGAATTCCGTATAATATACAGGGGTTCCCATTTAAAAAATCATATGTTTGGTTTGTAACGTAGTTTACAACACTCTGTATAGTTTCAGGTAATTTCAAAATATGGATCCTAAAGACATTTACCATTTTTGTTAATAACATTTTTTGATATCTTCTAAAACAACCCATATACCGAAGTTTGTCATAAGGTTGGTACACCCTGTATATCCTCATCACTACATTCAACCCATCTTCCCCTAACCACCGATCTTGAAGCTGTAGCCCTCAAAAAACCAACATGTGTAGTCAATACTTACCACCTAATCGCCACACATCTGAACAAGAAATCACTAACCTCATTTTTCAGCTACCCAAACCAAATATCCTACTTGGCGACTTTGATGCCCATAATCCCCTATGGGGTTCCAACCACAGTAATCTAAATGGAAGAATTATAGAAAATGTCATTGATATAACTGATTCCATCATACTTAAGGATAAATCCCCCACTTACTTCCATATTTCTAATGTTACCACCTCAGCGATTGATATTTCCCTATGTGATCCCAAATCAGGTCCCTCCTACTCTTGGATTGTCAGTGATGACCTGGCCGATAGCAACCATTTTCCCATTATCATTTCCACCAACAACAACATCCCCATTTGGAATATGAAAATTGCTAACTGGACAGAATTTTCCTCACTATGTGATTCTCTAATAAGCACCTTACCACTGTTCGAAACAGCCACCACATCCCTTGATAACATTAATCAAGCCATAACTAAAGCTGCCAATATCCACATTGGCAAAATCTGCATTTCTCGGGACAAAAAACTGCTCCTTGGTGGAACGAAGCATGTGCGAAAGCAATTCACTATTCCAAAGTTGCACTTAGACAATACCACACAAACAAAACTCCTGTTACCTTAATCAAATACAAACAAGCTAAAGTTAAAGCCAGATTTATAGTTAAACAGAGCAAAACAACATCATGTGTACTTGCTTCAGCAGTACATATACTAAAATTGAAACGACACAGAGAAGATTAGCATGGCCCCTGCGCGAGGATTTGGATCTACAATGAAAATACTGGGCTCAGTAGATACTATCCTGCAAGCTGAAGTGGTTGCCATCAATACATGCTCGGAAATCATCCTGAACGAGACAGTCCCTAACAAGACTGTCCCTAACAAGGATCAGAAGTGAGAGCCAAGCAACTCTCAAAGCAATAGAGAGCGTACACACTGCGTCACAAACGGTGAAGCACTATCAAGGAACTGTAGCTAAACTGGCACAACGCCACAATGTTATCCTTGAATGGGTACCATGGCACAAGGGATCCTTGGAAACGAAAAAGCTGATTTTCTAGCCAAAGAAGCTTTAGAAGGAACCCTGATCGGACCTCTCCCCACATGCGGGGTCTCATACCGACATGTAAAAGGAATAATAGAGGAACGGTTAAGGGAACAACATAAGAAACTCTGGATGGAACTGCCTGGACTCAGGCAATCCAGATTATTCATAACAGGTCCATCCAGGAAGAAAACTACAGAACTACTTTTTAACTTTATTCTACTCCCATTTGAGGTATCGAAAAATCTTTATTATCATCCGAAAATTCATGTCTTTCAGTTTGCAATGGTTTTAATGAATAACTTTCGGTTTTAAACACTGCCAGGACTGTATTATCATTTTTGTATAAATTTTGTTTTAGTTCAATTGATCAGAGTATGTATAGAATTAGCCTTATACCAACCATAAAATAAAATTGTTAATCGGCCCGCTGAATAATGTCTAATTTATATGGTAAAGTAATAGTTAAATTAAGCTACATTAACAAATTTTCCAGCAATCAGGATGCTGGTCATATATAAATGGTAATTAGAATAACATGGAAACCAACCAAACGGATTAAATTTAGTTTGTATTTTGTATTTAGGCAGAATTCAAATTACAACAGAAAATATTTTTATTGAATTACATCAGAGTATTTTGCATTACAGAGCATAACAACTTGGAAAAAATCGATTTTTACTAGGAACATTGTTGGAGAGGGATTTTAGTCCTCTAAAATTGCAAACATTTATTTTCTCAGTTATAATTGAACCAATTTAAACAAACTTTATTACCCTTTCCAACAAGGTCTTACAACGACCCCTTTTGTTATTTAAAATTTTCGGGGAGGTAATTATAATTCAGGGGAGGTGCTAGAGGGGGATAACATACTGTAAAAAATAGACCTGTTTCAGTTAAGAACAGTAAACAACTAAACGGTTGAATGAAACTTCCACTATTTATTCGTAAAATTCGTTTTAAATTCAATTACAGCTGTTTCGCTAAAATACTAGCATCGTCAGATTGACATAATGAAGTTACATTTTGTTTCTTTGTAGCTAGGTACCAGTTGTTGATTAAGTAGTTAAGGCTAGACCAATTATGGAAGTAATAAGACGTAACAATATTAAAGCCTAGATGTTGTTAGCCCTAAGGGATTATCCTGGATGTAATTCCCTCTAAGATCAGTATAACTCTGCAATGATATAGAAAAACCAGGAAAAAACTATATCATGCTGATCTTTACAATAACTTAATATATTTCTGTTACAATTACGTCTTATCTATGTACAAAATGACGACTACATCAAAGTAAACAGTTTAATAGTGGAGAACCAAGATTTATTTGCTCATTCAGTACTTTTTTTTATCACAAATATATAGTATTTGAATGTCATTGGTGTGTATGAGTGAGTGTGGATGTTCAAGAACGTGTTTTGCATATTTAAACTTATCTGGTTGTAATCTATTAGCTCTTAAATGTTCATTGAATTTTATTTCAAAATTTCTTTGTGTTTGAACTACATATACAGCATTACATCTTGGACAATTCATTTTGTAAACACCAGATTTTTTTAATTTAGGTAATTTTGTTTTTATATTTAACAATTTTGTACCAAAATTATTGTGTGATTTGAGTGAAATTAATGCAGATGTTGCCGAAGATATTATTTTTGAAATTGTATTAGAAACATTTTATAGGATAGGATAGCCATTAGATGTAGCTATTTGTTTTATAATCTTAATTTCTTTATTCAAATTATTTTTGTTCATTGGAATTGAAAATGCCCTATGTATCATAGAATTATAAGCTGCTAATTTATGTGATATAGGATGATTTGAATGATATGGTATGGTTATATCTGTTTGTGTTGGTTTTCTGTATATTGAATAATTTAATGAATTATTAATTTTTTTAATTCTAAAATCTAGAAAATTATTTGAATTATTTTCTTCAACTTTAAAGGTAAAATTAATTTTAGGATACAAGGTATTAATACCAATTTTTGTTGATAAATTTCTACAGTACTTTATTTATAACCACATATTTAGGCAATGTTTGACATTTAAAGGAGACCAACATGGTGCCGGTTGGTGTTAATTCTATTTCATTATTTGCCAGTTTTATTTTCCTATTAATTCTTTTAACAAAATCCACCTCAAAATTTAATATGATGATCATAAGCTGTAATTCTTATTTTTAAGTAATCTTTAGTTAAATCCGAATCTATCCGCTTAATTATTCCCTGCCTAAAAGTTAAAAATTTTAGAATGTACGCAACTAGGTCATGTTGACTCAAAACTAATGATTTTAATAATGTATTTGCACTTGTGTAATCCTTCATGATTATTCTAATTCTGTTTTTTTCCTTTTGATTGTATCTGTTTAATATTTTTATCTAACTTAGAGTGTGAATTAAGTATAATTTCGCCTACTTTTATAGCATTTAACTTACCCACAAATCCGGTTTTATTGTTTTCTATATAAACGTGAAACGGTCCCATATCAGTTGTCTGATAAGTGTATATAAAACGATCTTGTTTTTGTCTGGATTTTTCGTTTTTGTTAGAATTTTGTTGTTCATCATCATTTGATTGCATTAAATTATAATTATTTTGGCTTACATTATCACTGTTGCTATTAACCTTAACTACATTACTATTATTTTGTGCTATACGGATGTCCTTATTTAAAGCTTCTATGTCCATAATCAAGCTTAGAGGGTTGTTGCTGGGGTTTGGTGGTTGAATTCGATTTTGATAGTTAATATCCCGGGTTCCCCCTCGCTGTTTATATCAATTTTTACTAAAACACTACGTTTTGTCCTAATTTAATTATCTATTAAATTATAAATTACGATTTTATTTCACAAGCACTGATACCAACGAATATAATACACCTATTCGTTCGGGAGCTAATCGCAAACTGAAATAATAATAATAACTTTATTCACTTAATTGAAATACAAAGTATAAAATTATAAAAATGTATTTTAGTAAAAGTAAAAATAAATCAATAAGCGAATAAACATTAAAAATGGTAGATACTTATATGAATAGCTTTACAAGATTAAGTTTGTTTAAATTTCTTCTAGTATTCTTTCAATAAGTCTCAAATTAGTGATATTTACAAGCATAATATGCTCATTGGTAGTTTTTAAGTTTACTTATTTTTTGAGATCTTTTAGAAAGCAAAAGAAACTCAATTTGCGGTTATATCTCTTGTTAGCACAATTTCCTGCCGCGCAAACCATGCTACCCTTTATATCACTCATATTGTTTTAAAAAAGTATTTTTATATTTTGCACTTATAAAAATCTTCATTATAAAACGCATTTGCGTATCGTAATGTAACTTTTACGCACGCAAATTTTTGTTTTAAATGGTTGGCGACATGAGTGAAGTATCTAAAGGCAAGACTATTGACAATGACGTTTGAGGCTAATAGCAATTTATTAATTTTATATTGTTCTTTAAAAAAGTATTTGTGAATATCAATATCATCTTTTAGTTATATAATATATTATTAATGATATATTATTCATTTTAAAATATTTTAAAACATTAACATTTGATAATTTAAATGTCACAACTGTCAAATTTTATAAATTACACAGTGCTGCCGACATACTTTTTAAAATAAAAATTTTCGTAATTACATAAAAATAAAAAATTAATTTAAAAAATGGTAAAAAGGGCAAAATATAAAAAATATTATAAACAACTTATTTCATATGGCTGTTGTGACACTCGTTCTTTAAAAAACTCATCGCTTCGCGATTCGTTTTTTAAACTTGAACTCGTGTCATAACAGAATTCCATATGAAATGCGTTGTTTAATATACTATTATAGGTAAACTAACAATAATAATTAACAAGCTATATATAAAATACTTTTCCACACAATAAAAACGCTACCATTGCTTTATTATCACAAAATGATTTGCCTTCCACAACTGACGGCTATGGATACTCCCAAAGTGTCATGGCGATACCTGAAAATGGATGCTTACCCCCTCCATATAGAGTCGATATTACTCTGTGACATAGTAACGCTAAAAATGAATGTATTCCATACAAATATGGATCGCATTGTACATATTATACGGGGTTGGGATAAAGTATGGAACCAAGTAAATATCTTTTAAACGAAAAGAACGATATTTATGAAAATTTGCAGGTAAGTGCAATGGAACAAAACGCATCTGATGTACCATTTTTTGATAATAATGTACTTCCGGTTTAACCGGAAATGCCACCAACTTCTTTAATTTAAATGGGACAACCTATATATTTTTACAGATTTTGAAAGAGCTTGTTATTTTGAATTCATACATACTGAGTTTAGTGTAAAAAAATTTGTAAAAGCGAGGAATATAGCAATTTATCCAACCTCTTTTGAGTTTTTTGCATTAGGGCAAAAAACTATTTAGATAAACTAATTGATGTTGTTTGTATGCATAGTAATAAATAAACAAGTACTGTTTAGTACGTCTTTTGTTCTTCAAGTGTCAAATTCTAATTGACAGAAATAAATTGCACAATTAAGAATGGTTCAATTAAGTGAAAAAGAGCGTATTGAAATTTTAATGATGATCGGTTATGGTGATCGTGTTAGAACTCATGAAGAAGTGTGTCATATTTTTAATAATTTGCATCCCGAGAGAAATCCTATATCACGCTCAACACTAACTAAAACATTACAACGTTTTAATACTACTGGGATGGTAAAAAATTTGCTAAAACCTGGAAGACCGCGGACTGCAACGAACGAAACTGTTAAACAAAATATTGCAATCGAATTAGAAGAATCACTTCAAACTTCCACCACAAATTTGGCAATAAACCAAGGTATCAGTCGACGTTCTGTAGGAAAGATATTAAAAAGTGAAAAGTATCATCCGTATAAGGTACAGTTGGTTCAAGAATTGTCAAACGATGATTTTGACCGACGGCTGGAATTTTGCGAACGGCTAATGGACATCTGTAATGTCGACGAAAATTTTGCTTTTAGCATAGTTTTTTTGCAATGAGGCAACTTTTTGTTTAAATGGAACAGTTAATCGCCATAACTCATTGGATTCATGAAGCACATACCCAGCATCCACAGAAGTTAAATGTTTGGATGGGAATTGTCGAAAATAAGCTTATAGGCCCATTTTTTATCAACGGAAACTTGAATGGTAACAAGTATTTGGATCTACTAAATAACGAAATTATTCCTGCACTTCAACAGAATGGGCAATTACCACAAAATATTTGGTTTCAACAAGATGGAGCACCTCCCCACTATGATAGACGGGTTAGGGATTTTCTGGATGCGAATCTTCCAAATCGATGGATTGGACGTAGATGATTCATAGAGTGGCCTGCTCGTTCTTCCGTTCTTAGCCCGTTAGATTTTTTTCTTTGGGGTTATCTAAAATCACACGTTTACGTTAGACGACCAACAAACTTACAGGAATTGAGACAAAGAATTATTGATGAATGTGAACTATCACGTGGAGAAGTCTTGGAAAGAGTGACTCAAGAATTTGTTAATAGGATGGCATATTGTACGTCTATTGTACTACTAACAGTGAGTTATTACAAATTTGTTTACATTAAACTCAGTATGTATGAATTAAAAATAACAAGCTCTTTCAAAATCTGTAAAAATATATAGGGTGTCCCAATTAAATTAAAGAAGTTGATGGCATTTCCGGTTAAACCGGAAGTAAATTATTATCAAAAAAATGTACATCAGATGCGTTTTGTTCCCTTGCACTTACCTGCAAATTTTCATAAATATCGTTCTTTTCGTTTAAAAGATATTTACTTGGTTCCATACTTTATCCCAACCCCGTATTTATATTATTTGCAGAGCAGCATAATATAACTTTTGATTTAGTTTTATGATAACAAAAATGAGTGGGTGAATAGGATTAAAAAATAACTTAAAAATAATAAATTGCGTATATCTGTATACATATATATCTTAATTTATAATATAAATTAGTTTAATTAAACTAATCTAGGAAGCTTGTTAAACTTTTCGTATAATTTTAAATTAATGGCATGAAAAGTTTGAGAGGGCATTTCTCTCTCTATCTCAGGCAAATAACAACGAAATCGAATTTGAGTGATGATGAAATAGATTCGCAATTATTTACATTTGTGTTTTGGAATGTTTGTAGTTCCAGAGCGCCATTGCGATCAAAGGGAAATCCACTGTATGCTTAACACGATGACATAAATTATTTAAAAAATCATTTCCGTTCTCTACCATGGAACTGTTTAAATATGTATTATTGTTTAACTTTTCAGTTTTAATGCATATTAATTTAATTTAAAAAAGTGCTTTATTTTAATGTGAAGCATTTTCTGTTTAGTTTTGTTCTGTGATTGTAAAATAAACGTGCTAAGGGATTTTTGTACTTTCAAAACTGACTAATTTAGTAAGAATAATAAACTAAACTTCTACATTTTATTCAAAAAACAGCTTTTTAAAGCAAGGGCATCGTTAGATTGACATATTGAAGTTACATTTTGTTTATTTGTAGCTACCTGATTTTGGTTAAGTAGTATCAAGGCTAAACCAAGCAAGTAATAAGACATAACAATAGTAAAGCCTAGATTTTATTAGCCCTAAAGAATTATCCTGGATATATTTCCCTCTAAGATCATTATAACTGTGCAATGATATAGAAAAACCAGAAAAAAACTATATCATGCTGATGATCTTTACAATAACTTAATATATTTGTGTTACAATTACGTCTTATCTATACAGTACGATGCAAATGTATGGAATAAATTCATTACTTCGGAAACAGATGACATTTAAAAGAAATGCTTAAAACACGTCAATTTTAATTTTTGAATGGCCATCAACTGCTATAGATGTGTTGGACATTACGTCATTAGTGATGGGGTAATGACGATTTTTTTAAATACAAACCGAGGTTACGTGACAGCTCATTTGAAAGGTCTCCTTATCACCTTTGCAACAATGTAATCATTTAAATATTTATTACTACAGGTTTAACAGAAATTATGAACTTTGTTAAGTAACATGGAATTACAATAAATATTCATTCACTGAACTAAAATACACTAAGGACCGCCACTGGGAATAAAATAAAATTGTGTTTATTGTTGTAGTAAGTACTCGGAATTATTTTTACAAAAATACTTAAATCAATATTGTCATTGACTAGTCTTTATTCGTCAATGATCTGTGAATCTGTCAAATAATAGACGGCAAATTTTTACTCTTCAAGTTTTTTGCCGACATTAATAACAGCATTTACAAAAATGAAACTAACAGAAACAGAACGAATCGAGATTTTAACCATGATTTGTTATGGAGATAGACTGAGGACTCAAGCAGAAGTTCGTAATTTATTTAATGCTAAATACCCCAATCGCGATCCAGTTACTCAATCAACAGTAAGTAAAATTGAAAAGAAATTTAGAGAAACGGGCCATGTTAAAGATCTTCCCAGAAGTGGTAGAACATCAATATCCGAAGCCAAAAAACTGGACGTTGTACTGACGTTTCAAGCAAATCCTCATATCAGTTCTAGGCAGGTCGCACTAGATAATAATGTCCACCAATCAACTGTTGTCAGAGTGTTAAAAAAGAAGTGGCATCCATACAAAGTACATCTGGTCCAAGAACTATTAGAAGATGACTTTGATAGAAAAAACGAATTCTGCGAAATCGTTATGGAGTTTGGTCTGGAAGAACGATAGGCTTCCTGGTTAATTCTTGTAGCAACTCCATACAGTTAGCAATCATTCGCTGATACTCTTCAGCTTTATCAGACTTCTTAAAAAGGGGGTCATCTTGGTCCCTATCATAATCCTCTTCATTGGGGGGCTCATTCAGCATGATATCCAGAATCCTAGCATCTAAGGCAAATATTTCGTCTCGGTAAGCCGACAGCCTATTCAATATTGTCTTTAATTTTCTGACATCTTCGATTGCTGCCTCTCCAAGATCTTCAACTTCCTTTACCAGCTTCTTGGCCTGCCTTCTCGCCAACCTCCTTTGTCGGACTAGGTGGTCCATTCTGACTTTCCAATCCTAATTACCAACTTTGATTACCAATTGTAGGTGTCCTAACTGACTACGTATTCTAATTGACTGGGTTCACCAATTTTACGTGACCTAGCTTTCTACGGATCACGTCGGGGTCACCAATGGACTAGTTTAGTAGAATCATATTAATCAAAATGATAGCAATATATATTTAGGATAAGATACCTACTTAGTTATATTGGTATTCATTTTGCAATTAATTTTTCTCATTTCGTAAAATTCAGCAATAAATAATTAGTAAGTTTTAAACGTAGCGCCAACTAATAACCAATAATGAAGTGTGTTTAAAAGTCGACGTTGTCACATTTTAGCTACGTTCATTTCAAGTATTCTCAAAGAACTGGCGGCACAAAACACCGTGTTCTGTGACTAATTGATTGTACCAGTTGACAAGATATATGACAGGAGAGAAAATCGTATTTATCTGTAATAAACAAACAAGACCCCTATTCTTGACGGTGATAGAATAGAACAGCCAATAGAAAGTGGGCGTGGTTCTATTGAAAATGCCAAAACCGTATTCTTGAAATTCGTTCTCTCACTGTAACGATAGAAGGGTTGCTTCCCGAGAGAACAATTACTTCTATTGGTTATTTTTGAAGGAACCGCTATAATACCAAGAGGTGTTAGGGATTTTTATTTTCGAACCAAAAATAGTATAGAAGTAATTTCTTTCATAAACCAAACACAATCAAACAACAAATTAAACTAACGAAAATGACAGAATATTTTGTTTAGGGTTTTACTCCTTATTTGATAAAGTGTCAATCAGAGAACAAAAATATCGATATGTTTATCTCTTTTTAATGACAACAAATAAGAGAGAGAGAGATAAGTTTCTCGGTTAATATTAAAGCCTATCGACAACATCACAAATTTTCTACCAATCTTATTGAAACACGCCACTTACCACTTATGACGTATGTAACCATTAAATTTAAATTTCAAAAGCCGATTATGGCTAGAGGATTAATTTTATAAAAATTTTATTTGTACAGTTGAACCACTAAAAACCTATTTTATAAGATGCAGATATAAAAAAAATCACTAAACTAGTCCATTGTTGAAATCGAATAGAAATCTACCCGAATTCTACCGTTTAAGAATGAATCTAATCTAAAAATCAGACTCGACAAGACAATTACTTTTTATTTTGACAGTGACAAAATAATTCTGACAATTATCAAAAAATTACGACAAATACAGGAAGTTTCATTAAAATATAAACGCTCGCTCATTAAAAATTCTATTGATCAATGTCGAAACTCCCAAATCTTGCTTGACTATAACTCCATTTCCAACACCGGGTTTCATACAAAAGGTACTTTTTTCAGATGAAGCGTCTTTTATGCTGAACGAACACGTAAATCGCCAGACATGTCGATATTGGGCAAGTGAAAATCCACATTGGATGGAAGAGTATAGGACACAATATCCCGAGAAGGTGAATGTTTGGGCCGGCATTATAAACAATCAAATTGTAGGGCCATATTTTTTTGAAGAAAACCTAACTGCTGTTAGTATGGAATTTCTTCAAAATTATCTGTTGCCACAGCTAAATCAGCTATTTCCAAATAGAAATGATTTATGGTACCAACAGGATGGGGCTCCCCCACACTATGGCGTTGAGGTACGAAATTATCTTAATGACGTTTTCCCAGGAAGGCGGATAGGTAGAATGGCCACCAAGGTCTCCAGATTTGACTCCGTTAGACATTTTTTGTGGGGATATTTAAAGAGCAGAGTATATTAAAATCGACCGAATAATGTAGAAGAGTTGAAGGAGCGATCCGAACGGAAATTGCACAAAAAACACAAAACACCTGAAGTCCTCAAAAACGTTAGGAAAGAATTTACTGCTCGCCTTTCTCATTGTATCATTGCTGAAGGTCGGCAATTTGAACATTTGTTGTAATTTAATTGTATATAAGTATTCTAAGTTAATTGTATTAATAAACCAACAGTTTTGGTTAACCCTGTAAAAATAAATATTCAAATGATTACATTGTTGCAAAGGCAATGAGGAGACTTTTCAAATGATCGCATTGAATATCACAGTTTTATTACAACGAACTGCCCCCCCCCCCATAACCCTAGAACAGCTCGCCAATGCCTTGCAGAGAATATGAAAACACATCCTCAGCAATCTATTAATAATTTAATAAGGACCATGCCAAATAGAGTGACAGCACTAACGCAAGCTAGGAAAGGACCCACACCATATTAATTTTCATGAAAGGACTTTATGACCTGCGCAGTAAATGATTTAACATTTTTCAATTTTTTCTGTTTTCACGTTCTTCCTATCATCCCCAGAATTTCCCCGTTGGTTTTCCTTGCTGTCCAAGAAACTTGCAATATTCTTCAATTCAATAAAGTTAGGTATATAGGTTAGTAGTAAAAAAAATAATATTTGTAAATAAAAATATTAGTTGATTAACTAATATTACGATTAAATCTGTCCATGATGTTATTTTACGCACGCACCATGTACAATAAAAATTATTGCGGTTATTTTGTGGTAAACCACATCGTGTATTTTTCGAACCAAACTAATCTATCATCCGATTTATTTTGATTACTATCGTTTGTTAACATTTTTTTCGATTTATTTGCTCAATGTAATTAGCGAGAAAGGTATAAACATATTACCCTAATCCAATCAAAAGAGTGTCACTAATAAATAATCTGAGGCTATTTAGATGTAAATTTAATATTTAACCGGATAACTACCAAAAATAAAAAATAAATTAAACTTTCATAAATATGTATCATTTGATTTGTTGTAAAACATGAATAACATGTTTAAATAGAGCAAATATTTAAGCGACAGTCTTTAAAATGAAAAAACTAATAGTAACATCTTCCTTTCTCTTATTACTTTTAAAAGTAACAACGCAATAATAAAAAGAGTGTTAACTGTTTCCTCCCAACAATTGCCGCTTTATTGCTTTCTTTTGTTCTACCCCAAACCGTATTGCCCCATTGTCTGATGAATTAAAACTGGCTTTCTTTTGTTTGCTCTTCATTTGTTTACTTAAATGCCGACACAGATTTCCTTAAAGATATATGTTAAAATAAAATCTCTTGAAATGGGATAAGTTACTTCAGTGGAATAGTTTTTAATTTGTCTTTATTTCCTGTTTCATTTTTTTATATCATAGAGCAATTCTGTATTATCCAAAATAGAATAACATTTTTTGTACAAAGATACAAGGCTCGATTTTAGAAATCTTTGGTTTACAGAGAAAAGATGCATATGTTTTGCTTAGGAATATAAATTTTAAAGCAATAATTATTATACTATAATTCAAATTAGACTAGACTCTTTCTTTATTTAATTATTCTAAACATATTACTAATAGTTTCTTTCTCAGGCCAACAGATAATAGTTGGTGACTTATTACAGTACGAGATAGATTTTTATGGACAAGGCGACGAAGGAGACGAGTCCAGAATATCTAATCGAGAACCTTAATAATCACTTCACAAACGTGTATCGTACTATATTTTTTTCATGCTGCCTTTGGTTTTAAATGCCATAAAATATGAAACTGAAATGACAGATTTGATCATTTTAATATGAAGTCATGTAGACTGCTGTGAAAAAATTTTGTTACTTGAATTATTCTTAACCCATTAGCGCCTAACGGTACCATATGGAACCGATAGTAAGCGGGGATGTTTACTCTTATCTATCGCCACATACGGTCTCTATGCAGTTTGTTTTGATTCCAGACTGGTTCGGTATAGTTCAGGTTACCCGTAAAAAAGCTTACCAAGTTTATTTTTAGTGTTGTTTATATTTCTATTAGTGCTTGAAAAACATGACTGAAAGAATATTTGAAAAACATGGACATCAACTTTGTGTAAGTATTACTGTTAAGGTATTTTTAATTTTGCTCAAATAACAATCTGTATATTCAAATATAGATACATAATAGTTTTTGTCAGCATAGACAGATCTGCAAAAAACATTTATTAGACCTTTTATTTTTTTGTATAAACATTGATGTTCCCATATGGGCGCTTTAGGCGGTTACTCACATGTGAGTGTTAATATACCAAATATGTTATTTTAGTGGTATAACTCTACAAGAAGCTCTGGATATCGCCTACGATGAAGGAGATGTAAGAGAAGTAACGTTCTAACTGATGAAGATTCAGGTGATGAAGATGAGGGGGGCTTGACTGACAATTTATCTGCCAGGCAACTTTCTGCTCCAGCAGAAGTTGTATTTAACAATAAAGAGAGACTTGGTGTGGAAAATCATGATATAGATGAGGTAGCAATAGAACCACCAGTTTCTAATTCTGTTCTAAAAACAGAAACTAAACCACAAAACTTTGAATTTGTTCAGGGTGATCTACAAAACTTGGGCCACGAGTTCCCAAAACCATTTTCATACACAATTTTTGTAGTTACCGCATTGGAATTCGATCCAAAAAATGGTACTGGCCCATATTTACTTATTTAATAGATGCGGCAGTTCAAAATGCGTGGATTTTATACAGAAACAGTGGGCGAAAAATTGGTCAACTAGAGTTTAGGCGACATATTTCCCAGGTAAGATACTGGATGTTTGACTATCAAGCTATTTCTGTACATTGTTCTCTTTGTTTTAGACTTATCTTACAAGATATCAAGTTCTAGCACGAGCGCCCGGAGCACCCGGTAGAGTACCAAGAGCTGCAGTTTCTGATTTTAGTGTTAGTAATGATCTAAGGTTTGATGGATTGCACCATTACGTAGTTTCTGTACCCGAAGGTAAAAGAAGAAGATGTGGTGGGGATAATTGTAGTAGCCGAGGGAGAACAATGTGCTGTAAATGCAATATTGGCCTTTGCATCGACTGCTTCCGGAGCTTTCATACACAACATAAGTTATAAGTGAGGTAACGCCTAAAGGTCCCATAAGGGAACATCTCCTTTTAGAGGGTTTGTCTAAAAAATTAAATAAAACATTATTAGAAATGTGCTTTGTTATCTATTTCCACCTGTTTAAGAACAAAAATATTATTAATTTCAAGGATTTTTATTTCTCGGCGCTAATGGGTTAACATGGTTGATTTGTTTTATAAATAAAAAATGAACAGCGGTTACCAAGTAACAATGTAAATAAAGACAGTCATATTACATTTTTCTGCACACACGAAATATCTGCGGAGAAAATGGATCTGAAATTAGATGAAATTGCTGAGAAAACTGCGGAAGCGATAGGGCAAATTATTCCAGTTAAGTCTGCGAAAAGATGTAAAAAAGAATATGCGCTGTTTTGCAACTGGCGTGAACAACACAATTTGAAAAGTAGTGCTGATGAAAATATGATGTTGGCTTACTTTTTGGATGTGGTAAGAACAGTTTTTTTAAAGAATATTCTTTTTAACCCTTCTTCAATATGGTCCAAATACTCGATGGTAAAATCAATGATTATGGTTTCCCAAGGTTGATAGCTTTTTTGAAAAAACAAAATGCAGACCATCAGCCAAACAAGTCGAAGGTGCTGACAAAGGAACAAATTAAAAGCTTCACGAGGGACGCTCCAGATAAAAAATATCTATTACTGAAATTACTTGGAGTTGCTGGAGGTTGCCGAAGGGAAGAGATCTATAATTTAAAAGTTAGTGATGTGGAGGATACGGGTACTCAGCTGGTAGTTAAGGTTAACCAAGTAAAAACGCATATTCGACGAGCTTTCACTGTGGTTAACAGTGATGAGGTTCACTATTTGGATGTGTTTAGAAAATACATGAATTTGCGGCAACACGTCTCCCTGAAAGCTCTTTTGGTGGGTGATAGACAAGGAAAATATCTGTCTCAAAGAGCTGGTATACATGTCGAAAGCGTATTTGAAAACCAGGATTTTTATAAAATGCCTAGGCTTTTTCAAAATGACTTGGCAAATTGTAAAACCATTATATTTCTACAATCTGACTACAATTTTAAGGCATATTATAAAACGCCGATGAGATTTTAGGCATATTGAAAAAATTAAAACATTTTACAATTCACCTAGTTTGAGTTAGGCGTTTCGTAATACACCTCTGCCTTGCTTCGGCTCAAAAACTGTTACGGCGGATACAATGTTACAAGAGGCTGACGATATTGTCGAAAGGAGGGAGAGAAATAATTATTACATAGAATTAAATAAATTCTATGCAGGTGAATACAAATGATACAAATCTTAGAATTTAACGTAGAAATAGGTAGCCATAACCTCCAAAAATGAGAACGTGGTAAATACCGTGTTTCGGACGGCGTTGCCAGATATTTAAATTTATTGGTGAAAGCAAAGAATACACCAGGTGTATTCTGTGGTGGTGAAGGTTTTCTCAGATTTCTGTATCGATAATATATGCTTTTTTATTGCAGAACAAGAAAAAAGTATTAAGAAACCATGGAATTCGGCGAAAATAGAGGTACCCAATAAACACCTACACGTAGAATAAACGTGATAAAATGGTATGATTAGTTGATTCAACGTTTTTAGTTGAATTTATCAACGTATACTAAAAACGTTCTTTCAACCCAACGTTATTTATACGAATATTATACATATTTGCAACCATATAAGTATTACAATATTGCATTTTAAACGTTATTGTTAGATATATCTACTAACGTTACAATAAGGGTAAATAGTAAACATTTTGTATACGTTGTTTTCATAACCAATTTATAACTGGAAATGTGTATACGTTATTGTTACGTATAATAAACCAATATGTAGTAACGTTGACAATAAATGTATTAGCTACGTTTTATAATAGGATAAATATAACGTTTTTTTTTAAGTGTTTAAACTTTCTTTTGCAATAAAATGATATAAATATTCAATACTATATATTAATACGTTAATACGTTAAATTAATAATAACAAATTGATAACAAATAATGTTTCATATAAAAAATCGTTTTACTTAAACTTTACTTTTACGTATAAAATATATTTATCAAATAACGTTGAAAATGAACGTATATGTAACGTACATATACGAACGTTTATGTAACGTACATATATGAACGTATATGTAACGTACATAATATACCAACGTATTACATATGTACGTTATTGTATATGAACGTATTTGTTCAATGTGTGAACAATATGGTAGATATGTAGGTTGAATTTTTATCCAATTAATAACCAAAATTGTCATACCTACATTTTGTGCAGGTATTAATTAATATCAAGTTTTAGTAGAAATTTTAGTAGAATTCAAGTTAAAAATTTGGTTAAAAATGTATTATAATTATAAAGGTAACTATTTGCTAAGTATTACAAGAGATTGTATTTTTTTCTAATTATTGTTTAAATTTGCGAGTAATTTTAAGTTTATTTATGCAATTAAAAAAAAATATCGGAAAAAGTAAACATAGGCAAAAATGTGAGTGATCGGTTAAGTTCGTCAAAACTGAAAACAAAAATAAGTTAAATAAGCATAATAGGGTGGGGACTCGGCGGGACTCGGCGGCACCGATCTTATTTTCTTAATCTGGAATCATTCCCGCTAAACGTTTTGTTGAATACACACGGCGAAAAAATTCGTGCTAAAAATTGGTGTTACAAGTTAAGTGTTTCCTGTTTAATTCTCCAGATACTGTAAGTATTGTTATATAAATTTTGTTTCTAAATGTATACAAATTTGTTACTGTTAAATGTTTTATTCGGCTAGTAACTTTAACCTATTTTTGTGCAATGAAATTTCTATTTCAAAAATTAATTTGTCTACATTATGTTGAAAATGTATTCGTACTTAAATATTTTATTTGTTTGATTTAGTTAGTTTTTTTTATTTTAATTGGTTTTTCTGTTAAGAACTATTAATAAAATTAATAACATTAATTCAACGTTTCATTCAACATTTAATTCAACGTTTAATTCAACGTTTAATTCAACATTTAATTCAACGTTTAATTGTTAGTTTAATTGTAGCTTTACATTTTTATTTTTCAGAAGCTGTAAAAAAAGCATACCCTTCAGCAAACGAATTGCAGATTTCAAATGCCACGAAGGATTGGTTGAAATTTGCCAAAAAACGTAGAGATGATGCTCTAAATCGAAACGTTGACTGACGTACTATATTGACACTTTTTTTATAATTTTATTTTTTATAATGTTCTCAAATATTTAGGTTAATTTTTATTTTTTTAGGAGTTGTGTTTTTTTATTTTAACTAAGATTAGTCGTCTTTGTTTGTTGTATTTTATTTTATTTGGGTTTATTTTTATTTTTATAAGGTGTTGTGTTTTTTTATTTTTACTACTATTAGTCGTTTTTGTTTTTATATTCTCGTTTTGTATTTGTTTTGTTAAAGTAATAAAATATTTAAAAATAATTATTTAAAATTAGTTTTTTTTCACTTAATATAGTTTTTTTAATTTCACTTTTACTACTAAACAGCGTTAATACAGAATGAAAAAAATGGTTGAAGACAGATTTATTAAAAACGTATAATTTTGAATAAATATAAACGTTAATTATACTAATAAATTTGGTTAGTAGCAACGTGTTTCATACATTAATTTAACGTAAATGTAACGTGTCAGGTATTGGTTATTTAAACGTTGAACGGTGGATTATATTACGTTTAAATTTTTTTATAGGAAACGTATTATTCATGTTGATATTCTGTTACTTGAAAACGTTTTTACGTTACTTGAAATTCACGTTGAATTAATGTTTTTTTACTACGTTAGGTTTCAACTATACAAAAACGTTCTTTACCGCGACATTTATCCCTTATTTAAATGTTGATTTAATTGTTGATATAACAAGAATACAACGTATGGTAACGTAGTTATTTTTACGTTGTTAAAACGTAAATGTGTTTATTGGGTATGCAATATTTTAATACTCGCAAGGCAAAATAGAGAGCAGGGTAATACCTAGAAGATAAAATAAACAGAACTATTTCTCAAGAATATATGAGATATTGGATATTGGTGGAGTGAAAAAAGTCGTAAAGAAAAGTTCTTGTAATGAAGATGAACTCACTTTTATTGTGCCTTATGAAGAATTTTTTGAGAAGTTGAAAGACATTCACGTGAGTACAGGTCATAGAGGTCGTGATAAAATGATAAAAGCTCTTAAGCCAAAATATGCAATACCTCGACCAGCAGTCGAAGTTTTTGTGAAATTGTGTAGAACTTGTGATACAAAAAAACAGCTACCAAAAAAAGGAGTTGTCGTCAAGCCCATACTTTCCAAAAGTTGGAATCACAGAGGGCAAGTAGACCTAATTGATTTACAATCAACTCCAGATGGCGACTATAAATGGTTGCTGAACTTCCAGGATCACCTGACTAAATTTGTTCATTTGAGACCGTTAAAATCAAAGTGTGCATCAGATGTTTCATCAGAACTTTTGAAAATATTTTTAGAATTTGGTGCCCCCAGCATCTTACAGAGTGATAATGGAAGAGAGTTTGTCAATGTCATTATCAAGGATTTAGTCTCAAAATGGCCCTCTTGTAAAATAATCAAAGGGCGTCCCCGTCATCCACAAAGCCAAGGAAGCGTCGAAAGATCTAATCAGGATGTTAAGGATGTTAAGAGCTTGGATGAGTGACAATGATTCAACTAGTTGGTCAATCGGCTGTTATTTTGTGCAATGGCAGAAGAATGCATCTTACCATCGAATAATTAGGCGCATCCCTACAAGCAAATGTCACTTTAGTGGCTCCTGCGGGAATAAATAATCACTATCTGGCGTTAATCCTTCAGTTTTATAAGTTCCTTAATACATTTTTAGTTTATGTCTAAGTTATATTGCAACAGCAATAAAAGAGTTATGTTAATAATTACTATTATTATTATTTTACTGGCGAATAGTCACTGAGTATGTGTACCCTACCTATTTTTAAATAAGCCAAAGCAAGGAATAGGCGTATTACGAAACGCCTAACTTAAACTAGGTGAATTATAAAATATTTTAATTTTTTCAATATGCCTAAATTCTCATCGGCGTTTTATAATATGCCTTAAAATTGTAGTCAGATTGTAGAAATGTAATGGTTTTACAATATGCCAAGTCATTTTGAAAAAGCCTAGGCATTTTATAAAAAGCCTGGTTTTCAAATACGCCTACGACATACA